>CM038709.1:28616414-29018914 GCA_021613375.1 Megaleporinus macrocephalus | reverse complement strand
TGCTTTGTCATGTTCTTGCAAATACACAGCTGTATGTGCTGTGAAGAAAAAAACATTACAAATAAAAAATAGTTTTAAAAATATTTTTTAAATATTATAAAATCATTCAAGAGTAATCTATATGCTTATTAGTGCTTTAAAGTCATATGAACAGACGCTGCAGCTGGTGTTGCATTACTAACACCACTCACTCTTGCTCAGGCTCCGTGACGTGCGGTCCAGGGTTGTTCAGCTGTCCAGGGTCGTACGCCTGTGTGCCCAAACGCTGGCTGTGTGACGGCGAGAGAGATTGCCCTGACGGCAGCGATGAACTGGCAGCTGCTGGATGTGGTAAAGATTTTCACGGGTTCATTTCATGTCCCCTGCATGTCAGTGCGATGCTACTGAAACTCAGTGCGATGCTACTGCAGTGCTCTCAAGGCTACCCTCACATCACAAGTGTTATTGCTCACTTCTGATCCCCCCCCCACTCTATATTTTTCCATTTCTGATCTTTATGCCTTGTGGTTCATATTTGTGTTTTCAGGTGGGCAATAACATCAACTAATAAACAATGAACAATGTAGATACATAATTCACAAAGATCATGGAGATGCACTAAAGCTTCAGCAGCCTTGAATTATGTTGGTAATACACTGTATGGCTAAAAGTATGTGTCACGGGAGCACTCATTGGGCGAAAGGCCAGTCCATCACAGCACAGAGGCATTTTAAACAGTTATATACTTCCAACTTTACAGCAACAATTTGGAGAAGGTCCTTTCCTGTTCCAGCATAACTGTGTCCCTGTGCACAAAGTGAGGTCAGTGGTTTAGAGACATGGTTTAGTAAGTCTGGTGTGTAGAAACCCCAGTGGCCTGCACAGAGCACTGACCTCAACCCTACTGAACAGCTCTTAACATGATTTGGAACGTCATTTGCCAAGCCTTCTCATCGAACATCAGTGCCTGACCCCCAAATTCCCATAGACCTTTAACAATATCTTGTCAAAAGCCTTCGCAGAGAAACAGAGGCTGTTACAGGCATTACATGCCCTGGTTTTGGAGTAGGATATTCAACAAGCTCATATAGATGACATGATCAGGTGTGCACATACTTTTGACCATATAATGTAAGAATAATACAAATCTAGAAAATAGTGCAAATATAGAACAAACACATAATTTTCAGTCTGACCATGTGATCTGATTTAAAAAGATCAGATTTTAATATTCATACCTCTCTGAAAATATCAGATGTGTGTCACATTTAAGCCACACTCGTGTCAAATGTGAGTAAAATTTGCCTGGCAAGGAAGCCAATTCATTTAAATGGGAATAGACTATTCCCTTCTGTTAGTAGTACATTTCCTTTTTTACTCTCCTTCTGAGCAGTGGTCGAGTGTTTGAGTAGTTTAAGCTTAATAATAGAGCTGTCCAGAACAGCATTTTACAGGCTTTCAATTCTCCGGGGTGTTTCAGAATAAATATTCAAGTAATTATTCTCTGTAGTAAACACAATGTTTGTTGTGCTCATAGTGGTCCAGTACTCACTGGCACACAGTAGCGACACTGGTTACTCTTTGGCATACCGTAACATTTTCTTGCATACTAACACTTTTTTCATGCTGTCAGTGTTCTGATTCAGTTCCCCCTCAGATTCTCTGCCCCTTTCACAAATTAGGTCATCGAGCATGCAGAAACCAACCACGAGCAACACTGAAACCTTTCTGTGTATGGGCATGTGTATTTATATCAACTGCACAAATAGTCTTTCTCATCACGATTGTTCTCTGTTTGCTCAAATTAATATAAAACAATTATATATTTATCAAAATCTCTATTATACCATATCACACAAAAGGAATAAATAAATGAGCACAACTGCTTTTTGTTCAAGAATTGCTACATTTATAATGAACAATGCTTTACTGAGTCACACATCCTCTGTGTTGGCACCGATGTGGTTAGAAAACATAGAAGAAAACATCTGGACTGACACGGCGGACGACGCTGTCTTCTAAGACACTGACTTATAGGCCAGCATAGGCAGCACAGCATTGAGACAGCTGCATGCAAGCATATTGTATGTGCAGTAACTACACACAGCTTGTTTATGTCTGAATGCTGTAGACAGCCTACTTAAACTGAGACAGTAACTAGAAATATGAAAACACAACCAACACACACACACACACACGTCAGTATACTTATCTACACACGTGTCCACTGTGTCTTTCCTGCTCGTTTTTCCCAACCACATCACTGTGGACACAACGGATAATGGGATATATAAGGCAGTGAAGGATACATCTACACTGTCTTTAGAAAACAGCAGAGCTGAGGCAGAATTTTTTACACACGTAAGATTCAGATAATGATTTGGACAGTGAATCAGACAGCGGTGTCTCCTAGTATGTTGTATTCTCTATAGAAATTCAGAATGTAATACTTTATGATTTGCTGATACGGATCAATACACATGCGAATATGTGAATAATTAGAGCATTGGCACTTTTCTAATACTATTTAAAGCAGTGGGTGTTTTTTATAGCCTTACATTCCGTCTGTAATTAAATCATTGACCTTTGTCCTTGTTTTGTGATCAAATGATTTGCTATAAACTGCTAACTTAAAATGGTCCGATTGTTCTGGATTGTACCCAAATTGTTCTAGAATTCTGAAGCATGTTGTAAATATTTCTTACATACCACATTACTTACTACATCCGCTTACTACATTGAGGCTGTAGATAAAGTTCATGGCTCAGCAGATCCTGTGGTTTATGGCAGGAACCTCCCAAGGAAATCTGCTCCAAGCCCAGATATAACAACCTGTCAATATACAAGTCGGGGCCAGGTGGACCTGTAGTCAGCTGGGCTTAAATAGGCTGTGTTTGCTGGTTGAGCAGAGACAGTTCTCAGATCATGTCTGTACTGCTGTATCTTTAATAATAAAGCATATATATAATTTTGACAGCATGTAAAGAAGTTACAACAAGTGTTAGTGAAGGACGAAGCATCAGAATGCCAAATAAGGAAATAAATACAAATATAATGAATGAAACTTTGAATATTCAGAGGATTTGAACCAGCCTGACATGATAAAATGCTAAATTTGATAAGTGCTTTAATATATTAATGGATTAAGTACCAGTATTAGTTGTATCACTTATTTGTGTCACTTCGACTTGGTAATTTGAATGTAGCCTTGAGCTAAAAGTTCATTTACTGGCTGTATTTTTGAAAGGTTACTGCAAACATATTAAAAATGAGTGTCACTTGAAGATAGCAGGCGAAATGCTCATAGTAGTTCTTCTTATCTGACTTGAAACTGTCAACGAGTGTACAGTTCAATGTGCTGATATGACATGCAGATCTACTGTCAGTTACTGGTAGCAGATCATTTTGCCTCCTTCCTTCTATTTCCAGCACCTAATAACACATGTGACGAGAATGCCTTCAGATGCCATAACAAAGCCTGCATCCCCAAACGCTTTGTGTGTGACCATGACAATGACTGTGGGGATGGATCGGATGAGTCAGTTGAATGTGGTGAGCATTACGTTTCTCTCTTTCTCTTTATTAGTCTGATGCAGTAAACAATCAGAGGGCTTTTGCAAGTGCCACTGGAGATACGGGGGGTGGTTCAAAGGGTCTTTTTGTGTGTGTAAGTATGTGTGTGTGTTAGAAAAGATTTGACATCAAATAAAAGGTCCTGACCATCTGAACTTGTTCTATTTAAATAGTGATAAGTACTACATGAAGTTAGTTTGGTTTCCGTTAGATGTTCTGTTTGAGGTCTAGTGTTGTAGCACCAAAGGAAAGAAAAAATGTTCATATAAAGTAAAACAGCACCAATTTAAAGCCCTTGGATTTCAGCCCAAGTATGAAATGTGTGCTTTTAGTTTTTCGCTCAGGCTACAAGAAACGGCTCTGAAGAAAAGTGGTCCTGTGCAGATCATGAAAGACGTAATGTATTCCCTCTAAAGTGTTCAGTGTGTGAGTCTTTTTTGATGAGAAAAATTGAGGTTTGTGCCGCTGAATGTGAAAGGGCACTCGCTTAGTGAGAGGTCATGGACATAGCTGTTCCTCGACCGCTGTGCAGGATCGTTACTGAGGGCTGAAAGAGCTGCTGTTTTAACAGTCATTTTTGAAAAGATAAGAGTACTATTTAAAGTTCAAGTCAGGAATTTGCTGCACAGTGTTGGGCCAATTTGAGTGGCTGGGCAGTTTCTCAGCAATAAAAAGCAAGCTGGTACTTTATGCTGTCACTGGGTGGGACATTTAAGAGCATTTTCACGTTTGCCATTTTAGGTATGATTCAATTGAATCATTCCTATGTTCGAGCGGTTTGTCGGAAGTGCAGATGCTGCCGTTTTTTTTTTAATGCTGGTATATATAGTTGGCTATATGGTAATATAGTTGGCTATATGGTAATATAGTTGGCTATATGGTAATATAGTTGGCTATATGGTAATATAGTTGGCTGTCTGTAACATAGCTGTCTGTACCTTCTTTGGGATCTGCCGCAGCCAAGTTTTTGTTGTTGTTTTGGCGCGTAGATGCAATTTATGAGCTCTTAGTTCTGAATTATGAACTGGATAGTTCTAGCTCTACCACATAAGTCATTGTAAAGTGCTCATTATGCTGACACGATCACATCAATATACACCTTTGTACTGTTTAAGAAGTAATTGTCCATCGTTATATTGCTTGGCCGCAGCAGCCCACTGTTAATACAGTTTTTCAGCAGAATACAGTTTTATTGTGATTATTAATAACAATATGCAACTAAAGATCACACACACTGGCACATTTCTAGCACTGTCCAGTGTTATCCAGAGTTGCCCTATAAATATAGTTTGCACTTCAGTGGACTGTAAATGAAGAAACGTAAATGAAGAATCCATCACACAAACAAACAGATCAATCAAATTCAGTTCTACATTGAAAGCAAGAGGCAACTGGCTAGATAACAAAATGACTTGTGCATAATTATCCAACAACATAAAAGTCAGAGCAATTGAAAAGTTCTTTATACAGCATTTGGAAGAAAAGTATTCAAGAAAAACTACACCAAAGCCTCAACAGTTAAATGTACTATCTTTCTTTTAACACAATATTAGTTCTTTTTATCAATTTCATTTTGACAGTAATGTTGAGTTGTCTTCTCACAGTGGAGAGATGGATGGAAATGCATGTTGGTTTTTTTCTGATCTAAGGAAGTGGAGGTTAATGTTTTCCTCTCTTTTAAAGATGAGATATTCAAGTGCTATCTATCTGAAGGGGACAGGTTTGGGGGTCTACCAGGTTTTGTCAGGTGGTTAAGATTCCCATTTTTCTCCAGAGAAATACCCTCTAGAAAAAGGAATAACTTGAACTTAAAGTCTGTTTTGACTTATTAAATAAATAAAGGATTGTAGCAACAGCAGCAACAACAACAAAGAGAGTGTAATTATACCATGAAGTCATGACACAGATCGACCAAAATCCAAATATGCACAAGAAATAAAACAATAAGAAGTGTTGGTTATGAACATTTGGTGAATAGTATCTTAAAGCATAACATATATTAAATACTACATTGAAGCATAACATACATAACCATACAACAGACTTACACAGTCCATCAAGTCCACTCACTAAAACTCCCAAACTGTCTCCAGTATGAGAAGACAGTAGGCGAGAATGGCTAGTGTGTCCAAAAACTCAGTATTCATCAAGCAATATGTGAGAATTCCCCTGATGACCTAATGAATTGGGAGACATATTGAAGTATGAGACTACAGCACACTGTGCTATTCCACGATTCAGCTGGAGCCACCATGTTTGAAGCTGAGGAAGAAAAACAGTGGAAAGCTGGGAGTCAGTTTAGCCATACTCACGTTTCTTCTAAGGTAAAAAAAAACATTCAATTCCTGATGGTTAGTTTTCTCCTAGCTTCTGTTTGATGACATCTAAGTATGGATTCAGGACACATAGCAAAAAAGCAGGTCCACAAAACGTATCTAATATAAAGTCTGAGAAAGAGGCTTTAATGAATAGTGGGACCTTCGCAGTGGAGGTGTGACGTCTTGTATCACAGAACGTGGGTAAGAAGATGGACGTAGTGTGTCTGAGTTTACCTGGACGCTGAACACTCGTACTGTAGAGCCGACTACTTTTCCGGTCAAGCAGTGTGCACTAGGTCCAATAAGTAGCCGATTTTGGACGCAGTCACAGAAACTTCTGGTCTCTGACAGCCCAGTTTGATTACCAATCAAAGACAGCTTCCTAGATCCTAATCACTAGAGCACTAACTACACACACCTGTTAATTAATATGTAAACCTGTCTGTTTGTTGCTGTCTTTGTGAAGTATGGCCAGCCTGGTCTGTTACCTTACTGAGGGTCTTGTGTTGGGCTCGTTTTGATTCTGCTGTTTTGGATTCATCTAGTGAATCTCTCTTGTGTTGGTTACTTGGTTGTTTTGTGTTTTCTGGCTCACCGCTGGAACAGCTCCTTTCATTTATAAGGAAACGTATGGTTTTGCATCTGTGAGCGTCTGGTTTGTTTTGCATTGCTATACATATAAAATCTGTCATATCGAGTTGTAACCTGTTTATCTAATACTTTTGTTTCAATATCATGGCAAACTCTACAAGAACTAAAACTGAAATACAGCTGTGTATAGTTCATTGCTTTGATTTTGATGAAGGGAGCTGATCTATAGATATCAATGCACTCTAACATGGTAAAACTGGTAGTTTGCGTGATTAAGAAAATCCCAGAAGTGTCTGTGATGGTGTGTGTTTTCCACAGTTGAATTCAGATATAACTCTGATTCTAGTTGCTGATATTGTGTCGATGACAGATCTTTTTTAATTTAGCGACACTCCATCAATAATGCAAATATGCCCTTGATTTGCGGAAACAACCAGCTGAACACAGACAAAAGGAATACATTAACTGCTCGTGCTCTTCTTTGAGATCCAGTTTTCGCCTCAGAAAGATCAGTGCGTGTTTGATTTTTGTAGTGTTCAAGCTGCGTTGGGAGAGAGTGTCAGCAGGCTAACAGTCTTCCCTCTCCAACAGTGTACCGCGCGTGTGGACCGGATGAGTTCCGCTGCGCCGATGGCCGCTGCCTGCTCAGCGCGCAGTGGGAGTGCGACGGTTATCCAGACTGCCCGGACCACTCGGACGAACTCCCCCGGAACCTCAAATGCCTGGCTGCCGGTAAAGGGTCTGCCGAGCGCTGCCTGAAATGTGTTTGACTGATGGACATGAGGCTTACAGAAACATCTGAGGGAATACAAATGGCAGAGGGAACACTGTGCATAAAAGCAAAGGGCCTGATGTGAATAAGGCTGACCTGAGGGATGGCATGTTTTGGCTGAGTGCACCCAGCATCTGTAAAAAGCCTTTGAGCCTGCTGGCACTCACAAAGATGCTTGGAATAAAATTTGGGTTTCTGGTGTTTTCCTTTTTTCTTCTTTTATGGGAACTTTCCTGCATCAGAGTAGTAAATATTATTCGGTCGAATTTATGTTTTTATCACAAAGCAATTGGTTTTCAGGGAGGCGTCTTTTTTCCCTTTTTCCTCTTCCAGAGAGCCTGTGCAACGGCTCCTTTTTCATGTGCTCCAACGGCCGCTGTATTTCCGAGACGAGTCTGTGTGACCTGAAAGATGATTGCGGAGACCGCTCAGACGAGAAGAACTGCAACATTAACGAGTGCCTAAATCGGCGCATCAGCGGCTGTTCACAAGACTGCCAGGACCTGCTGGTGGGATACAAGGTTGGTACACAGTCTCATCCTTTAGGAGTGGAAAGTGTTTAAGTATTTGTACTTTGTAACTGTATTTAAATCTGCACTATGAAAGATTGTTTTGACAGTATTGAAAGAAGGAACATTACTAAGTCAGGAACCCCTGCCTAACCCCTGAGTCTTTCTAACCACGTCCTGCTGGTTTATGTATTAATGCCACACTCACAGGCTCAGAAAGCAGATCTAGTTTGATGTTTAGGTCTAAAATTCTCGAAATATATATAGATTAACATATAATGTATACTAAGTGAATACTCTTTGAATACTCTTTTAACCAGCTCACAATCATCAGATTCATTCGCTCAGGGAAGGGGTCTAGGCAAAACAGGCGTTTCAAAATATTCTTCAGTACGTTGCTTACACATTTCCCCCAGAGAGGTCTTCAAATCTTACATGGTGGACGTTTATGCATTACTTTGGAGCATTAATAGTTAATTGTCCGTACATCTTCAGTTTGAGTATTCAAAACATATTTTAAAGACCAAGACAATACATAGACAGTCTTGTACATTTATATTGAATCAATTTTAATTAGTGTAAATTAAAACTATGCTAATTTGCTGTTGTGTAAAGACCAGTCACTGGCATTTCCAATTCTCATCACCGCCCTATAAAGGCTGCCTTTTCCAACTAACCACGGTATATAGATGTAGTCAGTTGCTCCAACTCCTGGGTGATTGTACTCCTGGTTCTTCTTTATGCAGCTTGTGAATTATTTTTACTGTGGAAGCTCTCGCGGGGGGCTGTAGTTTATTGTTTTTCTTAGTTTGCTGCTATTGGATTAAAATACTGTTCCTGTGTGAGCCATTGGAAAAAATGTTAGCATTTAAAGACCCAATTAAAATCAATTATAGATGCGTATAAGTTGCTCCATTTACACCAATTTTGAGTTGCAGCACATTTTCTGGACCCGTAGCCCTGAACTGAAATGGCTTTCCATTATTAGATTTTTGACAGTGTATTTTGCGATCAGCAGCTTTACTGTAGCAACTATAAAGAGACTTGGCTGTCGAGTGCTATTAATCATGTGACCCTAGCCACAAATGTCTTGTCTAAGTGACCTATGACCATCAAAGCTGTCAGGCTGGAGTAGCCGGCTATTGGCGGAAGACAGGATCTTGTCCAATATCTGCTTTTCTGATTCGATAAAGAGTCCATTGGAACAGAATTCATTGTCAAGAGACCATTGCTATGCCAGAGGGCACATAGGTGAGGACCTTTATCTCCAAGCAGTGTGGTATAAATTGAAGGATCTGCACAAGACCCCTGGGGCCATGAGCTGAGCAGAGAGAAGAAGAGAGCACAAAGACTGGAAGCAGCCGCAGTGCACTGACTGACTCAGCCAAAAAGAAAAGTTAAGCGTTGTGTCTCTAACAAAAACACGAAAAAGTTTTCATACAAAAAAAAAAACAAAAGGAAATGATGGAAAAGCTATAAAGCTGTGACTAAAATCAGTTTAGTTTTATGAGTAGAATTCAACAGTAGATATTAGACAAACATGTATAATATTTATTTAGGGGTAGATCAAACTGTTCTCTAGAGCTCTGAGTAGTCCTCAACACTGTCTGAGGTTGTGACCTAACTCTTAAATTTCCCTATTCCTCAGTCTTGTGTTTGAAGAGTTTTTAGGGTTCCTGATTTAAGTTGAATCCTATATGACAGGATCTTGCTGTAGCCTGGCTGCCTTGTTTGTTAGTGCTTCAGAAACAAATTTGGGTCCACTAATAAAACCAAGTTCAGTTTCGTTTCTGTACTTTTGAAATGAATTCACCTATAGGCTCTCATACTGACTCAGAATAAGGAAAATAACAACAGAAAGCCTT
The DNA here is from genome assembly GCA_021613375.1 of Megaleporinus macrocephalus. NCBI lineage: Eukaryota > Metazoa > Chordata > Actinopteri > Characiformes > Anostomidae > Megaleporinus > Megaleporinus macrocephalus. The sequence continues at coordinate 29,009,307 of CM038709.1, read as the reverse complement.
TGTTTTGGATGCAGCACTGTAGCGCTGATCTCTGCCACTTTCACGTCATTTTAAACATAATAAAAAGGCAGAGAATACAGTAATACATCCCAGACCCCAGTGTGACAACGACTGACACATAAAATAAGTTATTTTTGTAATTACATTTCTGCTGACTTTGGAATTTGCTCTATATCTTAAATGCAACCAACCGAGAAATCTAATTTCACCATGGTCGAACATTTATTCAGTAATTCAGTGCTAAAAAAAGACGTAATAATAAAAGACATTCCTCTAGGACCCCTAACTAGCTGCTCACATTTGCCTTTGTATAAGTGTATAAAGGAAGGCTACAATTGGCAGGACCTGGCTGTCTAATAACACAGTAAAGTTAAAGTGGTCTTGCCAAAGTGATTTGTCGACTTGATGCAATTTACTAGCTCAAAGGCAAAAAAAAAAAAAAGCATTTCAATTATCTTCCATTATTTCTCATCCATGTGTCTAGTGTAAGTGCTGGCCAGGATTCCGCCTGAAGAATGATGGGAAAAGCTGCGTTGACATTGATGAATGCTCCTCCAGCCTCCCCTGTAGTCAAACCTGTATCAACACTTACGGCTCTTACAAGTGTTTGTGTGTGGATGGATACGAAGCCTCAAAACACGACCCCAATAGCTGCAGGTCTCTTTCAGGTAATCCTGTCTCTTCCATACCCCAAGGCTTAACCTGCTGAGGGCTGTAATGGAAGGAATGCATTATGTGCCAGTGTTCCTTCTAGCCATAGGCTTTAGTTTATTTGTGAATGAAATTGCAGATGCCTACTGAAGCCACATTGGACTGCGTAACAAACAGCCATAACATTAAAACTAGTTCCATGTTTCTACAATATCTGTCCATTTTATCAGCTTCACGCATCATGCAGGTGCTCTTTGTAGTTCTACAATTACAGACTGCTTATTTTTACTGCTTGTCAATTAAGGACCACCACAGAGCAGAGAGATTATTCTCAACACTGCTGTAACGCTGACGTGGTGGTGGTGTGTTAGTGTGTGTTGTGCTGGTATGAGTCAATCAGACACAGCAGCGCTGCTGGAGTTTTAAACATTGCTCAGAAGATGCAATTAACTGGGTAATATTCTCAGTCCACAGTGAGGTGTTTAAATCTCCAGCAGCACTGATATATCTGATCCACTTGTACCAGCACAACACACCACCACCACTACGTCAGTGTCACTGCAGTGCTGAGAATGAGCTACCACCCAAATAATTCCTGCTCGGTGGTGGTCCTTGGGGGTCCTGAACATTGAAAAACAGGGTAAATGTGGGATAACAGAGTACACAGAGAAACAGATTCAAGATTCAAGAGTTTTATTGTCATATGCTCAGCAGAAACAGACAGTTACACTGTACAATAAAAATTCTTACTTTGGTGTTTCTCCATTCACCAATAGATAAGGATATCAAAAAAAAAAAAAATAAAAAAATATATACAACATATATACAGTATAATAATATATTATAAGTGGAAGTAAATAAAATTAAAATAATTGTTTTTTTCTTTTTTTATAATTAAAATCATAAACTACAGTCTGTAACTGTAGAGCTACAATCAGCTCCTATATGGTAAGTAGAGGTGATGATGGATGTTGAGTATAGATACGAGGAGGTGTGTGTAATGTTATGGCTGATGGGTGTATGTTGACATAGAACTTGATGAAAGATGTATCAGTAATAATGCATTGATATTTGAACATAAAAATATCAATAAATAAAGATAATGTGTCTCAGTATCATGTCTTGGTTTACTGTGATGTTTATCCAACAGTGTAAACTGATCTTTAATCTTTTCTTCTTCGTTCAGCTGAAGAACCCTTTCTTATACTTGCTGATCATCATGAAATTAGAAAACTAAGTGTTGATGGGTCTAATTACACTCTCCTGAAACAGGTATGTTTGTCTCCTTCCTTCATTTCTTCTGTAGCTACAACACTTCTCATAAGTCATCAGAGCTGAGTGGCCATTCCTAGTCTGTGCAACAGAATGTGTTACTATAAATCCCAGCGGTGATTCACAGAACAAGCCGCGAAATAGAAGCGCAAGCACAGTGAAAGGTTAATAGAGTACCAATTAAGAGCTGTGGTGACGTGGCCGCGATAACAACACACTGGCAGTTGCTGGCGCACTCCTTTGAAAGGACTAATTGAAGTCATTAAACGGCGCACTTTCTTGTGGGAGCTTTGTGTTAACAGTGAAGTGAAAGCACATAGTGTCCATGGCCTGCCTGCCTGCCTGCCTGCCTGGAGAGCACCAACACCTCTATGGCTTGTTGGATATTTTCTCTGTTTTTAACACCACTGGAGTACTGTGTAAAGGCTGATAGTACTTGCCCCTGCTGCTTTCATCTTGACCAAGTATCGCAAATTGCATTGGAGTGATGGGAATTTCTAGACACGATTGTCTAGAAAGTGTTGTTGCATATTGATTTGTGATCTGCAGGCCCAGATCCTCCCATAGGTTTATTGGTTGCTTGCTCAAGGGGCCAAGCCACTAGGGGACCATCATGAGCAAAAACTACAACTAAAAATATGAACTAACAAATTTCAGACTTGTTGTTGTGTGACGGCCAATTGCGGTCCATGTAGTCTCTTTGTCTTTCCTTAAGGGCCACATTATTTTCTCATCCAATCGCTGCTTAGCAACTGCTTTACTATCTGTCATCATGTTGGTCAAGTTTGTAGATTTTTAGCAGCAAATAAGGACCTGGTGAGTCCACCAAATATTTGTACCCAGCCATCTAAAAACTGATGATGGGGGCCTGACTATAGGCCTATGTGCTGTTTCATCGTCTCATCGCCCATACAACATGAATCATCAATAGTTTGAGTCATTAACTACATTAATTAACTCTAGTAGCCAACCCCAGTAGTTAAAGCTGAAGCCCAGCTGATTGAATCAGTGATTTTAGCTTCTTCAGCCTCTTTGCCTTGCTATGCTGAACAAACAAATGTGGTGATCATAAAACTAAAATAAATTCTATATTTTATCATTTGTTAGGTTTTGATTTTGTCTTACATCTTGTTTTGCACAATGTAGACTATATTGTTCATTAGGTTTTGATACTACTGACATTATTTACAGTGTGTGCATTGGTCTGCATCTAAGAATGGATTATTGTTCCTCAGCCCTACTATGTATTATCTTAAATTCTGTTTGTTGTCTCAACATGTTCTTTCATGAGCCCGCTTGAAGCATGTTCTCATTTTTCAATTACTGTGGCTTGGGCTGGTGTCATCAGAGGCAGACAGATAGAATTACCATCTAAATTATGATTCCCACTGAAATATGAATTTGCCCAATTCTGCAATCTACAGTCATTGTATTATTCATTGCAGTTGAGATTCGTGGCTGTCTATGAAGCCCTCGTTAAATTGTCCCCCTTTTATCCAGGGGTCTCATCAGCAGTCAGGCTCTTTAATCACTGTTTTGATTTAATGAAAGTACAATGACTATGTATGAGTAGATGGTTCAGCACCTAACTGACCTCATACCATGCTATCATTACTGATCAGTTATGATTATATTAATGCTAATCTGAAAAGACCTTATCAGTTTGAAATGGGGCTACAGCAGTAATGTGATCTCTTGATTGGCCTGGTAGGTCATATTCTAAATGTTTTGGTCTTTTTGAAACACTAAATTATGATTTTATTGCTGCAAACGAGGGTGAGAATGCATCTCTGCCTAACAGATTGATTCGAGTTTATGTACCAATATATAAATATAAAGCATTTCTTTAGTATTGATGTTTTGAGTAACCTATTTTAGATCTATACACATCTTTATGTTTATCTTATAAATTAATTTAATTAAACTAAATAAAAAAAGAGAACTTTAAATGAAAGGTCTGTATAAAAGTCAGAGCCACCATTTGTTTATTTCATTTCCAGTCACAGAGTTTTAACTGGAAATGGAATACATTAAGGGTGGTCTCTGACTTGTGCATGGTACTGTCCACTTTTATTTTATTTTTATGTTACATTATATGCAATAATCTATAATGTTTTTTATTTACTGTTTGATTCTGTTGACAGTTTTTAGAATAAGAAAATTGTTTAGTTTCTGTTTTTCATTATTACTTGAATTGCTGTGTCTATATTATTTAGAAGCTCATTCATTATTTTGAGAAAATGTTTCATTATTTTGAGATACTAAATTGTTATTTTGATATACTACTTCATTATTTTGAGATTCTTAGGGCGTTTTCACACCTGTAGTTTGTTTCACTGGTCTGGATCAGGTAATGAGTTTGTTTACTTGGAGCATTTCCTCCTCGGTTAAGTTTGTTTTCACACAGGCAAAAACCAAAATGCATCAAAATGCGCCCCAACAAACCACTTGATCACGTTGTCTCCTCTGATTGGTCAGAGCTATCTGGCGTGCGAGCAAGAAAGTAAACACAGGGAGAAGATCCGTTTTTCCCAAACTATTGCACATTTCTTGTATAGCGTAGCACGGAGCAGCGGCAGAGACAGCATCTGTTCATAGCTGTAATAATAATCTGATAATATACCAAACTACAGTCCACCTGCAGAACACCCAGCTCACTCCAAACATCAAGTAGACAACGTCCCTCACTGCTAGACCAAGAAAGACCGCAGTTCATTGTCCTCGCCCTGTTAGCTGCTACAGTTCTCCAGTTTTATGTTTACGCCATCTGCCACATCCCATAATGCAAAACACACCTGGTTTCAGTTGTTTAGATCAAACTTGTGGAGTACACCTAATACCTGGGTCGGATCGAGGTCAGATCATGTTTTCACCACAAACGAACAGCTCCGGAGTTTGTTTGGAACCGGACCAAGACCACCTCCTCTTAAGGGTCTCGGTGCGGTTGTTTTGGTCCGCACCCAAGTGCGATTACTGCTTTCACACCTGCCAAAACAAACCGCACCAAGAGTGCAAACGAGTCAGTTTTAACCAGACTAACTAGTGTTGGTGTGAAAACGCCCTAAGTCATTATTTTGAGACACCACATCTTTAGTTAAGAAACTAACTCATTATTGTGAGACATTTAGTCATTATTTTGAGATATTATGTTATTATTTTGAGATTTTGAGATATTTATTTTGAGATATAATTGTTATTTTAAGATAATTAGTTAGAGATATTTTGTTTTTTTGAGATCTTTTCTTGTCCTTTCTTGTTTCTTGAGATATTGTATCATTATTTTGAGATATTAAGTCATTGTTTTGACATACTATATCCTTTTTTTGAGATATTAAGCCATTGTTTTGAGACATTGTATCGTTATTTTGAGATATTAAGTCATTGTTTTGAGATACTATATCCTTTTTTTGAGATATTAAGTCATTGTTTTGAGATACTAAATTGTTATTCTGAGATACTTAGTCCTTATTTTGACATCTTTTCTCATTATTTTAAGATGCTTTCTTATAATTTTTAATCTTTTCTCATTATTTTTTAATTCCTTTCCTGCTACTTTGACTAGCTTTTAGAGTGAAGAAAAGTTCTGTTTTATTTTAGGTGGTGGGAATCTGCTTCCACACATAAGCCTATAAAAGTCAGATCATGATGTTCATCAGTGCAGAGTCTTTGAAAAGAGAAGTGCAGTGCTGATAATAATCAATTACTACTTCTACCCATAGCCCAAGACTTGTTTTAAGCCTGGAGTATGTTTAACATGCCCTTTCTCACTCTCTCAGTGTGAGTTCCAGAACGTGCCTAGCCCACGGTCGGTCTTTGTGTGAGTCCCAGTGGGCTCTGTGTGGCTTTTCTATGGGAGTGCTGATGATCTGATGAAGGTGTCACATCTGGTTTCACTTGTCATCAATGCTGTCGCCTAATCTTAGCACCCGTGCCGAGGTGAGCAGAGGGGTGTTAGTGAAAGGGGAGCTCCCTGTCCTGACTGACAGCGGACTGATGCTGACATGACAGTAACGGATGTACTTCAGCATCCTGGTGGAAGGCTTTCTGAAAGCCGGCATCAGTCCTATAGCCCCACCCCAGGCACTCTCCCTGTCCACAATCAATACAATGATTAGATATCAAAGGGAATGTATACACCCTGTGTTTCTCATCTGCATTCCTGCCAGATTCAGTCTGAGACACGGAGAGAAAACTGCATCTGAAGTGGCTAATTAAGCCCTCCAGCTAACCAAGTAGCAGAACAAAGCTGAACGTCTTGCTCTTTTTTGCATGTCTGAAGATCTATGGTGCTTCATGTGGATCATCAAACAGCTAATGTGGTTTGTTGACTGGACAGCAGAGATCTTTGACGTAAGGCTGCTGGAAAATGAGGCAGCTGAACTTGCGTTAGGAGCTGTTTGTGGCGTTCTTCATCTTTTTAACTTCTGACGCCTTCTCTGTTCACTTTGATAGGGTCTCAACAACATCATCAGCTTAGATTTTGACTACAGAAAGGAGTTCATCTATTGGATTGACTCCAGCAGACCCAGCGGGCGAAGGATCAACAGAATTCGGTTGAATGGCAGTGATCTTAAGGTATTATTTAATTATTTATTTTTGACTTCTTTTCTCATTTAAGAGGAATTCCACAGATTTGTCAGAATGTCTGCTTATTGAAGTCGTTATAATTTGTTGGTTTGATGTGAAAGTCAGATCTGTTGAAAGTGGTGGTGATAGGAGCCAGATATTTCAAATATTTATTGCTTATAAAAGCCACAGTATGTTATTACAAACCCAATATTTTATGTTTTCTCTCACAAATTATTATTATTTTTTTTAAATATATATATATATATATACTCATTTGTAAATTGAATGACTCCAAACAGTTGGGACAGCAGCATGTTTACCTCACCTTTCCTTTTAACAGCAATCAATAAACATTTAGGGGCTGAAGAGACCAACTGATTAAGTGTTATATTTTTGCCCATTGCCTTGTTATACAAGTTTTCCGCTCTGCAGCCATCCAGGTCCTTCATTGTAGTATTTTAATCCCCATTGTAGTATATAGTTCACCACACATTTTTAATGGGAGACAGGCAAGGTAGTCCAGCACCCACACATTATATCTGAACGCATGCAGATTGAGACTTGGTCCTGGCACGTTAAATGTGAAAAAAGGGTGTCCCTGAAAAAGACATCGTCCAGAGGACAGCATATTTCATTTCAATGGATTTGGTGTCAGTGGTATCTTCATAGATTGATAGTTTGACAGCCCAAAGTACGGTCCAGAGAACATAACATCCATTATTTCTATAAACATTCTGAAATGTTGACTCATCAGACCACAAAACATGGTTCCACCATAAATCGGTCCATTTCAGATGAGCTTGAGTTTCTGGATGTTGCTGATATATGGCTCTCGCTGTGCATCGTAGAGTCTAGTTGCATTTGCAGCGATGAACAGTGATTCTAGACAACGGGTTGTCAAAGTATTTCTGACCCATGCAGTAATCTCCATCATTGAGGAATGTCAGAATGCAGGTCTCTCTCGGGGGTTGAAGGTCAAAGGCATTCAGTTGTTTCCTTGCCCTTTACACGCAGAGGTTTCCTGTGTCTTTTGATGTTTTTGTGCAGTGTAAAGGGTGAAATGCCTAGAATTCTAGCAGTGCCTGGTTAAAGAATGTTATTGTTAAGCTGTTGTGCTTTTTTTGCTGATGAAGTGGTGAACTTGATCAATTCTTGCCTATGACCGACAAGGCTTATTTGAATGCTCACATTATATCCAAGCATGATTGCATCACCTAATTAAAAGGTTTTCTAAACATGCTTTGTGCTTCTAGTCATACCTTTTTTAAAAGGCATCAGCATCAGAATAAGTATATATTTACCAAAACAATGAAGATACATGTTTTATTTTTGTATTTTTTGTTTAACTGCAGGTCCATGTAGATTTATATGTCACTGCTCGATGTTTCTATCTGCAGTCAATAGCCTGAGACATAGTAGTAGGTTATTTTTGAGAACCAATTTTGGCCAATAGGTTGTTATAATATTCATATTCCTAATAAAAGTGTTTGATATAGACATAAAAAAGGTGGTTTAGCTTCACCCATTCAAACTTAAGTTTTAGTAAGAGTTTTGATTAAGGTACAATACATGGTCATTTATATAGTTATATATTTTGAACGGCTGTTCTTTGATTAAAGACATTGTGTCCCTGAGTTCCTGTACCTATCTCTTTAAAGAAATTTGAACGACCTTGTTTGTATCGTTTTATCAAAAATTGGATTTATTTCAACATCCATATTTTTTCCATGTCATTCTTTCAGTTTTCCTTCATTGTTGAATTGTTTTTTACATGCTTTAGAATAAAACATTTTCAAAAGATTATAATACTTCACTCATTATCAGGCCACATTAGCCTTGTAGAGCCACACTAGCTGGACTAGGCTAAATATTTAGTAATGATTAGAATATTTAGTAATTAAGTAGTGGGTTGTTACAAGGAACAGATATAAAAACAGTTACTGATTTTAGAAGTGGCCAGCAAAGATGTGATCAGTAGTGACCAAGTCAGTAAACCTGTTAGTAGAACTGTTATCGAACGGCTTTCTTGGACTGCGTCTATGTGACAGTTAAAAGCCACATAGCTGTTAAAGTCTACGCTTAGCAGATCATAAGGGTCATATAGCAGGTGCTCACATGTAAGCTTCTGCAGTTCACCTGCTGAGCCACCCTTTCCTCTGTCTCATTAGTTTTGAGTGCAGGGCCAAAAGGCTCATTTGGCTTCATTACACCCAGAGCGCACCCACCCTGCCCTGCCTTCCGATTTATCTCTCCCCCTCAGCACGCCATCTCAAATTCATTAGAATTTTGGGGAAATGATTATCAGAACACTGAAATGGGAATAATGCAAGCTGCGATAATGTGTTTAGCCTGAGAGTCTATTGCATCAGCATGCCAATGTAGAAGGGAACTTTATCTTTCAGTATTAAGCCGTGCCAGCCTATGTCAGCAGGCTTTCCCCTGTGCTTGAAAGTCTATGGTCCAAAGCTGTGTTTAATATAAGTGATGTACAGATGTGTCCCAGTTACACAGGTATGAGTGAACTGATCCAAATAAAAGTATACATTTTAATCAATAAAACACTGCAGGTGGTCAAGGGCCCTTTCAGTCTAGTTGCACACATCATCCAAAAACTCAAAACCTTTGTTTTTAATGAAAGTGCACACAGTCAGTGACCTCTGGTTCTGCTATTCAACATCTATTGCACAAACTTAGACAAAGCTGAAGTTAGCTTCTTATCTGCCCAGTTTCTGTTCCTTTTGTTGTGAACAATTACAGTCAATAACAGTTTTTATTGCTTTTGAAATACATGTTTTGTGAATATCAACATAATGAAAAGAGAAGTTCAGAGTTTTCATTCTGCCTTAAACGGTGCGGCAGTTGCATTCTGACGCCTGTAACAGCTACACCGTTAAGGGTCGAACGGAAATTTGGAAAATGAAATAGAACGCCAGCCTCAGCTTTGCTAACCTTAAGCCTGTAAGCAAACTACTAAAAGCCATAGTATTTCAAGACCTGTCACTTGACACTTCTCCAGGAATCCATGCTACAGTTTGCTCAGTGGGGCCATCTATATCAACAAAACAACCAGAGTCTATGACAAACTGTAGTCTATCAGTTTTTGGCTAGGCCTGTGGACATATTTTCCAAACTTGCTGACCCAAAGAAGATGCTGTAAGAGATCAAAGCAGACAGAAACAACTCAAAAATCTAAACCTGATCATTGTAGATAAAGCATACTTACCACAGCAGGGATGAAAAATGTTTCTGGTCAGTCCATGTCGTACCTGTGATGCATGATGCATTGTTGAGGAAGGTAGAAATCAACATACTCATATATAAGACAGAATCTTTGATGCCACACTTGTGTTTTGACTAGCAAAACAGAAAACGGCAGCATTCTATTGGTTAATATTATGGTTGTTGTGGTGTAGCTAGTGATTTTGACGTTTTTTTTTAGGTTGTTGGGCTTTATACCCTACCTGATCAAGCAGACCATGCTATACCAAGCAAAATCCTTGTTCAAGACTCTTAACACCGTATTCACCAGCCTATGTAATATGATTGCTCTAGATAACACGTCTGCCAAATACATAAATGTAAAGACTTAACAACAAGTATTAAAATAGATGAGTGTTTCATTATAATCAGTTAGTTATGCTGTGATTCACAGCGAACATGTGAGAAATTATCAAGATAAAAAAAAAAATCTGTCAGTCGAGCAACACTTATATAGTCAGTGTGATTCAGAAAATCAAGGACGTTAAAAGAGCAGAACCGCATTGACTTCAAACCATTACTACTTCAGAAAGACAGTTTAAATGACATTTGACCCTGGTTTGAACGATAGTAAGGGTTGAATAATACATTATTATTAGATTTGCCATTTATAACCTCAGGAAAAATAGCATTCATGAGGCCCATGCCATATTAGGGAATATATTGGTCTACAATGAGCCTAATTTTTTAGAGTACTTTCTCATTTTCTATCACACAATAGCTGCAAGCTAGCATATATAAAAGATAGCCCTCCGAGAGCAGTCCCACATGATTACATGTTCTGGTTGGATCTCTGTAATTCTGTAATATAAAGATTCATTAATGGCTGAACAAGTCTTGTCTTTGTGCTAGTCATCTTCTAATGTGCGCTGCCCTGGGTAATGCCTTTGGTGCGCTTTAATAAGGACATTAGGATAGAATTGTAGAAATAGGGACGAATGTTATAAGACCTAGTGTTTATTTTATTTCATTAGAAAAGATGGCAGTTTAAACACAATTAAAGTCTAATATCCAGCAGGTCATTTTAGATGTAGATGTTATTTATGGAGTATTAATTGTGGGGCTGTTGGATATTATTGCTTGGGCCATACACACACTTAGAGATGCCCAGGAAAGGAATGTGTAAGCAACAGATATTGCGAGTATGGGACATGTTCAAGGGTCTTCAGCCTTTTCCATGCTGATATATTCAAATGTTGACATTTTAAATTAGTTAACCTTCATTTCCATGGAAAGCAGTGCTTCAAATCAATGCTAGATGAGATCACCAAAATACCACAGGCTTTTCTTTTCCACTCAGAATATTAATGTCTTCTCTCCTCCTCGCGAGGCAAGGGAGGCATTGCTTGTGATTTTCAGGGAATATTTAAAGCGTGTCTCCGATGAAATTAGTGCTAAAGGGACAGCCTCGACAATTGGTGCAGCTATATATCAACTTCTCCCTTCCCCCCACCTGTTAGTTGATGATAGGGAACACCTCAAAGCAAATCATGTGTCATTATGGCAGCTTGCATGTGTTGCGGTTTCAAGGCTTTAAAACGTACCATGAAGAAGGCAATTTCGTTTGCCAACTGGCATATATCCGTAGCCCACCAAGGACTTGTGATCTGTGGAAAAAAAACAACACAGACAGTAGAGGAAGAGGAGAGACGGCTCATTTAAGTATTCGCTTGCTCAATGCTAACGCGGCGTCTTAGTTTGACACTTTGTTCTATGCTCATCACATAGATTACTTTACCTGTCTTTCCTCTGACTGTGGGCTGCTTATTTGCATTTCGCCTTAACTCTTGTTTTCAAAGCATATTTCTTTGGATTTGCATGTCAGGCTGGATATTGCATGGGGCTAGCTTTCAATTTGGGGTTGCACAACCAGTGCTAATCCAAAGCCGAGGCTGTAAGTGAGAGGTGGATGTGTGCGGTCGCGCCTGAATATCTGCATCTCCTTCTGCCAGGTCGTTCACAGAACAGCTGTGCCCAGCGCACTGGCTGTTGACTGGATCGGGAAGAACCTGTACTGGTGCGACGTAGAGAGAAAGACCCTGGAAGTTTCCAAATCTAACGGCCTCTATCCCACTGTCCTATTGAGCTCCGGCCTCAGGAACCCCACCGACCTGGCTCTGGATGCCCAATTAGGGTATGGACCCGACATGATTGGTTTTGATTTGAGTGGCCATCATATCTTGCCCGTTCTGAGTTAACGTGTGACGGCTATTCTCAGGTACGTGTTCTGGATTGACTGCTGTGAATACCCCCACGTGGGCCGCGTTGGAATGGACGGCCAAGGCCACACAGTCATTATAGACAAGGAAATCTACAGCCCCTCCGCCCTCACTATTGACTACACCAACAAGAGGATCTACTGGGCTGATGACAGTCACATCCTCTTCGCTAACATGGATGGCTCTCAACGACACAAAGGTACGAAGATGTATGCCATTTGTTTCGCGTCTGCAGTTTCTGCTGCATGTACCGCTCACGTGAGCTCAGTCGTGACTGTATACCTCCATCCACTGCCTGTATATCTAGATCATAGGAGAGTAGTGAAAAAACTTGACAGATGAAGAACAATTGTTCTTAACTCTTTATTCCTATTTCAGTAGATACACAGTGTAGATATCAGCTGCGGTTTACAAATAAAAAACTACAAACCAAATAAACATTGACAGACATTACATACATGGATTGGTGGGCTTATGCAACACTTTCAGACCTAATTTTATTAAAATTTTATACATTGCTTATACAGCATTGTGCAAAAGTCAGATCAAGGTTTTTAAGTCATTTGTACTTCAGCAACAGTAAAAAAGCATTTCACAGAAAATTGCACAGCAGCCCCAACAACTGAATATAATACCAAAGTTCTCAGCCGCTGTTATCTTTAGGGTGTCCACCCTTTGCCTTCATTACAGCCTGTATTCTTGCTTTTAGTTTGTGAAGAAATCCTTTCTTTTCACACAGAATATTAATGATTTCTCTCCTCCTCAGGAGGAAATAGAACCATTGCTGTGAGTTTCAGAGAATATTTAAAGCGTGTCTCCAATGAAATTAGTGCTACAGGCACAGACTTGTCAATTGGTGCAGCTATGTATCAACTTCTCTATTTCTCCCACCTGTTGGTTGATGATAGGGAAGACCTCAAAGCAAATCATCTGCCATTATGGCTGCTTATAGCGCTTTCAAGGAGACTATTCAGGAGCCTTGCTTTCAGTCTTTGAACAAACGTTTCTCAGAATTGCTTCCTTTTCTTGCATCCTATGATCCAAATTGATGATGTTGAGATCCGGGCTCTATAGTGTTTAGTCCATTGTTCTCAGAACATCATAAAGATCTCACAATGGAACTACAGACAAAAGCACCTGTGGACTTTTTATCAGATGGTATCAGGAGTCAAGCTGTTTTTGGTGGTCTGTATGTTTGGAGCTCCAGTTCTCTAGTTATTCTAAATGTATTTACCTTTGTCCTTCTTCTTTCTTATGCAGTTGGACTATGTTACATCAAATCTTCCTGATAATGAATCGTTTCTACTGAATGACCAGTTATTTTACTGCAAATTGCTGCAGTTCATGAACTGATTTTGACAACATTGTTCTCAACTTTTACTTTCCACCTCAGTTCCTCACGATCATATCCAGGGCGTGATGGGTCTGACCTTGTTTGAGGACTTCATCTATTGGACAGATGGCAAATCGAAGTCCCTCCGCCGTGCACACAAAACCTCTGGTGCCCATGCTGTTGAGCTTCTCAATTCCTGGCAGGCCATTAAATCCATAACGGTTTATCACCCTTTGCGCCAGCCTGAGGGTAAGGATTCCCTTTACACAGGTTTACTGGTATACCCCGGATAAAAGATTTTCCCTTTTACATCCATTTATTTTTGCTCTTTTCTAGTCCCTAAACACCAGTGTCAGGTGGCTAATGGGGGCTGCAGTCACCTGTGCCTTTTGTCCCCTGGTGGAGGTCACAAGTGCGCCTGTCCCACAAACTTCTACTTGGCCGCTGATAACAAAACCTGCCTCTCCAACTGCACCTCCAGCCAGGTCAGGAAGTTTTCTGTCTCTCTCTCTTATTGGGGGTCTTGTGCAATGAGCTAGTGGTGTTACATTTTCATAGCGTAATCAAACATCTGTCAGAACAAGCTTTTGTTTTTGACCTTTGAAAAAATAAATAGGGTTTTCTTTACCTTTTTAAACATGCTACAGTTGACTTTCTAGGATTTAACTTTCAAGGTCAATAGAGGTCATTATAAGTGTTTAAATTGTACAATTGCTTATTTGTACCACAGCAGAGAATAATTTGAAAAAGTATTTTGGTAGTATTGGCATATGTGATAAGAAATGTCTGAACATTTGACAAATGACAAATTTAAATTCTCAGTTTTAATAATCACTTACTGCTTTAATTCATAAATGTTAGTACCAGTACTTTCTAGCTTTACAAGCTGCACTTATATTAATATAATTAAATAAATATGTATTTGTTTGTTTGTTTGTTTGTTTGTGTTTTTACAAAAACAAACAAATAATGCCCTCGGCGGAGTTATGATGCTTCTGTAATTCTGTAATAATAATCTGATTACTTGGATTACTTTAGGATTATGACATAGGAATGGCATAGATGTCTTAACTGAGCGAGCCATTTGAACATTTTAGTTAATATAGCCTCTCAGTCTCAGTTCAAACTGCATGCTGCTGTTCTCAGTTTGACTTCTTTGAAATAAAACGTGTTTTATTTAAGTTTAATTTTGAACTTGAACAGCATCACGACTACAGTACAGGACAACATTACTTCTAATGAACACTGACAGCAAAAAATACATGAAAAGCAAAACTTTGCTGAACTTGGATCCATCGGTTATTAGTTACCATCATTGCCATATTAACCACAAAATAAAAAAAAAACAAAATCAACAAAATAAGTAATTTAATTGTGTGTAAATGCAGATGACTGTGTTTTTTATATAATTACCATGTTTTTTTTTGATAAATGTATTACAGTTAGCTTTTTGTGTTCTAATTCTGTAACGCTGTGGCACATGTTCCATAAACTGACTTTATTTAAAATGTGGACTAAAGGCATTGTTTCTCATAAGAAAGTACTTTTGACCATATTTTTGTATATCGTCGCTGTCCAGCTAAAAAACATCTCAAACTTTACTTTTCTAGATCATTGAAACGGGACAGTTGCCCCTAACACTGTGTTAAAATCTCATGATGAATGGACCAATAGAAATGCTCCAAAATAGCTTAGAAAGATTTCTGGTTGCATTGAAGAAGGTTTTTGGCCTCTCTTGTAAACTTGTCATTTTGGAGATGCATGTTTTTCTTTGGACAGTGACGACATGTACAATAATTAGTTGGACATATTGTGCAGTGGAGGTAGAAACAAAGAAGTAATGATATCAAACGTGACCTATTATTAACTATTATACTAGTACTGATTAACGGCTGATGTTTTCGTGTATATGTGTGGATGGATTTGTGCTGCAGTTTCGCTGTGGCACTGATGAGTGCATCCCGTTCTGGTGGAAGTGCGATACCGTGGATGACTGTGGGGACGGATCTGATGAGCCTGCAGACTGCCGTAAGTGTCTGACCCATAGCATTAGCCAGCATGGCCATATGGACCACACAGATCATTAGCGCTAATTGTCCGTAATGGTTATTCTAGCCTCGAAACACTTTTGCCCCCCTTGGAGAGCGCTGTTGCTTGACTTGTTCTGTGTTGACTCAAATGAAAATGAAATGCTCCCCATGTAAGAGGCTGATTATTGTTAGTTATGTTCCAGTGACTCTGTGTTTTTTGGAAGGCGAAAGCGTGCTGGTCTTTTGAATTTACTTCTTTTGATTGACTTGATGAAAAACTGAGTTTATGAAGGTCAGCATGTCAGATTTCTTGCATGTGGAAGAGACGGAAATGACAGGCTGTCAGTTGCCCATGTTAATAAATGGAACGGCTGCTATTCTGAAAAGGGCAGGTAGCATTAAATCTCAGCGAGCAGCATTCACAGGAATAATTGAACCGCGGCTGAATAATCCATTGCGGATGACCTCACTCCACAGGCTTATAAACACACGTCCGTGCACAAATTGCTGGATATCCCCGTGAGTTCACTGTTAATCGCCGTTTTTTGCAGCGGAATTCAAATGTCAGCCTGGACGCTTTCAGTGTGGCACAGGTCTGTGCGCCCTCCCTCCCTTCATCTGCGATGGAGAGAATGACTGTGGGGACAACTCGGATGAGACCAACTGCGGTGAGCCAAGCAGTGTTTCTGAAAGCACACTTTAAATGCCATGTTCTCTTTGCCACATTAATTTCTTTTACAGTGCTGCCGCTACTCCCACTCCTCACAATGCAGATCATATAAAATATGCGCCGCAGACAAGCCGTAGCGCCTAAATGGAAATTTTCATCATCTTCGCTGCCGTTTTCTCAAAACCTTTGATAGTGCGTAACTCTCTCAAGTGATCGATAACCACTTTAGGAGCGTCGGAGAACATAAGAGAGTATTAACAGCACTAATCATGATATACGGGTTGCGGCAGAGGTTTACATGCTGACGGTGATGGGGGTTTAGTGTATTTATATTAAATATTGCCTAGCAGCTATGTATAATATATATAATACTAAAAATAAAAAAACAAAAAAATAGCTTTATATAATACAAACCTTAATTCCAAAACTGTTGGGTGTGTGAAATAGGGGTGTGCGATATATATTATTTACATTAATATCTGATGCGCGAGCTGGCGTTATCGAGTACGCTACTGACGAAAAAAACAACGACATCTAAACGCCTCGACTTCACACGCTTTAGTACAGGCTGCTGCGAGTGCACCTTGAGTGCCCATTATACTGTGTGCTAGGCTAAAGCTAGGCTAAAGCTAGCATAGTTGCGTAAACAACACACCTAGCAGCACACCTGAGCCAGTGGAAGAAATTCAGACACCGCCAGCCTCAAAGTCTACCGCCTTAGACTTAACTCGTAGGCAAGGCTCATCTTAACTCATGTGGAGCTGGTTTGGATTTGAAAAGACTGACGTTGCTCATAAGACAAGAAAGCAGCCGCTACTGATCACTCGACAACTAACCTGGGGTGTGTTTCTCAAAACGTTCTTAACGCTAAGTACGACATAACTTCATACTTTAGAACATTCTTAAAATTACATACGTTTCCAGGCAGCCTTCGTAACTAACGTAGTACGTAAACTCATTCGTAAATGTAAGAGTAGTCTGACCCACTCATAACTCTGTAAGTTCTTCTTGACTTGAAGTTCACGTGCAGTTCTGTCTCAAAAACGAAAGAGGCCACTAATCATCCTTTTATAATGCATTGTTCTGTTGCATGGCAACTACACTGATGCATATGTGATGAACACTACAGGCACTTTTTTTCTGTCAGTCTCCTCCCATTTCTGCTTCTTCTCTTTATTTGTAAAACTTAAAATAGTATGTTTTGGGTTTTTTTTCTTCAAGCATTTTTAGTTCATCCTGTAGAAAAAAAAAGTTTAACCCCATAAGCTAGTAAAATATAAGACTTTTACAAACACATTTTTAAATAATGCAAAATATTGTTTATTATCGTTATTGGACAAAATTACAGAAAATTTCAAGATATATTTTTTTCTTAATATCGCACAATCCTAATGTGAAATATAAAATTTGAAAAGAAAGCAGTGATTTATGAATCCAAATTGATCTGTCTTTAAACATCAACAAATGTTTCCTTAGTTTTTTGTACATGTACACTTATTCGGAAATTGATAACTGCAACTTGATTCAAAACTGCCAGGAGAGGGGCGGATTAAGACTAGGAACGTTATAAACGTTGTGTACTTAATGAGTGATTGCAAGGATTCGGGATTTTTCAGCCCCATGATTTAGGGGCTCCAGTGAATAAAGGGCGAGGCTGAAAACCACAACTGAATATTAGTAACCCATGACCCAGCCCATGTTTCTACGATAGCTATCATCACATTTCACAAACCAAAGTCAATAAACACCAGTTATTGGTACATAGTTATTGGTGCAACTGGGCATTTAAAAGTGTCCCATACGCAGCCAAAGAAATATGCATGCAGCTGAAGTATTAAGTCCATTTTTTTAGATTATTTATGGAAAAATGTGTTCATGTTCTCCAGACCAAAAAAGAAAGAAAGTCCATCTGAATTGTTACCAGCGTAAAGTTCAAAAATTCAAGGTTGTGGTTGGGGGTGTCTTAGTGTGCATGGTATGGGTAACTTGCACAGCTGTGAAAGCAGATGTTGAAAGTTATGTATACATTTCGTAGCAGCATATGCTGCCTTCTAGCTGATGTCTTTTCTGAGGGACGTCGATGCTGATTTCAGCGCCAGCCACATTTTGCATATGTGTCAACAGCATGGCTACACAATTAGTGCGGATGCTAGACTGGCCTGTCTGCAGCGCAGGCCTTTCTGTCAGCGAGAACATTTAGCACGTTGTTAAGCACAAAATGCAGCAAAGGCCTCCTACGATCGCGCAGCAGAAGACTTGTGTTCCACTTTCCAAACTGGATCATTTGGTGTGTTCAGTTCCCAAAATGAACCAAACACGTGCAGTCAGGTTAAGCGGTCACTCTAAATAGGTGTGAGTGTGTTAGTGGCCATGCGATGGACTGGCGAACTGTCCATGGTGTACCCCGCCTTTGCCCGATGGCGCTGGGATTGGCTCCAGCCTCCAGCCTCAGGGATAAAGCTGCGTATGGATGGAATTTCGAACTTTTAAAATCAGTTGAACTCTGTCTTGTCCCGGGGCAAGATGAAAACAGTAATTGTATTCTGTAACACTTGGACACCAGGGTTTAGATGCAAGTGTAGTAAGGTTCCAAAAACAAAATCAGGGGATAAACAAAGTCCAAAAACCACCAGGTGAACAGTCCTTAAGAGACAAACCCAAAACAGTAAATAACTAGGCAAGAGATTCAGAATAAACAGCAGTGAATGACTCAATAAAGTCAGTGGAGAGTGGCAATACCTCACAAGGAGGCAGAGAGAGATTTCAAATAAGCGTCTTAATGAGGGAGATGAACAACAGGTGAGACAGGAGGGGCGGAGTCAGCACTTGTACTCCGGAGATGCAGATCATAGAGGAGCATGCGTGAGAAAAACCTTCAAACAGAATAAAGCAGTTATTTCTCTACATGTTCAAATAATTCCTGTTCTGACGGATGAGCAGCTAATTGATGCTCGTCATGATGGCCTAACCAGATATTATTTGTTTGTTGACGCTCATTGGTTCCAAATTATTTCAAACATTTCCTGCAGGCATTTCACAATGTTGTTATTACTATGTTCTTTTTTGTTTATTTTTAATAATTAAAACGGATGCTGTTTGGTTTATGTTCAGTTGACTTTCAGTTCAAACAGAATTCACTAATAACTGGCGTTTTATTTTTTGTTTTTAGAACAGTTTCACTTACTCTTCTTTTTTGGAATTGAGGTTTTGTGTATGCAGCACCACCACATTATGCCTCTTACTCATCCTTTAAAAAATCCTCTCAGATTTATATAATTGAATTCCTTTTTATAGCAGTCCTCCTCTGACACTGGGTGATGACACCCTGCAGCGATTCTCATCCTAAAACATGATTCCCTCAGCACTTCCGCTGAAATGCCACCTTTCTCCACAGATACGTATATCTGTCTGCCGGGTCAGTTCAAGTGCACAAGGAAGCAGAAGTGCATCCCCATAAATCAGCGCTGCAACGGACAGGACGAGTGCGGGGACGGCGAGGATGAAACAGACTGTCGTAAGAAAAGCTGGTCCTTGTTTATGCCCCCGCTATTAAGCCTGGACAATAACCGACCTCGCGCTCTTAAACTCAAGAGTGCTGGCGGAATGAGACAGACCATCCCGAATTTTACTTTTCCCACAGGAATATTAATGATCCTGACTGACAGATCTCAAAGTAGCTTTTATCCCTCTGAATGAGCCTCAGCTGGGCAGGAGCTAGCAGCAAAGCCAGGCACTGATTAGGCATTCAGAAGCTCGAGTGTAGTGCAGACCAAAGGCCTTTCCTGCCAAAGGTAGAATTGGATGTCACTGAACAATAAAGAGGCTGCTTGTTGGAAGGTGTATTTCATTCCCGAGATGTTCCTTTCACTCTCCGAGCAGTAAAAGACCCATGTCCCATATTTTTCTTGAGTTTGTGACATCCAGGCAGGTTTATGTTGCTTAAAACAGTCATCATTCATTTTCAGCTGACAATTTTCTAACCTCTCTTTACGCCTCAGAATTAATCAGCCTGTTTTCTTGCTGTGCCTTTAAGACTGATATATGTAAGCTACCTCTGTTCTTGTTGGCTGTGCCTGTAATAAGCAACTTTTAAATACTCTGTCTAACATTAAGTTAGTGAATGGATTTGCAATGAATGGACCACTGTAGTGTAAAGGCAGGTATACACAATACTGTGCACAAGTGACAATACTGTGCAGAGACCACCCTATGTGTTTGATTCTCAGTCAAAATGACCATTAAGCACAAGCAGTTCTTTTTTTAAGTGTCAGTAAAAAGCAGAAAACATATGCTATTAAACTCAGCCATTAAATATTGTACCGTTTTCCGAATTTGTGCTTCACTTTTTTGACGTTATCACTTCACGTTTGCTTTAATTTTTTGAAAGGAATCTGCTGGGACGTTTTTTTTCTACATCTGGGAAGTTCTGTCTTAGAAATTGGCTGCATTTCCTGCTCCGTTCAATCCTAGTAATTCTAACCATATTCAGTAATAATGAGGTCTGGACTCAGTGGTGGTTAGTCCATTGTTCTGAGAACACCAGCAGCTTTCTTTGATTTTCACATACTTTTTCTCAGTAACAGCTTCTTGACAGCTTCTTTTTTCTTTCAAACTCCTCTGCTGTCTCCTCACAGGTGAGGGTGATTAACAGGTGGATTAATGTAAATCTAGTGTCCTATATATATATATATATATATATATATATATATATATATATATATATATATATATATATATATATATATATATATATATAAACTGAATAACGTACTTAATGGTGGTTTTGAAAGAACTAAATGTTGGTTTCTGACTTTTGCACAGTACTGTGTACATTTTGGGGCTGTTTTTTGCGGACTTGTATGTGGACTGTATAGACTATGGAGTTCACGTGCACTGACTGTTTCTTAGCATTGATGCTATATACATACACTACCGCTCAAAAGTTTAGGATCACTTTAGTATTTCTTTTCATGTAATTTTCATGCAATTTATGCAACTTTCATGCAATTCACAACCAATATTGTCCATTTCACAATTAATTTAAGTGTATCAGATGATTTTTAAAGAATAAAAATGTTTGTGTTAAAGCCTATTTTTGTATAGAGGCTTATTTAGTATATAGTCCTATTATCAGCAATTCTCAGTCCTCTGTCTAAATCTCCTGGTACGGCTGCCAATCCAAGTTAAGGATGTTATTGGGCTAATTGGTTGTTAGGACACTCTTGCTCAATTGTGATGCACAGCTGAAAAACATTCTACTAATAAGTGAGCATAAAATGGAGAACAACATTGTAGGTTAGTTTTGTATCTGAAGCATCAGCAGTTGATGGCTTGCTGACCGACTCAAAATGGCCAGAAAGAAACAAGAACATTTCACTGTGATCCCAAACTTTTGAGCAGTAGTGTATATCAGTCAGATTTGTGATAGATGCAAAACTGCTGCGTTCTGAGTTGATTCCAGCCTAATGGTGCATTTACCTGACTTTGCTTTCAGAAGTGGTCTCTTGGTTTGGTAATTTGACCAGTTACGTTATTCTCGTACCTAAAACTCGTCCATTTTCATTTGGAGCCGTGTCTGTCAAACCACCGTTCAATGTATCACATTATGAGCTCGTTTGCACATGAACCAGTTGAAGATCTGTTACATATTATACAATGCCCACCCTGTCATTTTATAAAATATAGTCTCTCGTCTCTCCTTTTGACTTTCTTGAACACGTGCCAGCTGAGAGCACATGTTCTCCTGACCAGTTCCAGTGTAAGGCTACCATGCATTGCATCTCCAAGCTGTGGGTGTGTGACGAGGACCCAGACTGCGCTGACGGCTCTGACGAGGCGAACTGTGGTGAGTGATCCGGCCCTATTACTCACAAATCACAAACTCTTTTGACCTCGCAGGACTGTGGGAGATTGTGATTGGGGCTAATGTGAATTCTGCATGCTTCCACAGTCTCCTCACTCACTGATGGAGTGAGGCCAGCCTTAATCAAGAACCACTCCACTTTTATTAGCTGTGGCTTGTAACTATTCCCCAGGGCCTGTTTTGTTGCCTAAACGTCTGATTTAGTTTGACAGTAGCACATCAGCAAAAGCCTCACATATTGCATTCTTCCCGTCCAACGTGACTCAGTCAGAGAAAGTGCTGATTCTCTGATGACATGTTTTCCCTCAAACTGTCATTCTGGAAAGACTTTAGCAGTCAAACTAAATTGTCCCACACTTTCAACTAGAAAAGGGCTGCTGCCTGCTTTTGTATCGCTTGTATATATGAAACAAGTCACCAGACTATACTTTCTTTTTTTCAGTTATTTATTTATTTTTCATTTATTCATTTTAAGCAAGGCTGGCAAACCATTACTACATTTCATCATGACTCATCACATTATTGTGGGTAGCTAATCAGTAATCAGTAGTTATCAGCATTAAGTAAAACCCAGAAACACACTTCATCACAATGTATTTATTACTTTCAGTAATTTAATGATTTGTTTAACCCTGTGTGTACAGGCTGAAAATACAGTTTATCACCAGTGTCCAGTGACAGCAACAGCGACTACATGTTCCAACTTATAAATAGACAATCGTGTAAAAAGTTTGAATACTCCATATTACATATTTTATAGATTTTTTCATAAGTTAGTAAGTTAGCATCATTTTTTTCTAAGTAACTACTAGTACTAGAAGAAAAAAAAAAACATTAAAGTGTGCCATGAGTTTTGCACAGGCCACATTTTATGTTTTTATACTTACAATAGGATATTTATCATATAAACAGTAATCATGCTGTTAATTAAAAATACATGCAGCTAGATAAGTGGCACACAAACTTAATATATAATATATACTTAATATAGATATTTGCAGTCAATAGTTCCAGCTCTTTCCTGACTGTAGCCTCTCGTTTACACAGTGACCTCGGGAGACTCTCAAGCGGAGCTATAGCTTTCCGTGTAACGGTTACTTTTGTTGGTTTGCTGCTTATTGTTTTATCCATTGATCTTCCACAAACCCCGTCTGACATAGTCTGTTAAAGATGCTGAATGTGTTGTTTCAAAGGCCATTCAAACAAATCAAACTGTCTCTTAGAAAACTCTTAGAAATCTCTTAGAGGTTTACAGTTATATTTACATTCATTTGAAAAGAACCGTGTAGCCCCTCATTTCAAGGGGCTAAATGTAAGTGTACAATTGGCTGCTCAGTTGTTTCTTCGCCAGTGGTGTGTCTATCACTAGTTTAGGAGACAGTTGTTTTTCATATCTTGCCTCTGTTGTGGTATCGTCTCAATATACTGGTGAAAAAAATGTTGTGTTAATAATCATGAAAACGAAGCAATTATTTGCTATATCCATAAGACACAATGACTAGCTTAGCAGTAGCAAGCAGACCACAATGGAGTATGCATTGTATATGGCACAGAGTACTTTTAGAAATATTGAACAGATGATGAACACTATCCAAGATATTTCTATAGATATGTCAAAGACTACCAAAGATATACCATCCTATTTTACCTTTGCCAATTAAACAGACTAGCTGGATTTATTCATAACATAGCTGCTTTGCCAGCAACAGGATCAATTCTGAAGTGTAGACAAGCATCTTAACTTAAGTTCACCTAAGTAATTCAAAACACAGTGAAGTGTGCTTGATCTTGCATCACAACAGTGCTATATCATTTTTCAGGGCCAAAAGGTTGAATATTCATTACTCTCCAGGTTAATCACCTGACTTTAACACTTACTGAAGAACAAACACTCTTCAAACAAGCAGGACCTCAAAGTGGCTGCACTACAGGTCTAAGCCATTGATTTCAAATAGATTGATTTTAAATAGATTTCAAAAAGTGGTTCAAACACAGCAGTGCTCCTGGAGGTTTTAAACACCCTAGTGTCACTGCTGGCCCAAGAATAGTCCACCAACCAGCAACATCCAGCCAACAGTGTGCTGTGGGCAGAGTCCTGTGACCGCTAATGAAGGACTAGAGTATGACTAACACAAACTGCGCAGCAACAAACGAGTTATCATCTCCTACGTTACATGTACATGGTGGACCAGCAAGGTAGGCGTGTCTACTAGAGTGATTACAAAGTGCACCTGTATGGTAAGTGGAGCTGATAAACTGGACAGTGAGCATAGATGTGTACCTAATAAAGTGACTGGTGAGTGCATATGTGCAGTACTGGGCAAAAGCCAGAAATCACTCTTTACTTGTCTTATTTTTGGTCACGTTCTAGTCACAAAAGTCCAACTATCACAGAAAGTTCAAAGCTAAATGCAATTAAATACATTCGTTTTTCATGAGACTTTCTTTCAGTTTTTTTAAAAGAGATTATCAGGTATATTTTTTTCTGCACCTCCAAAAGTTGTATTTTCTGCTTCTTACGGTTCAAATATTCCTAGATACATCATAAAACAGTGATGTTGAGTGCTGGACTCTGAGGTGGTCAGTTTTATGTTCTGAAAACACCAGCAGTTTCTGTTTAATTAGCATTTTTTGTTCTCAGTAATGGCTTCTTGACAGCTACACATCCTTTCACACGGTGTTGTCTTCTTACAGTGGAAGGATGAACAGAAAGATCACTGTAATACTTTGAAGACAGTTTTTTCTGGTCAGGACACGTTTGGTAGTCTACTAGGTCATGCAAGGTTGTTAGTACCAATTTAATATCTAATATCTAATCTAACTCGAAGTGCAGTTATTTGTGCGTTGATTATCCTCTTCCATACACAAGAGGCTTATTCTAACTAATCTCTTGGAATATGGAGAACATGCCCATTATTTATTTATTGGGAAATAAATAAATGAATTTTGGTCTCTGACTTTTGCACAAGACAAAAATTAATAAGTATATATTTATATTGATAAATAATCAATATCAAATACTGAGTATATATTTATATTGATAAATAATTATTAAAGTCCCCCCCAAACAATTAAAAAGAATAAAAGACAGTCCTGAGGGCAGGTCAGGAATGTATCGTTTGATGTTTTGTTTTTTTTTCTTTCATCTTTCTAAGTGCCTGCAGAGCTGATGCTTCTTCAGTCTTTCAATGTATGGATTATCCTACCATCTATCGCTGCTTTCCTCCAAATATTTCCCATCAGACTTTTTAAAGTTCCTCAGCTTTAAAGCGATGAAGCTGGTCGACTTTTGGATTAAGACAACCCTGAGAGCACTCTCTCTCTCTCTCTCTCTCTCTCTCTCTCTCTTTCTCTCTCTCTCTCTCTCTTTTTCTCGCTCTTTCTCTCTCTCTCTCTCTCTCTCTTTCTCTCTCTCTCTCTCTCTCTTTCTCTCTCTCTCTCTCTCTCTCTTTCTCTCTCTCTCTCTCTCTCTCTCTCTCTCTCTCTGTCTGTCTGTGAAAGGAATTGAAAGCACTTCTCAGAGCTCAAGGGAAAAGTTTACGTTTACTCGTTTTTTCCCAGATTTTTATGCTCATTGTTTTGCTTTTTTTGTTGCTTCGCATGCATTGTGGGTAATCCTTCTGTTTGTCATTTGGGTTTATCCCCTTATTCGTTATCTCAAAAGAAAATCACCTGGTGCAATGTTTTGTTGTTTTATTTGAATACAGACCTGTTAATTACAAAACCCTGTGATGTTCTTTTCTCTGGCGAGTATAACAACAGTCTTTTGCTGCTGCTGAACAGATTCAATAAGCAGGCCGTTTTGAAAAGAAAACATTTTCTCCTCTGGTTTGATTAAGGAAATCGGCACGATTTGCATGGCTGAGCATAAGAGTTTTATGGATTATCACTATAACCCAGAATGTGATAGAACGCACGTCCCACCAATGAATATATCATAGAGGGGGGACAGTGTGCATGCGGCTCTTCGACTAAGGTGTATCAGTCTCTCTCTGTCTTCCTCTATTGATTCCTCTGTTGACGCTGACAGTCCATGTAATTGTAGATTTTATCTGGGATGGTGCAGTTTTCAGATATTATCAGCAAGACTGTAATGGTAGAAACTAAAATCTACTTGATTTGTTACTAATGCATAATATACAGAAAAGTACTGTAGGTTCATTTTACTAGAGCCGACAGCGGGGGCTGGTTCTACCAACAGTGTTTACACATAAACAGTCATACCTTTTTGGATATAACTTTAAGATTTAGGTTTTCACCAGGCTTACATTTTATGCCTTGCTTCTAGATCATTTCTAAACTGGACTAACTGCTTAGAACAAGCACTTTCACTGCTTGACTAGAAAACCAGTTAGTTAACCTTGAAGCAGAAGTCCATGTTGACTGACACAGTGTGAAGAAGCAGCTCATAGCCACACAGTTAACATCACTTCTTTATATGCGTATCAACAGTACACAATCAGCTAACTAAGGCTGGCAGCAAAACCTTTACACAGCTTCAGTTGCCTAAAACTAGGGAAGGGCAATAAGATGATATTCTAAAATACGCTGGTGGATCTCAGTATATAAAAAACACTGACCGACTGCATGTTCCATCAGAGGGAGAGCATAATTAGTCCTGGTTAGTGAGTCAAACAATGAATCATTGCGTTCATCATTCTTCCTGCTGTTTTAAATGTGGTGTTATTTCCTGTTCTAACGTATTAAACCACAGAGCAGATAAATATTGTAATTCTTATTGTGTATCATAAAAATGTCTTCAAGCATCACAGTTTTATATTTCTCCTTATCTTTCTATATATTCACTCCTTCCTGAAACCTTAAAAGAAGGGAAATTACAATTTAGACAAACATTGTACAGTCTCCTGCAACTCATTCGAAATTGAGCCACAACAGCGTCTCAACTTCATGCGACAGATTTCAAAAGGACAGCAGATAATGAACACACCATGATCTATGTAATAAGATCCTCTTTTGACATCCCTAATACACACCTCCATAGGATGAAGCATATTACAGAAGGTGAGACCGAGACGCAGCCAATGCAGTGTCTCTAGGACAAGTTGAGCAAGACGCCATACTCAACTGTAAGACATTAAAATATTAACTTTTAAAAGATTAACATGCACAGAACAGGTAAACAAGCGCAAATATATGGCCCATATACAGATATAAATTAAAGACAGATGGATATAGATAAGGAAGAAATGGCACCACAAATATGTAAATAACACCTCATTAATAACTTTGTTATGGCAGGAACAATGTGAGATGATATTGTGCTTTGATAGTGGAGTAATTCAAATGTGTTGCATGCAACTTTGCTTTTGAGCTGTCAAGTTGCTTGTAACATGTTAGATGTAACTCACAATGTGCAACTAGTTGCAGTTTCAGTGTGTAAAGCTAAGCATATTGTTGATGTGCACCAATTTGCAATGTTAGAGATCAAACATTATTTATCATCAGAAGTTGAAGCAGAGTTAGTGCTTACCACAGACATTTTTTCATAGTTATGTTTTAAAAAGACTGTTAGCCACTGATCTACTGTGTATTATGCCTCAAAGTTCAGTATATTTTAGACCTAATCTGTCTTGTTTATTTATCCATGTGTTCTGTCTGTGAAATTACGTTTACCTTTTTGTTATGAGCATGCGATGGCGAGTTAGCTATAGCCAGTACCAAATACATGCACTGTCAATTTGTTTAATAACAGAGTTTTCTTAGCAGCTGTCATTGTTACATATGTTTTCACATTAACATGCAGTACTAGAAGTGGTCTTAGTTGGACCTACTTAAGTGGGTTGAACAGACATTAACTCCTATAAAATGGTCTATGACTGACTTTACTAACCTCCTCAGATCTGTTGGTGCAACCTGCCCTGAGGCTGCGAAGGCTTTTAGCTAACGGTGGAGAAATGATGAGATTATGGGACTTCATGTGGTGTCAGCGGTGCTTGCATTTTGCTGTATTGAAGTTAATAAGTTTAATATGAGGGATTTGTCTAGTCTTCTTTCTGCCTCCTATTATAAGCTATGAAAGATGGCAGGCTTAATTAGAAGTCATTTTATCGTAAGTCAAAAAAGAAAAGACAACAACACTTTTACTTCCTTTAGTTGGTCTGTTATTTTCTTAGATGATGTCTTTCTGTGACAGTCTTTTAGAAGCTCCTTTTCATACTGGCTGTTATTTAGTGACGTTGAAACCCATTAGGCGGCATTCAAATAGAGCTATCTGTCCAAGGCTTCTTTGAGAAGATGTTCTTACACCTTTTCTTTCATAATGAGAGAGCTGCTGAGGGTTTGCATCTGGTGGAGAAAAGCAGCCTCTTGTTTGCTGCTGTCACAATGCAGTTCTTTAGAGCTACAGTCCACTACAGTGCCCGGATTGGATAGTATTTTCCTGTCTCACTGTAGCGTACACTGATCTGAGCTCTGCCTCCAAAAAACAAAGAACAAACTTATTAAACAACACTGGAATTGAGAAAACTAGTAAGCACCAGCAATGACAGCACAGCCCTATCAGTGCAGTTGTGTGTGCCACACAAGACAGCAAGCAAGCACAGAGTTGCAAATCTAAACCTTTACAAACATCAGATCTGCTTTAGAACAATGAAGAAGCAGATTGTACTGATCTGATTGTACTTTAGCTGTTTATGTTTGGAAGAAGTAAGAGCATCATGTGTGATCAATATACTCCCAGAGTAGTATGGATGTGGGAGCATCATGATATGGTCCCGTACTGCAGCAACAGCTTTGCAACAATGTACAAATGTTGTAAATGATATTATTTGTAGTGTCTGTGGATTTCTTTCCCTTTAATGTAGTTTTTTTTAAAGAACAAAGGATTAGGCACCTAAGCTCATTGTGTAAAACCCCTTTATCCTAGCAATAAGAGTATTTTCACCACTAAAAACACCATCTATCATTAGAATGGCTGTGAATAACCACACATACAACACAAAGTAGCATAAATATCTAATTTTGAAAGAAGTAGATAATATCTTGTGGGAAACTTTCGTTCCAGATTTCACGGATACTGCCCAAAATATTAACAGTACACACAGCTAGTGCAGAAGCAGCTGATGCAGTGCAGTAATAGAGCATCAGAGTCTATTCTACAGAACAGTAATAAACCTCACATCATTCTACATTCTACACAAGGACATTTCATTTATTTTATGTTTTACTCTTTTCAGTCCTGACTCAAATCTCGGCTCGTTTCCATAACATTTGAAAGTTTCATGAATTAGATGCCTTCGGTAGAACTTTGATGAAATAGTAATTATGTACAGTATGTATGTATGTATGTATGTATGTATATGTATGTGTATATTTAAAGCATATATTGGCAGATCTTTGTATTTCTCTATATCATTTGAACACAACAGCCGCCCTTTATATCCTGTGGAAGGTTCATGATGAATAGACCAATAAAAATGCTCCAAAGTCACTTGGAATAAATCTTCTTTACATTCATTTTTACATTAACGTAGAAGGCTTTTGGTTTCACTTGTATCCTGTAATGTCACTATTTTAAATGTATACTATTTTATATGTATACTATTTTATATGTATGTGTCTTTACTGCCCTAAGAAAAACATGCAAAGTCCAACTTTGGCAACTTTGGATTTTATTTTTAAGCTATTTCGGAGAATTTCTATTGGTCCATTCATCATGAAAATTTCATACAGTGCAAAGGGAAACTGTCGTGTTCAAATTATTCTGAAAATTTTAAATTGACAAAAATTATATATATATATATATATATATATATATATATATATATATATATATATATATATGTATGTTTGCCTGGACTGTGCATATGAGCAGAGAATGGAAAATGTCTTGATTAAGGGTTTGGTGGAGATAGTTGAGCCCAGGTGACAAAGTTTTTGATGGTAAGTTCTAAGTGTTGAAGCTGCAGGCTGTGTGTGTGTGTGTGTGTGTGTCTGTGTGTGTGTGAAGGAGTGGCGCACAGTCAGGTATTTCATCTTGCACTGTATTAGCCTCTCGAGTGCGGGCATGTTTTGAACTCCGTGTCAAACATGCAGTGGGACACCCTGAGGAAATGATGATTACGTGCCGAAGTGCTGTGGCGGCGCATTAATATTCATGCACTTTTGAAGCCATTTTCATCTGTGTGTTTGTTTGCGGCTGATGAAAAAGATGAAAAGACCTGCGGACCTCATGAATTTCGCTGCGAGAATAACAACTGCATCCCGGATCACTGGAGATGCGACAGCCAGAACGACTGCGGAGACAACTCCGACGAGGAGAACTGCAGTGAGTCGCCCTGTCTCTTTTGTTCGCATTACAGCTGTTAGGAGGCCTTCTGTTTGCACACCGTCATTTCATCTGCTACGGAACGCTGCACCGGTTCTTCTGAGGTCTGCTTTAAAAGGCTTTTTTTTTTTTTTTTGAAGCCTCTCTGCCTCAGTTTCTGTTTGTTTATTTCAGTCTATTGTTAATTGCTGCCAAAGTTCTTACGAATCAAAGAGCAGGCATTCTTTTGGAGTTTTTTAGCTTCAAATCTCCTTTCACACACTTTCATGCCCTTCGAGGCATCAGGGATGCTTGTAATAAGGTGTGTAATGTGTAGAAAGGAGTTATCTCCATTGGAAAAAGCACGAACCGCTTTAAATTCAGCCCTGCGTGTGCGGGATTTTGTGCTTCATTGTGTTACTTCCGTGTCTTCCTACCCACATTAGGACAGAATCAGTTGTGCTGTATATGCTATTCCACTGGACTGTAATCTTCAATTGGGTGCCAAATACGAAAAAGGCTTTCATTGACACTGACTAACTGGCAATATCTGCTACCACATGCTCGCTGTTGGGTAGAATTAGATCCTCAGTGTTCTCCTTGACACTTTTAAAGGACTTCATTGCTAATTAGCCTGCAGTAGCTCCTCTCAGATGCCTGCAAAACTTGCAGGAAAGTGTCAAACAGATGGTATAATGACACTTCATGTCCAAATGATGGCCACTATCACATTTTCTCTTTTCCCTTTCCTTTCTATGTCCTTTGCTAGAGCTCACTTCACAGTTTCAGGCAGAACAGCTTCTAGAGCCGAGGTTTTGTTATCTCAGCTGTCTTATTGTTCCCCTTCTTCAATGCAGAGCCAGTGACCTGCAATCATAAGGACTTCGCTTGCGCCAATGGGGACTGCATCTCTGCACGCTTCCGCTGCGACGGTGACTACGACTGCGTCGATAATTCAGATGAGGTCAGTGATCACTGGACATCACTCGTTTCAAGAGGAAGCCGTGTGAGGCTTACTTTTACAACCAATCATTCTCCAGCCTGATAATAGTCCCTCAGCACAGGTTTGGCTGTGTTTATTCAGAAATTACAGATAGGCTGGCTCGTATCTGAGAAATAAAAAAGACATACTGCTCTCTGCATTTCATAGTCTTAAAGGAGGAGGGAAACAGCTTCAGCTGAGCCTGAAATATTTGATTACATAGACATATAATTACATGTATTTGAAAGTAGTTTAAAATTATCCTCACCAGACACTAAATAAGAGTCCACATCCCTGATGACAGTGCCGGCTAAGTTAGTTTGTAGCATAGGTTATTCTCAGGAGCATGGCAAATACTGGGAGCCAGCTTGAACAATTAGAGGGACTGCAGTTTTTTTTATCTTGGATGTACAATCAAGGGAAAACTTGAATAATTAAAAAATTTATGAATGTTTTCCACTTTAAATTAACAAATTATCATTACTACAACAGGAAGCTTTGAAGAAATGTCTGTAAATGATTTGTAGCAAAAAGGTTCTTCAGGTCAATACCAGATAGCAAGACTAAGCACAAAAGGAAAATGACAAGAATAGAATTTTACAATCATATACAATATTGAGTATAGAGACAAAACTGAGTATTATTGGGAGGTAAATTAACCAATGATAACAAATGACTTTTAGAGCCCTATCAGAGTAACAATAAATAACAGATCTGGAAATCTGATGAAAATCAGTCACTGTTAACATTGAAATCCAGACGACTGTTAGGAGTGTATAGAAAACTGAGGCCTACCGTGTTGATCCGTTTGATTAGTTAGTAAGGCAGGGACAGAAATGTCTGAGTAGTTTGTGAGGCAGGGGTTGAAATATCTGATTAGTTAGTGAGGCAGGGACAGAAATGTCTGAGTAGTTTGTGAGGCAGGGGATGAAACATCTGATTAGTTTGTGAGGCAGGGGATGAAACATCTGATTAGTTTGTGAGGCAGGGGATGAAACATCTGATTAGTTTGTGAGGCAGGGGATGAAACATCTGATTAGTTTGTGAGGCAGGGGATAAAATATCTGATTAGTTTGTGAGGCAGGGGATGAAACATCTGATTAGTTTGTGAGGCAGGGGATAAAATATCTGATTAGTTTGTGAGGCAGGGGATGAAACATCTGATTAGTTTGTGAGGCAGGGGATAAAATATCTGATTAGTTTGTGAGGCAGGGGATGAAACATCTGATTAGTTTGTGAGGCAGGGGATAAAATATCTGATTAGTTTGTGAGGCAGGGGATAAAATATCTGAGTAGTTTGTGAGGCAGGGGATAAAATATCTTATTAGTTTGTGAGGCAGGGGATGAAACATCTGATTAGTTTGTGAGGCAGGGGATAAAATATCTGATTAGTTTGTGAGGCAGGGGATGAAACATCTGATTAGTTTGTGAGGCAGGGGATAAAATATCTGAGTAGTTTGTGAGGCAGGAGATAAAATATCTGATTAGTTTGTGAGGCAGGGGATAAAATATCTGATTAGTTTGTGAGGCAGGGAATAAAATATCTGAGTAGTTTGTGAGGCAGGGGATAAAATATCTTATTAGTTTGTGAGGCAGGGGATGAAACATCTGATTAGTTTGTGAGGTAGGGGATGAAACATCTGATTAGTTTGTGAGGTAGGGGACGAAATATCTTATTAGTTTGTGGGGCAGGGGATAAAATATCTGATATCTGGCAGGCAGCAGGATCTTCGGAATAACCTGTGGCATGTAGGCAAAGCTGTCCACACAGCATTGGACAGCAGGAACCTCCTAGGGTGGTCCAGACCGCACAGGATTGGCAGTTGTTCAGCTCAAAGAAACACACATAGCACTGGTTCTATTGGAAGTAACTATAAACAGTATGTGTTAACAGAGTGCAGCAGTGACATCAACAGGCCTGCTGTTTTGGTGTACAGTCTTCATAGCCACTTTCCATTTTAACATTTTGCAAATGTGCATTAATAAGATTTTTGCAGAAAAGACCTGCAAAGAAACTTTAGATGACAGGCTACTGTAATTAGGGTCTGTAAAACGAGTAAGATGGAAAGATTTAACTCCATTTGCCATCTTTTTATGGCCGTGTTGTTTGCAGCTCAGAAACATCAGGCCGGACAAGCTTTGTATATATATATATATATATATATATATATATATATATATATATATATATATATATATATATATATATATATTGGTAAGCAACATTTAAAACATAAGGAGCCCAATTATCAAAAATTCCATTGACATTTAACTTCATAGTATTCATTTATCAGACAAGACCTTTGAACAACATTTCAGATTATTTAGTCTGCATAAACTTTACACAGTCCTGTGAGCCTCCGTGAACAACATGTGACTCCAGTGTCCCAGATTCAAACTTATTTAAGGACATTGTGAATAGTTGTAATGAGGGGTGGCAACGTGTTAGTCATTTTCCACAGCGGTAATGTCAGTATTGATTCATCTGTAATGTCCTTTTGCCTTTGGTTTGCTTTAGACCTGGTTTTCTGATTGTGTTTTCTTTAATGATTGTTTACGTGTAAAATTAGGAATGCATCCCTTGCATTTAATGCCCTAAGATGACCTGCAGCCACATATGAAACTTTAATAAAGGTATATTTATCTAGTCTGTAAGCATGTCTATAACACAATAGTATAAGTATAAATGTAAGTTATGATATTACGTATACTGAGCTTGGCAAAGCAATGCTGCTCAGTAAACTGTACACAGATATGTATGTCACAATCTTGCTAGATATAAGCCAGTTATTTAAAACCAGCTGACCAGTATGAAGCAAAACAAGAATGCTAGGGGCCAAAAGAACTAAGCTTTTAAGAGGCTTTTGTAATGAGGCGCATAAATGGATTTTGGATGCCTGGTGACCGGAGCCCATCCGAAAGAAGCACCACCAGGGCTAATTACCACAAACTTGTTTTCTTAAAGATATGACAGGTCTAAAACACCATCTGTGATTCCATGTCACAGAAACCTGAAAGTTATTTTAACTCGTTTGAAATCTCCTGAGACCAACTACCTCTCCTCACCCTGCTGTTTGCCAGATGCTTCAAACTCTGGAGGTATAGATGAAGCCATGTGCACGCCGTGAGGTTTATTCCCACCTGTGTAGTATCGGTTAGGATACTGTTCTTTGGTTTTTTCAGTGTATTTGACACTATATAGCCTCCACCGCTGGATGGAAAAAAAAAAGCTAAAAGGAAAGCAGCTCAGCACACCAATTATCACCTGGATGTTGGGCTGCCGAACTGGCATGTTTCAGTTTGTTGGACTCCCGGCGTGTCTGTGGCGCTGCTGTGTTGCTCAGTGCGCTCTCACTTCGTCTTCACCCTCTACACTTCAGACTTCAGCCAGAAAACTGCAACCTGTCTCCAGCAGAACTTCACTGACTACTCGAGAGGAATTGTTTACAGGCTCATGTCAGACAAAGGCGATGGTAGTAGATTCCAAGATGAAGAAAGAGCATGGAACTCCAGTTACTGTTTGCAGGAAGAGTGTGGAGCTTGTGTAGCTATACAGATTCCTCTGGGGGCTTGTTGCCCACAGAATATAAAAAAAAGATAAGAAGAAGAAGAGAAGAAAGATAGAAACTAAGTTGGGCAAACTGACATTCCCTCACAGAAGGCTTCTAGTCATCCCAAAAACTGGTTCAGATAGTTTTTTATTTAAATGCTGGGATTCAGATGTTGGCCTGTCAAACACTATATCCATATCATTTTGAAGATGACACTTCTTGTTCAGATTGTTGTACTGACTGCATAATTTGTAATGAAAAAGTTTGTAATCAATAGGAAAAGAAAGGATTTTCACCAGAGGTCTCATACTTTTAGACCCCACTGTATATCTTGGGTATATCTTGGGAGAATACAGTTAGAAGAACACATGTTTGGGTATAGGCATTGCAGGGATTTGCTAAACTCAGCTATCACAGCACATCTGATTTAATTTAAAGGACTGATTAGCTGAACTAGGTATTGAAAATTAACTGTAACTACTGGACATCCTTGAGAAGAAGTTTACATGTTTATATAATTAAAAAATATATATTTATTCAAGGATTCAAGGATTCAAGGATTCAAGGAGACTTTATTGTCATTCGCATCACATGTGGTACATGGGGTGGAACGAAATTGTGGTACCCAAGGACCCAGTTTTACCCAGACAGCAGTACTTAAATAAATAAAATAAACATAAATATATAAAATATATGAAAATAAAATAAACAGGAATGGAGAAGGTAGCAGCAGAGTGTATTAAAGTGACTGGTGTCGTAAAAGTGTCAGTGCAGTAAAAGTGTCAGTGCAGTGGTTCCACTAAGTGGCGTTTAAAAGTCTTACAGCTTCCGGAATGAAGCTGTTCCTCAGTCTGTTCGTTCTACACTTAACGCTCCGCAGCCTCCTGCCTGAGGGGAGCGGGACAAACAGTGAGTGTGCTGGATGAGTGGGGTCCTTCATGATGCAGGTGGCCCTCTTCCTGCATCTGGAGGTGTATATGTCCGTGGTGGTGGGGAGGCTGACTCCGACAGACCTCTGTGCAGCCTTCACCACCCTCTGCAGAGCTTTCCTGTCTGCAGCAGAGCAGCTTCCGTGCCACACGTTGATGCTGGAGCATAGAACGCTCTCCACCACACATCTGTAGAAGGAGGTGAGGACCGAGCTCCCGAGCCCAGCTCGCCTCAACCGCCTGAGGAAGTAGAGCCGCTGATGTGCCTTCCTGACCAGGCTGGAAGTGTTGTTGCTCCAGGTGAGGTTGTTGCTCAGGTGAACACCCAAGTACCTGTAGCTGGAGACCACTTCCACCGCAGACCCTCCGACATGCAGGGGGAGGTGGGCATGTCTGCCCCTTCTGAAGTCCACAATCATCTCCTTCGTCTTCTTTATGTTGATGCAGAGGTTGTTCTTTCTGCACCAACCCTCCAGGTGTTCTACCTCCCGTCTGTAGCCAGACTCATCACTGTTTGTGATGCATCCGACCACTGCCGTGTCGTCCGCAAACTTCACAATATGACAGCCTGGGTGGATGGGTGAGCAGTCATATGTGAGCAGCGTGAACAAAAGGGGGCTCAACACACAGCCCTGAGGGGAGCCAGTGCTGAGGATTGTGGTGGAGGAGGAGAGGTTGTGGATCCTCACAGACTGCGGCCTGTTGGTCAGGAAGTCCAGGACCCAGTTGCAAAGAGAAGAGCGCAGACCAAGTGAGGAGAGCTTATCTGTCAGTGTCTGGGGTATCATGGTGTTAAAGGCGGAAGTGAAGTCCACAAAGAGCATACGGACATAAGAGTCCTTCTGCTCCAGGTGGGTGAGGGCAGTGTGGACCACAGAGGAAATGGCATCGTCTGTGGATCGGTTCCTCCTGTAGGCGTACTGGTGTGGGTCCACAGTGACGTCGATGGTGGCTTTGATGTGGGTCATAACCAGTCTTTCAAAGCATTTAGTGACTATCGGCGTGAGAGCTATCGGCCGGTAGTCATTCAGACCTGTCACTGTGGAGCTCTTGGGGACCGGGATGATGGTGGCGGTCTTCAGGCAGGTGGGAACAGCTGCCTGGGTGAGGGAGACATTGAAAATGTCTGCCAGGACCTCGGAGATCTGATCAGCGCACTCCCGTAGTACTCGTCCGGGTATATTATCCGGACCAGCACTTTTCCGGGGGTTGATCCTCCTGAGGGTCCTCCTTACCTCTGCTGGTGTCACACAGAGGGGTACTTCTCCAGGTGGAGGGGTGAGTCTTTTGCTGGGCGGGGTGTCAGGGTCCTCAAAGCGGGCATAGAATTTGTTGAGAGCCTCGGGCAGGGAGGGGTCTTTGGAACATTGTGCATCTCTGGTTTTATAGTCTGTGATGCACTTAATTCCCCTCCACATGCTCCTAGGATCCTGGGAGGAGAAGTGTCCCTGGATTTTCAGAGCATATGCAGCTTTGGCCCTCTTAACACCTGCGGTCAGCTCTCTTCTAGCCCTCCTGAGTTCCTGTGCGTCGCCAGACCTGAAGGCAGCATCCCTGGCTTTCAGTAGAGAACGCACCTCTCCATTCAGCCAGGGTTTCTGGTTCGGGTAGCAGGTCACTGTCTTTGTGGTGGTGACATCCTCCACACACTTGCTGATGTACCCGAGGACAGCAGATGTGTAATCCTCCAGATCCAGCTCCCCCTCACTCTCAGCAGCCTCCCTAAAGACATGCCAGTCTGTGCAGCCGAAACAGTCCTGCAGCACAGCGTCTGCGTCACCGGGCCACACAGTGATGGTCTTCTGTGTGGGTCTGGAGCGTCGCAGCGGGGGGTGGTATGCAGGGACCAGCATAATGGAGATGTGGTCGGAGAGCCCGAGGTGGGGGTGGGGGACGGCTCTGTACGCGTCTCTGATGTTGGTGTAAACACGGTCGAGTGTGTTGTCTCCCCGTGTTGGAATGTCTATGTGTTGGTAAAACCTCGGCAAAATGTTCGTCAGGTTCACGTGGTTAAAATCCCCCGCCACCACGTAAAACGCCTCCGGATGCTTGTTCTGAAGCGAGCTGATGTTGTCATGTAGCTCTTTCAGTGCGTTGTTAGCATTAGCATCCGGTGCTATGTAAACGGCAATGACGAACACAGCTGTAAACTCCCGAGGCAGATAGTGTGGCCGACACTTCACGGTCAGCTGTTCTGTTGCCTCGGAGCATAGGGCGTTTACCATCACACAGTTTGTGCACCAACCTTTGTTTATGTAGACGCATAAGCCGCCCCCTCGTGCTTTTCCGGACAGCTGGTTGCGGTCCGCGCGGAAGAGCTGCCGGCCGGCGAGCTGGAAGGCTGAGTCCGGCATGCTGTCGTTTAGCCATGTTTCCGTGAGACAGATCACAGCGCAGTTCCTCATCTCATCAGAAACACTCATCCTCAGCCGCAGAAGGTCCAGCTTGTTGTCCAAAGAGCGAACATTGGACAGGAAGAGAGATGGAATCGGGGGTCTGTCGGCGTTAGCCTTGAGCCTGGCTAGCACGCCGGCCCGCTTCCCTCTCTTCAGTCTTCGCCTGCATCGCTTCCTTTTGCCCTTTGTTCGTACCGCTCTGACCCGCCACGCCGGTGTCCGGAGAAGTTGTAGTCTGCCCAGCTTGGCTCTGAAACTACTGTCCATAGTTGCTACTTTTGTGGCAGAGCTGTCCTTAATCTTAAAAAGTTCGGTTCGGCTGTAACTCACAGGCTTAA
Organism: Megaleporinus macrocephalus; assembly: GCA_021613375.1. Lineage (NCBI taxonomy): Eukaryota > Metazoa > Chordata > Actinopteri > Characiformes > Anostomidae > Megaleporinus > Megaleporinus macrocephalus. The sequence goes on along the minus strand of CM038709.1, from coordinate 28,970,980 downwards.
GGCGCGTGAAATCGCTATCAGAACCGACGTAAAAATAACTGAAAGCTGGGTTTTCGCTGGGAGCGTGAGAAGCTGCTGCACCACCGCGCGCGGCCATCTTGTCAAGAATTCATAATTATTCATAATTCATAATTATTCAAACATACAGAATTCATAATTATTCTGTATGTTTGTTTTTATTGTTGAACAAAAGAATACTGCCCTGATAAATAACTTGCCATGTACATATCATGTTCCTCTCTGAAGGGTTTGGACTGTGTCTGTTGGAAATAGTGGCCATTCAATCAAAGGCATTTGTGATGTTAGGCAGGGCTGTTGGATGAAAAGGCCGTGCTTGCAATTGATGTCCCAGTTCATCCTGAAGGTGTTCAGGCTGTTGAAGTTTCTCTGTACCAATCTCGTTACAGTCTCGTTCCCTGTCTTTATGAAGCTGGCTTTGTGTACCGGGAGACAGTCACGCCACAATTCAACAAACTGTGGCCACAAAGATCGTACAAAATAATAATTCTATGTGCCGAAACATTAACATTACCCTTTACCGGAAGGGGCCAAGGGGCTGAGCCCAAAACCTTGAAACCACATGATCTCTCCTCCACTAAACATTTTCTGATGGCATTCTGGTAGGTAGGGGTTCATCTGGCATCTGCCAAACCCAGATTTATTCATCAGACATCAAGAGTAATCACTCCAGAGGACACATTTCCGCCATGCTTTACAGCACTCATGCACCACTTATGCTTTTGCAACGCTTTGCATTGAGCATAATGATGGCAGAATATTTACCAGCTGTTTCAACTGTCTGGGTCAGACATATGTACAAGAGAGTGCTCCGTGCAGAATGAAGCATGTTATTATTTATTATTATGAATTATTTTTACCTTTACCTGGAGTAGAAGTACGGACATACTCCCATGACTAATGCATTGCTTTATTTTCACTGACTGTATTTAAATTTTATTCTATGTTCTGAATGTTGAATAGACACGTAACATAATTAATAAGCAGCATTTTGCATTTCACATTTTGATGACTAGTCTAGTCACAGTCTTACTATACTGGACATTCATTTCAGACGTATTGTGAACATGTATTTAATTCAGGTTGAGGCTCACTTTGTGGTGCGTCTTCACATCTGGCACTTAATGTGTATCTTTCATAAGCACTGTAATTACCAAGCGTGCATTGTCTCTGTTGTGCAGCGTAAGGGTTTTATAATTCAGCGGATATTTATTTTATGCAGATTTACAGAGAAAGGATTGCTCGGTGGTTATTGTCTACTGAGGGACAAACAGACATTGATGGAAGAGGTGCATCTGAAAGAGTAATGTTGCATTGTTTTGCACAAAACATGCGGTTAATATGGGTTAATTAGCTTAAAATGACTTTCACGCTGTCCATAACATAAAACGTCATGCAGTTCTTTTGGTTAATGGTCTTTAGTCTTATGCTCTACTGTGGCTGCACTTCAGCTGCTCGGCATGGCCTACAAACTTTTACGAGTGGGCTTTGCCATCACGAGCATCTGAATATAAAGCTGCATTTAGCAAGCTCCCCTGTGCGCCATGCATTTGCAGAAGGACTGTGAGGCCCGCTGTGCAGAAGACCAGTTCCAGTGTCATAACAACCTCTGCATCTCAGTTAAATGGCTGTGTGATGGCCAGGAGGACTGCAAGACTGGAGAGGATGAGCGGAACTGCCTTGGAACAGGTATGTCTCAACAATCCTCAGTCACTCACCTAAGCTTCTTGTGGTTGTTAATGTCAGACCGGTCAAAGCTGTAGTGTATAGTAGCCTCGCTCTTCTTCTGACAGTATGGAGTAGCTCCATGGTCTAAAATCTTCAAGTTGAACTTTGCCTACCAGGTAGGTTTGAAGTGATCTGCTGCAGGTGGTGTATTCTTACCTTCATTCATGCTGAAGGATTAACAGTGGTGTGCAAAGTCAGAGGTCACCCTTGTTTTATTTAATTTCCCATCCGCTGGTTTGTTTTTCAGATTTAACAGAGAATAACGCAGATACTCATAGTACATAGCATGTATTCATAGTGCTTTATAAATCCATTCATAAGCCATTATAAAGCATACGTAATGTCTTGCTATGTCTATCATAAGCTCGCATAATCGCTTAGTATTTATAGTGACATGCACAATACACGATAAGACAAACAAGACAAAATAAGATTGTAAACATCAATTTTGTAATGCTCTAGGCCAGGCAAGTTTATTTGTATAGCACCTTTCATACACAGTGGCAAGTGCTTTATACAACGTCTCTATTTTGAGTTCTCTGCATCATTAGAACACGCCAGTGGTTGTTAACACTGTGTGAAAATTTCACGACGAATGGACCAATAGAAATACAGCAAAATAGCTTGAAAAAAATTCTGGTTCCATTAACTTACATTGAAAGTAGGTATGGTTTTGGTCTCTCCTGTAAAGTTGCAATTTTAGAGATACTTCATTTTCTTTGGACAGCGACGATAAATAAAGACAAAAATCATTTAAAAGTTATTGAAACATTTAAATAAATCAGTTAAAAAGAAACAAGCAATATAAAAATACAAGAGAAAGAAAAAAAACATGAAAATGAATAATACTTTACATCACACTATAACAAGGTTCGGCTTTATGTTCTGCTACGGAACCAGGAGTTGGTTATAATAATCACTTCCAGCACATGGTATAGAATATACTGTATGGAGTGAGAGAACAAGAGCTGATGTTGGTGGATCTGGCACTGCTTCAAGTTATTTATTTATTTATTTATTTATTTAAGTGTAACTTGTATATGGGCAGACACGCGTGGCGCAGTGGGTAGTGCTGTCACCTCACAGCAAGAAAGTCTGAGTGTCCGCTCAGTGTCTATGTGGGTTTCCTATGCGCGCTCGGGTTTTCTCCCACAGTCCAAAGACATGCAGCCAGGCGAGTTGGAGATACCAAATTGCCCCTAGCTGTGACAGTGTGCGTGTCTGTGTGTCTGTCCTGTCATAGACTGGCGAGCTGTCCAGGGTGTTTCCAGCATTCTGCCCAATAAGTGCTGGGATAGGCTTCAACACCCCCACAACCCAGGAGGATAAGCAGTTTCGATGAAGACTGAATGAATAAATGTGAATTTGAGGTTGTTTGTCATTGGCTAACTGTTTTTAAACTAATTTATGCTGGCCAGTAGTAGCCAAATGTAAACGACAGCTGCCTTGTTAGGGAATATAGTTAACAAACAATTCTTACTGCCCTGACATGTAGATATCATGTTCTTCTCTCAAGGCTTTGGACTGTGCCGGTTGGAAATAGTGGCCATTCAGTCAAAAGCATTTGTGATGTTAGGCGGGGCTGTTGGATGAAAAGGCCGTGCTTGCAATTGATGTCCCAGTTCATCCTGAAGGTGTTCATTGGGGTTGAAGTCAGGGCTGTGTGCAGGCTGTTGAAGTTCCTCTGTACCAATCTTGTCAAACCCTGTCTTTATGAAGCTGGCCAAGCACAAAAACTTAAAACCAACCCCCAGTCATGATCTCTCCTCCACTATAGTAGACTGTAGTTAACTGTAACAATAACTTGAAGCTAACTTCACCTGTAATAAGAGGTAAATGTAAATACCTCACTTTAGCTAAAGCCTGCAATGAATTGGCATATCACTCTATAACATGAGTGTATATTATGTTCTTATAAGCAGGTGTTATAACACCTTATACTTTTGTTTCTAAGTGAAATGCTTATAATAATAGCTACCAATAAGTCGCTTTTTATACTGGTATTATATATTATGTTACACCTTATTAATGCATTTATAATGCAATAAAAATACAGGACTTACAGGTTAACTCATAGGTAAAGGAAGTGTTACCTCATTTTTATGCTAAATGACTTTTTTCCTCTTAAAAAGCTAAGAGCTTGTGCTGTTTATCTTTATTGTGAGAGATTTGGTGGTCTGCCAGGTCCTGTACAGTTATAACAAGTTCATTTTTTTCAGAATCTTTCAATAATTTATTATTTATCAGCTCCAGTTTAGGAAACTCCTGCCTTTTCACTAAATTCCCCCTGTCTGTCCCACTCCTTATGTGAGTGGATTGTCTCAGGTTGAAGCTCCTGTAAATTGAATAAATGAAGGGAGGTATTTGACGTTTGCACAGTACTGCATATTGAGGAGTCTTGGATGTATTAATGAACAGAGATGTGCTATTACATTCAGAAATGTAGCGCTTTCAAATCTTTTTCATGACTTTCTTACCTTCTAATATCCTCTTCTTTATTGTTCTGGAAAAGGAAATGAACTGCAGCTCGCGGCACGCTTTATCTTCTGTCTTTAATCTGTCCGGTATCTGTCTAAGCCCAAGTTCACTCTGTTTGTGTGCGCTCGCGCGCCTTGTTTTGCAGTGCTGCCCTCCTGTTCTATAAACGAGTACGTGTGTGCCAGCGGAGGCTGTGTGTCGGCTAGCCTGAGGTGTGATGGACATGACAACTGTCTGGACAGCTCTGATGAGGTATGTCCTCCTGCGAGGCATTCGCACAAAGCGTGCGGAAACTGTGACTCACACAAAGCATGAAGTACAAAAAAACTACACCTGGCACAACATACTGATGTGAAAATGTGGGCTGTGTAGAGGAAGAAGCTGGGAGCTGCTCTAGATAGACGCTGCTAAGAGTACAGTATTATGGCCAGATGGTTTGGTATTGTTCGTTCACTAGAAATGAAAAGAATGCAGCACACACGATATGGTGTGCATACATTTTTAAAATCATTTAGATCAGACTCTGTGCGACTCTCTGTTGCCATGGAAACGCTGCTCCGTTTTCTCTGCCTTTCCCACGGTAAGGTGAACTCCACCCATGGAGAGTGTGTATGTGATTATCTGAGTCTTTCTTTTCTGGGCTCTCGCCAGATGGACTGTGTGAAAGAGTGCCGAGAGGACGAGTTCCTCTGCAGGAACCATGCCCACTGCATCCCAAAACGATGGCGCTGCGACGATGTGTTCGACTGCATGGACCACAGTGACGAAGAGAAGTGTGACCACGGTATACAGACACTAGATTTTCAGATTTTAGGTGTTCATGTTGTTAGAGGTTGACCTTACTTGTTAAATTATTGTTTATTCGAGGGCTTCCTTCATGGAGACTCCATAATGCATGCATAAATATTAAATAATTGTATATATTTTAATGTGTTAATATTTTAATTTAATATGTTAATCTATAAACATCTTATTCTAGTAATCACAAAATCACACTAATATGACACTGTAGTAGTTAAAGTAGTTCACAATGACAAAAGACAAAATGATGTACTTTTAAATGTACTTCAGTATTAAAAGGATTTTGAGTGAAATTTGATACAAAACTCATATCTGCTGTTCTTAAATAGGCACCTGCCTCCGCTTCTTGGAAACAAATGTCGGTCACTTGCAATTAATGGCATAAGCTGTTCCTAAGTACTATATAAAGACATTAATTGAAAGCTATCTACATAGATACTTCAGATCACATATATATAAATAAAGTGTGAACAATTATTAATAAAGCCAATAAGCCTTATTTACTCTGTACCATAACAAAATAATATTCTGAATAAGTTTTCAGTTTTCAGAACGAGTTTTGAATTGGAACAGTTCCGCTGTAATCATTTTGGCTCGACTGATGTTTTGATTTGAAGAAGAAATGCTTCCTAAAGAGCTCATTCACAGTTTGATTGTTATGCTTCCACTCGAATGTGATCCAGTGTTACGCTGTACCGTATGGTATAAAATGGGCTAATTGTTTTAATTACAGGAGCGTTTTTCTGTCGCCCCGATGAGTTCATTTGCAACAATACCCTCTGCAAGCTGCACTCCTGGGTGTGTGATGGCGAGGATGACTGCGGAGACAACTCTGATGAAGATGCTGATATGTGTAGTAAGGCTCTAACTTTGAATTTGGTATCTATAAGAGTGTTTACAGGGATGGGATGTCTCTTTCATTGCATCCTACTCAGTGATACAGCACACAGTTCTAAAGTCTATATGAAATGCACCCAGCCCTCAAGGACATTTCAGTTTGGAAATCTGTTCATGATGCAGCTGCTTCTTACTTGATATGTGAGGTGGTTAATGTAGTCAGTAGCCTAGCAATGAGAGAGTGACCAATCATGGGCTTAAATCTCAGGACCGTCTGAGCATTATTGGTTGTGTCTTTTGACTACTCTACTACTCTGCTGGCTGTGCTGTTCCCAAGCTTGGTGTAGTTAGGAGGTAAAAGGACCAATTTTGTTTGAATATGCGCATCACCAAATATGTTACTAAATTTATGTTGGAATTACTTGCTACATTTGTGTTTATGTGCATACATTTTATTAAAGTTATTTAAATATTAGCTATTTAGAGAAAAAAAAAACATTTGGTAACTTTACAGTAGGACAGTGTTCAATAGCGTGGCTTTAACCTGCATAAACTGTTATGACATCTTAATTGCACTTGGCTATATATGAAGTATTGTTACGGCCTGGTGTAGGGGCAGGCCGTAACTAAAATAGAGACGTTCAGGGTTCTCTCCTTTGACCTGACCTGGAACAACTCCTGCCCAGACCAGCCCGACACACTCTCCACCACATTTGTACATTTAGCTACAGCTTTGTTAGATTCTGTAAGAGCTCTGTGGGACGTAGGGGACGGGTGCCTTTTGTTTATCTACCCTTTTCTCCTGTTTTATTGTTGGGAGTTAGGGGCAGTTTGGTGTCTTTTGTTTATCTACCCTTTTCTCCTGCTTTGTGGTAGGGAGTTAGGGGTAGTTTGGTGTCTTTTGTTTATCTACCCTTTTCTCCTGTTTTATTGTGGGGAGTTAGGGGTAGTTTGGTGTCTTTTGTTTATCTACCCTTTTCTCCTGTTTTGTGGTAGGGAGTTAGGGGTAGTTTGGTGTCTTTTGTTTATCTACCCTTTTCTCCTGCTTTGTCAAGTCAAGTCAAGTGGGTTTTTATTGTCATTTCAACTACATACAGAGTACACAGTGAAACGAAACAACGTTCCTCCAGGACCATGGTGCAACATAGACAGTGCATACAGACACAAGTGCAACACAAACAAACAAGTACGGACAGACAACACAACACAGTACAGACAGAGAATAATAAATAATTGCTGGTTGTGTGCAAATTGTGCAATGTGTAATAAATAGAGTCCAGTGAGGTAGTAAAGTTGTTAGTGCAATGCTTTGTGCAAAAAATGCTTCCCTTTTTTTATCTGGGGTAAATGGTTGGAGAAAGATATCAGTTCAGACGTTGAGTTGTGTTGAGAAGTCTGATGGCTTGGGGGAAGAAGCTGTTGCAGAGTCTGGTCGTGTTGGACCGGACGCTGCGGTACCTTCTTCCTGATGGCAGGAGGGAGAACAGTCTGTGTGAAGGGTGGGTGGGGTCATCCACAATGCTGGTTGCTTTGCGGATGCAGCGGGTGGTGTAAATGTCCAAGACGGAGGGGAGAGAGACTCCGATGATCCTCTCAGCTGTCCTCACAATGCGTTGGAGGGACTTGCGGTCAGAGGCTGTGCAGGTCCCAAACCAAGCAGTGATGCAGCTGCTTAGGATGCTCTCTATGGTTCCCCTATAGAAGAGGGTGAGGATGGGTGGAGGGAGACGGGCCTTTCTCAGCTTCCGGAGGAAGTAGAGACGCTGCTGGGCTTTCTTGGCTGTAGAGCTGGTGTTCAGGGACCAGGTGAGGTTCTCCGCTAGGTGGACACCAAGGAACTTGGTGCTCTTAACGATCTCCACAGAGGAGCCGTTGATGTTAAGCGGAGAGTGGTCCGGTCTTGATTTCCTGAAGTCAACAACCATTTCCTTGGTCTTCTCTACATTCCAGTGAAGGTTGTTGACTGTACACCAGTCTGTCAGCTGCTGCACCTCCTCCCTGTATGCTGACTCGTCGCCTTTGCTGATGAGACCCAGCACAGTTGTATCATCGGCGAACTTTATGATGCTGTTAGAACTGTGTTTCGCAACACAGTCATGAGTCAGCAGGGTGAACAACAGAGGACTCAGTACACTGCCCTGGGGTGCCCCAGTGTTCATGGTGATGGTGCTGGAGCTGCTGTTCCCGAACCGGACTAACTGGGGCCTCCCTGTCAGGAAGTCCAGGATCCAGTTGCACAGGGGGGTGTTGAGGCCCAGCAGGCTTAACTTCCTGGTGAGATTCTGCGGGATGATGGTGTTGAATGCTGAACTGAAGTCTATGAACAGCATTCTGACGTAGGTGTCCTTCTTCTCCAGGTGGGTAAGGGAGAGGTGAAGGGTGGTGGTGATGGCATCGTCCGTGGAGCGGTTGGGACGATATGCAAATTGCAAGGGGTCCAATGAAGAGGGCAGTTGGGTTTTGATGTTCCTCATGACTAGCCTCTCGAAGCACTTCATGATGATGGGCGTGAGAGCTACGGGACGGTAGTCATTGAGGCAGGACACCGTGGACTTCTTCGGCACGGGGATGATGGTGGTGGTCTTGAGGCACGTTGGGACAGTGGAGCTGCGCAGGGAGACGTTGAAGATGTCCGTGAGAACATCTGTCAACTGGTCTGCACACTCTCTGAGCACTCTGCCAGGGATGTTGTCTGGTCCTGCAGCTTTCCGTGGGTTGACTCTGCGCAGAGTTTTCCTCACGTCCACTGCAGTCAGGCACAGCGCCTGCTCGTCTGGCTTGGGTGTGATCTTGCTCACCAACGTGTTGTTCTGTGCCTCAAACCGTGCATAAAAGTCGTTAAGGGCATCGGGGAGGAAGGCATCACTGTCACAGGACGGTGGCATTGTCCTGTAGTGTGTGATTTCCTGGATGCCCTGCCACATGCGCCGCGTGTCACCCGTGTCCTGGAAGTGGTTGTGGATCCTCTGGGCGTGAGCACGCTTTGCCTCTCGGATGGCTCGTGACAATTTGGCTCTTGCTCTCCTTAGGGCCGCCTTGTCACCCACTCTGAAGGCCGAGTCGCGGGTCCTCAGTAGCGCACGCACCTCAGGAGTCATCCACGGCTTCTGGTTTGGGCATATGGTGATGGTCTTGGAGACAGTGACATCATCAATACACTTGCTGATGTAGCCAGTGACTGATGCTGTGTACTCCTCCAAGTTAACAGAGTCGCCTTCAGTCGCAGCCTCCCTGAACACGTCCCATGCAGTGCACTCAAAACAGTCCTGAAGGGCAGAGATGGCTCCTGCCGGCCAGGTTTTCACCTGCTTCTGAACTGGTCTGGAGCGTCTGATGAGGGGTGTGTAGGGAGTTAGGGGTAGTTTGGTGTCTTTTGTTTATCTACCCTTTTCTCCTGTTTTATTGTGGGGAGTTAGGGGCAGTTTGGTGTCTTTTGTTTATCTACCCTTTTCTCCTGCTTTGTGGTAGGGAGTTAGGGGCAGTTTGGTGTCTTTTGTTTATCTACCCTTTTCTCCTGCTTTGTGGTAGGGAGTTAGGGGCAGTTTGGTGTCTTTTGTTTATCTACCCTTTTCTCCTGTTATATTGTGGGGAGTTAGGGGCAGTTTGGTGTCTTTTGTTTATCTACTATTATTATTAAAAAATTATTATTAAAAATGGAAACGGTTTACTGAAGACTAGTTTAGGTAAACACTCAGCACAGAGCAATAGAGCAATGAACCATACAGGGCTTAAGCGAGAGAGGAACGTCAGAGACTTGCGTGGGTCAAAACTAAAATCCGAATAACAACCAAGCCGAGAGGGACGAACCAGAGACATGAACCAAGATGAAAGCAAAAAGTCGATACACGAAAAACACGGCAACCAATCCAAAGGGGCAAGGCAGAAGTCAAAGATCGAAGAACATAAACGAGTCATACACATGAGAACAAACAAACCGAGAACGCTTAGTAAGGCACAAGGAGCAATGCACAATACTACGCACTGAGGAAATGTAGAACCCAAAACTAAATAGTCCCAGTAATCATCAGAACTCAGGTGACGATGATCTGTGGCGGTCAGCTGACCGAGTGTCCGGAGTCATGTGACTCCCCGAGTCCTGCTGGGAAATGGAGTTCTGAGAGCGAGCTACGGACTCTCTTGCCGCAGCATTGGCTGGCAACGTGACATTTAGATTTGTTTCTTTATTTGTTTTGTTTGTTATTTTGCCGTTTGCCTGAAGCCAGTGTCCCATCCATCACTCATTTGTGGACAATAAACTAACTTTTCTGGTTTGAACAGTGTCCGGTGTTTGGTCTGGCAGAGGTCAGGGGAGAGAACCCACTCTCAATTTTAGTTACGGCCCGCCCCTACACCAGTTCATAACAGTATCTATATATAAAGCTTTGCCCAATTTAATGTCTACTTGACGCCCTTTCTGTCTCATGATACCTTTTTTGGGTAAAATGGCAAATCATGTTATAACAACTGACTTTGTTGTAAAGTGTATTTCCTAATACTTATGACGTGACACAGTTAAAATCTTAGGTGGAATGAAAATGCTTAGTGTTGTCCAACCAGTCTGACTTGGAAAGTTATGTCAGTATTATATTATCAGCATTATCTCACTCATCTCACTGACATGCACTGATTTACAACTTTTGTCAAATTGTTACCTGACAGCATCAAAGCTGCTTCTATGACGATAGATAATAAATAACTATGCCTATATGAATAAGTGTTGGTAAATGTTAATGTAGGTCTATGTCAGTCGTCAAGGGCTTATATAAGAGACAGGTGTTTTACATTCTGTAATTTAAACTAGTTCATCATTCCAAAAAACAGACTCAGAAAGACCCAAAGGGCTTCTTTGGAGTGGTGCTATAAATCAGCCACATTTGATTCCCTGAAGAACCTTTCAGTTGAGTGGTTTCAATTAAGCTCTGGTTAAGGAACTATATGTTGTTCTGGGAAACTGGTTCTATTGTGGCCTTGCTCCAAAGAACCCTTTTGGATGGCCTTATGTTCGGAGTGTAGAGTTAAGAAACTGTGAAGAAGGACATCTGTTTTCGAGTGCATCCATGTGCAGCATGAGAAAAATGGCTGCTACATGCTGAGCTATTGTTTGCGCGCACGTTAAGAATGGAACAAGCATGTGCTTTATAAACACTTAGAAGTGAATCCGGGTCCTTCAGGGGCTTATTTTCAATATCCCAAACATTTGTTAGATCAAAGAGACTCTATTTGATTTCTCTGAGGACTCTGCTTTGTGCAGGCATTTTCTGTTTATATCAAAAGACGTGCAACAACAGTATTCGAACATCATCTCACGGGCAGAAGTGGCCTCTGTTGCCCATGCATAATCCGTTAATTGCGTCGGACTATCGCATCGGACTGATCTAAGAGCGCCTATTGTTCGATTTCTTCCCTCAGCTAAGCTGCCCTGCCCTCCTACAAGGCCACATCGCTGCAGAAATGACAGAGTGTGTCTCCGGCTCGATCAAATCTGTAACAATGTGGACGACTGCGGAGACAACTCGGATGAAGAGGAATGTGGTGAGCGAATTAAATCCAAGAAAAAAAAACAGCAGGAAGAAGGCGGTTGTTGTGTATGGAGATTTGAAATTGGCTTAGCCTCAGAGTGTGATACAGGTAGTCTTTCCACACAGTTAGCTATTGTGTGTTCTCCCTCTCCCCACCCTGTTTTATTAATGCTGTGCTCGGTGGGAGGAAAAAAGCAGTTTACATTTGCCTTTAAAATCCTGCCAGACGTGCTCATTTTTCACCCATTCAAGTGCTCCAGTGTTCTTTGCTCCGGCCTTTCTCTGCTGGCACTGTAAAAACTGACATTTTGAATGTGGCCCAAACCAGAGGCTGTGTCTGCGAGGCCAAAGCCGTGCGGGAAGAGCGAGTTTACCTGCGGCAACAAGCGCTGCATCCCGGCTCATCTGCAGTGCGACTTGTTCGATGATTGTGGGGACGGAGGATCAGACGAGCACGAGTGCAAGGCCTGTAAGTATCTCTGCCCGAGTGGCGCGTGCACCCAGACGGCTCTCATTTGATTGGAATATCAGCTTCCGCCAAAAGGCCATCAGAGAAAACGAGCCCGCAGCACATCCATGCATGCCGTAGCCTATGTGAATGTGACGAAGGTCAGTAATGTGGGCTTTCATGAAGTATCTGAATATCATTCATGCTTTAAATATCTTCAAGGCGCAATAAATATTTGATTTCCATTTATATTTGTTCTTCGCCGCCCACCAGCGAGCATCAAAAAACAGAAATCTCACATGCTGCTGAGGGATGGTGGGACGCATTTATGAAGTATGACATTTCAAATCTCTCTTTCATTTCAGCTTCAAATGGAGACATATGTGGAAAGAGGATGAATCCATGCGGAGAGGATGCAGTGTGCAATCAGACAAATGCCAATGTCATTTGTCACTGCAAACCTGGCTTTCAGAGGAATCTTAAGACTAAACAGTGTGAAGGTATTGTGAATGTTTTCTGCTAATAACTATATACATATGAATTATTTTAAAGTAAACGTGGACCCAGTTTACGTTATAAATTCAAGAGTCAGGTCTGTAGGCCAGGATTAAGCTTAGTCTTAGGACTGAACTCTTATTGCCAATGGTGTTTCACCATTTACAAGCTCAGTTATGAAATTAAATGAGTAAGGTTTTGTGAATTGATGATAATTAGCCAGTCAGATAGGAAGAAATCTGGAAAAGACTGAAAAACCTGACTGTTCAGCCGTTGTGCTTTGTGATGAGGCCATGACATCGTAAACAACAACAGCGCAGCAGGTTTTTTCCTTTTCAAGCTTTTATTTTCTGTCAGTTGAACTTTGAATATATCTGTGAATCAGATTAAAGTCACTTTCATCCAGATTACTTCAGGTAACCATGGTGGTAAGTAATAAAACTGTTGTTTGCTGAATTATAGCTGTACTGCTGCTAGGGGGCTATTAATAAGTGATGAATCATTCAAGGGGGGTTGAGCATTTGTTGACTAAGTTTGACTAGCCTATTAATTATACAGAATGAATGTATCTAACTTACCTGATTTACTTGAAAGGATCATTTGTAAAGTAGGCGCTGTAGTAGACAAAAAACCTGTGCCTGTCCTGCTTGATTCAGGAATCACTTGACAGCAGCACCTTCTGAGGAAACACAAAATCACTGTTCATTGTTCTTTCTTTTGCAGTCTCAAGTGTATTCATGCAGCAGCCTTTAATTAAACGCATAACGAGAATATAAGCATACATCAATAACCCTGCGACCAGAAAACTTGACTGCAACTTCGAATAAGTATCAAATATTAAGGAAAATAACATTTATTTTCAAAATGAGTAAATTCATGTTTGGGTTTAAAACACTATTCTAAAATTGGAGAACAGCTCAGTTAAACACTGTGACATAATCAATCAGTGATGAAATCATAAACATTTGTAATTACAGTGCAGTGACTTTGTGTGATGACGTATTCTAAAGCATATTTGGGTAATACTTTCTATGAATGCTGTATTCATAATTAATCATTATTAATAATTATGGCATACACAGTCCCTCATGATGCCAGGCTTATAGTTGTATAATTGCTTTTAAGTAGTTAGAATTACAAGCAAAAGTATATGACTTCATGAAGGTTCCATAACACATTATTGAAACTGTACATAACTCTATTGCATTCGCACCTCATATAAACGTTATGCTTTAAAATAAATAAATAAATATATTTTTTAAAAATTTAAAGCTGTGCCAGGTCCACTAAAAATCCTCTTTTGTTCTCTCACTCCATATAAAATCTTCTCCCTTGTCATGGCAGTGATTTTTCCTAATGGATGTTTACCTGGGTTTATCACCAACGTGGTTGTAGTGTGTAATAGTGCATAACAACATTTTTGTTTCTGCTTATGAACAGATACTATAATGCATTATAAAGCCTATAAAACGTAATAAAGCTGTATATGTTATTTTTTATAAAGTGTTATGCTTATAAGAAATTAGGGACTTATTACAGACATTATAAGGCAGTATGTATGACTAATAAGGAATCATAAATGCATTAATAAGATATTATTGATGCAGCATTTGTAAAAACTTTTACCCATATTTCCATTAAAATGCTTGTAATGGCTTTTACTTGACCTTGAACATTGTTGCACTCTAATTCAGTTGTGTATTTAATCAGTTCAGCTACTATGATAGTTACTAAGCACAGGCAATAGTATAGCAGTAACCTTTTAACTTGTCTTATTGTAGCAATTGTACTATACATACCGCCAGAGAATCCCCACAGGGTAGTGCTTGTGTTATGAATAATTAAGCACGAGAATGGATCGATATTGTGACCCGTCAGTAACCTTTAACTTTCCTATTTTTGTGAACATTCAAAGCATAAGGAAAAAATTACTGACACTATAAACTGGAGGGCCTTAGCTATGAATAGGGTATTTCCATTTTCGCAGTATATGAGAAGATTTGCTGGTGGACTATAACTCAATAGTTAAATAGGAAAACTTAACGGAACAGTGTTTTGCCTTCTTCTCTTCCAGAAATGAACGAGTGTCTTTATTTTGGCACGTGCTCTCACTATTGCACGGATATTAAAGGATCATACAAATGTACATGTGACAAAAATTACAAGGATATCAATGGCAACTGTGTAGCTAAAGGTAAGGACCTATGTTTTCCATTGATTAGAATTTAAACTCCATCAATGCATCATTCTGATATCACCTACCAATACACTTAAATCAGAAATGAAGGATACTGTTAGAAAGATAAACTCTTTAAATGCATTCTTTGAACACAGAGGGACGAAACACTACTGTTGGTATGCTTCCAAGCATATAAACCTAAAAGTTTACTATTTTTTTTAATCTAATTACTTCTAATCATATCTATGAAGCAGTGTTTTTGTCTCACGTCCTTCAGCAACTGAGAGTGTATTAAGTAATTGTCCACAACACGGAGCCCTCAGACTGTTACCTTGGAAAGATTCCCCATAAAAACAGAGACAGTTCTCAGATACAAACCTGCAAAAACCTGCAAAGTGTTTGTCCTGCAGTGTCTCTTGATACCATATACGTACTTGAGCACAGAAGCAGCAGGAAATAGTGTGCGACCGCAATGTGTCTGAAATGCGTCTGAAAATGTTCGATTTATGTTCATGTTGCACGAACTGTGCCTAGCTTCACCCACTAACTGTGAGTTCTCACGCCCCACGGCACGAGTTTAAAAGAGGCAGTGAAGTAATAAAGCCGTCAGCAAGCTGTAGACAAAGCAGAAACATCACGCCATGTTCTCACATGCCAGCATCCAGTCCACGGAATTTAAACAGTACTGATGGTAAACATTCCTTCAGCATGTTTCAGGCTTGGATCTCTATTTAACTGCCGAGTCTGTATCCTGTCTTTTCAGACCATAATGCAGATAAACTCCTTACTTAATGCGGGATCTGCTGCTGAGACTTGTTTAAATTAAACTAAACTAAACTTGTTTTTACTAAGAGTGTTATCAAGCATACAGCCAATAAACTACAAATTTAGGCTCAGGCACCAACAGAATACAGAATATCCTAAGCCAGGAATCAGTAAATAAGGAAGCTTTGTTGTTTCAAAATAGACATGTTGGAGACTTGATGAGCCTGTACCTGTATTTGTGAGACTCACTGTTATACTAAAGTATAACACAGTTATAGTATAACACAAGTATAACACAAACACAGTCATTATGCGTCTTTCACAAAAGACCCATGTGCTGTAGTGAAGACCCAAAATAAAATAATAAACATATAATTTAAAGATGTGCTGTTTTTTAAAAAAAAATCATTGTATGTTTAGAGTCTAAAATTAAGTACAGTACTGCTGTTCCTTCAGTCCCGAAAGTAAAAAGCATTAATCAGGAAATCCTTCTTCATTCTACATTTCCAGCCTCATTGCCATTAATTTTTTTACATATTGTTAATGCCTTAATCTAAAAAGCAGTGTATATGATATATGTATATATGTTCTTATTAATATATTACTCTTTACTGTTAGCTTGATTAATGCTTTGTTCATATTATTCTATAGTATACAGTATGCTGTGTTATATTTTGCATTGCTGTCTTAAAATAATTGATCTTGTGTATCTGTACTTGTCAAACTGTTGTCTTAAACCCCAAATGGAATTTAGCCACCTCTCATTTTTTTTGCATATTAATAACTCAACGGGCAGGACCAGAAGATCGAGTGCTCTACATAGCTAATGACACTGAAATCCGAAGTTTTGTGTATCCATTTAACCAGAGCCATGGACACAAAGTACTTGCACGCATCGAGGAAAATGCCCGCATCATCGGGATGGATGCTCTATTGCACCAACAAAAGTTTATCTGGGCTACCCAGTTTAATCCGGGTGGACTTTTTTACAAAGAAATCCTAGACAGGAGTCAAACTAAAACAAATGTTGGAATCATAGTAAGTATTGCAAACTGTGGGAAGCATGTCATCAAGTGTCTTCAGGAAACTTCTGTTGTTAAAAAAAGACTTTGTGTTGCCGCACTGTACCTGTATCCCTACATTCTTCAGGATTCTTCTGTTTTGTTATTACTTTGATAGATACAGAATGTTTGTATATTTGCATACACTGTATGTCCAAAAGTATCCAGACACCTCTTTCTATTGGGTGAATTAGAAGAGGCAGTCATTGCTGAAACAGGAGTTCAATTGCACACCCACAGCTCGTCAAATCTCCATATAAAAGCATTGACAATGGAAAGGGAGGCTCTCGAGCAGCCGCTTATGAGTCTAATGTCACAATGTCAAGTGTTAGGGGGTATAAAGCCCCCAGCATTTGACTGTGAAGCAGTGGAACTGCATTCTCTGGAATGATAAAGTTGGAGTGGCATTTGTATTATAGAACTAATCATGCAGCATTAGTACCTGACCTCACCTCCAATAATATCCTTACAACAGTGTTCCAACGTTAAGGGTAAGGTCTTCAGAGAAGGGTAGAAGCTGTTTTTTGACAAACTCCCTCTTATTACTAATTTCACCCTTGATTCTAGAAGAAATGATAAACAGAGCAGACGTTTGGACATATTGCGTATGTACAGAAAAATAGCCTTTTGCTTTCACTACTGCTTATATACCTACAGCACAGCTCTGAGATGTCTTGAGTAAAAGTGAAAAAGTTTTGACTATTCATATTGTTACATCATAAATACTAAATGTGTCTGTGCTAATCCATAGCATTCAAAATTGTATGCACTTTAAAGTAAATCTAATTATTTTGTTGAGTAAAATGACCAGATCAGAAATTGATTTTATCTAATGAGCTCTTTTTCTAATACCAAATGGCTTGTGCACTGGGTGAAGCTTCATTATTATCTTATTGCCCTCCGCAGTGTCCAGACTTCCGTAGGCCTAGAGATGTGGCCGCTGATTGGGTCACTGGAAATATCTACTGGACAGACCACTCTAGAATGCACTGGTTTAGCTATTACACAGCCCACTGGACCAAGCTGAGATACTCTATAAATGTGGGCCAGCTCAAGGGACCCAACTGCACTCGTCTGATAACTGACATTGCAGGAGAGCCGTATGCAATTGCCATCAATCCAGTTAAAGGGTGAGATTTTTGGCATATCTTCTTAAATAGCTGTTTTTCCCCTTGAAAAGTCACAAAGCAATAGACCCCAGTCGGCTATTATGACATTTTAATGGTTATAGATATTGCAAAGGGCTGGAGAGAGACAAATGGCTACATCTGTAGCTTTCGTTCCATTCACTTACATAGTTAAGAGTTAATGTTGTTTTATGTACAGTACAACCATCAGGCACTACCGCAATTTCATAAGAATATCCACTGGACATCTGTTACAGAATGATGTACTGGTCGGTTATTAGTGACCACTCGCATATCGAGGAGTCAGCAATGGATGGCTCCATGCGCAGAGTGCTGTTGGATAAGAAGCTCAGGAGACCCACAGGTATTATTCTTGCTCTTGAACATATTAAGAATGTATTGTGCTTCAATATGATCCCTGCTATGGCTTCTATCTCTCACAGCCTTGGCTTCAGTCTTGAATATATACAGAGGGACTAAATAATGGAAATTGGTTAGAATATGAATAGATCAGGGATAAGAAATGGGCTGCCTTTGGTGTTCAGAGAAGCTTCTGTCCTTCTAGCCACGCGGCTATGCATGTTAAGAACCTCCTCTAGTAATTCTGCCACCGTTCTGCCTTTCTGCAGTGCTTTGGTAGAAGTATGATTATGTGTTATTAACACATTGAATTAGGGCTGTTATGATTTAACTTGATTCAACTGATCATTTGATTAAAAAATAATAGATTAATATGTACTATGTGTGTTTTAAGTTGAACTGCTCCTCCTATAATACAGTGAAAATACATACTGGTGGACACACCTACTAGATTTATCAAATACTATAATATACATATATTTACACGTATCAACACAAATCATGCCATTTACTGATTTGGGAAAACAGCAGAAACAGCTGTGGCCTATCAGACCTTGTGAGGGTGTTAGGAGATTCATTTCTTCTGTAACTTTATAAAAAAAAATTTCACACATTGTTCTTGATTTTATTCTTTCCTTATGCTAGTATATTATATCAAATTTCAGAAGTACCTCCTAAAATGAGTAAAATGTATATAAGCAATCTAATTTAATGAAGGATAGTCTATTTTCGATTGTAAAGACTTCTCTGAAGTAGGTGTTAAAATATTCTGTAGAGACGCTTATAACACTTCAGAAACTCGAAGGCTTAGCTCCATTTCTTTTTTAGAGCTGGAGCTTGTTAGCCTTGGTATCACAATGAATAAGAACCATGTGATTGTTCATTTTTAACTGAGCTTTAGTCACTCCAAAACACGATATCCTTTTCATGTAGTGTGTGTCTGCACTGTGTATGATACCTAGATGATTTGCACTGAGACGTGTCTTTTATCCTGCTATTACTAAAGTCTCATTTAAAAGTAAAAAAATGGAGCTTTCACACTTTTTGACACAAGCTGCATGTCCTTCAGGAGCTAATATGCTGAACTTGTACTGCTTTGAAAACAGCTTTAAGAGTCTGTTGTCTGTGAAAAAGGGTGCCTATTTCATTAAGAGAGGAAGTAAATACGTATTATGTATTCACAGTAATGGCTCCAGCAAGTTTTTATTCAGAGCTGAGCAATAGAGAAGCGGGGGTGGACCTTCAGCTTTTATACCGTCACTATCAAAAGAAAAACATGTATGTCATTTTTTTCTAGATCGTTTGAACATCACAGCTGCCGTTTCCATTGTGTGAAAATTTCATGATAAATGGACCAATAGAAATGCTCCAAAATAGCTTGAAAAAAAATCTGCTTCCACTTACATTGAAAGGGATGTAGGTTTTTTGTTTCTCCTGTGAAGTAAACCGTTTTGTAGTTGCTTGTTTTTCTTTGGACAGTGACGGTATGTACATACATATTACCTCTCCTAACTTCATGCCAAAGCTGTTGTTCTTTCCAGCGTGTTATCTCTATTTCAGCCAGCCATGCTTCTTAAAAGGACAGTTTCTGTCCACTTGCCTCCAAGACATGAATGAAGACCTCTCTATTGATTTGTGTCGGATTCATAAGGAAAATAAATCTGTCCCTATTATCCATCCATAGGCCTCGCAATCGATTACTTCAGCCAGCGGTTGTACTGGGCTGATGCAGAGCTCTCGGTCATAGGGAGCGTACGTTTCGATGGCTCAGACCCGCTGGTGGTTATCAGTGGCAAACAGGGTAAGATAAACAAACAAATTACAGAATAAAGTTTTATCCCATCCTCAGTCCAGCAGCAAATTACTGCCTGCAGAGGACACTGAAGAGCTGTGTAGCTAAACAAATCACAGTTTAGATACTTTAACACTATAAGAATTAGCACTATTGATTCGGCTCTGCATGTTCCTGTAGGAGCCTGGATGTTCTTGTCGTGAGCAGAGATTACAGTCTTGAATGAAATGTATAGAAAACCTTTACAAATGATAAGGATGAACATACAGTTATTCATATGTCCTTTCCTGTAAACCCCTTTACAGGCATATCACAGCCGTACAGGATAGACATTTTTGAGGACTTGATTTACGGAACGGGGCTGAAACATGAGGTGTTCAGGGTACACAAGTATGGCAGGCACCCTGTTGAGCTTTTGAATCTGGGCACAGAAAAAGCTACAAACGTCTTGATCTCCCATCGCTTCAAGCAGCAAGAAGGTAAGAAAAAAAAAAAAAAAAAAAATATATATATATATATATATATATATATATATATATATATATATATATATATATATATATATATATATATACAAATGTATATATATGTATACTATACCTCTTTCTCAGAGGCCGGTAGATGGTAGGATGGTGGTTTCGATTTTTCAGGAGTTATGTTTATGGGTTGTGAGAGGTGCCAGTTTAAAAACAGTCCTTGAATTTGTCAAGAGGCTAGAATGCTCTTTAAATTCTGGCTTGCAGCTTTTCGCTGGCTTTCAAAGGAAAAGGTACTGCTCTCCAAAGAGGCTGAAGGGGATTTGAACCATGTCTCAATTCACTCCTAACATGCCTTGACATCTCAAAAACAGCATACAGTTCTCAACTGAACGTCGGCTCTGTATGCTGTAGTCCTTTGTAGAGTGCTAGAACATCAGCTATATGTATATATATATATATATATATATATGTATTGATTGATTGAGTGCTTATAACTTTACATCACGTCTCCCACTAAGACTAAACTACAATGAGTAAAGATTTAATGAGAGGAAACATCTTTTCAGTTGTATCTCTTGTTCATATATTTGTATCAAATTACTCACATTCTGTCTTTATGTGTGTATTTTTTTCATTAACATAAACTAAAAGGTATGTGTAGGTGTGTGTAAACAGAAACAGATTTATGGTCTAAATTGATTGGGGGGGAAAAGTATTTAGTTATTGCAAATTAATAACATTCATACTTGCTAAGCCATTGTTCGGCGTAACAGCCTTGAGATTTCTACAGTAAGAAGTAATGAACAGCAGTTTTATCCATTGCTTTTGTCAAACTGTTTGCATTTCCTCAAATCTATGAGGGTCTCTCTAATAGACTAAACCTTTCAAAATCCTTTTCAGTACAATTCAGAATTCAGGACATTGCTGTGAGTTTGGGGTTATTGTCTTGTTTCTACTACTAAATTCAGTGTCTGGACCACTGAGTTAAAATTCTCTGCTAATCTCTCCCGATACGTGATTCTATTCACGCTTTTTTTCGATGACAGGCAATACCATAGTATTGTTTTCAGGTATAAAGTATCTTTTTCATGATGCTCTCACTTCACCATGGCTTCTCGTTTAGCCTCACTCATTAGTCTGTGAGCTCACGTGTGGTGCACCGTTCTAAGGGTGGTTATTTATGATTCCCTAAACTTTTCTCTTCTAAATTATCCTAAAATATGCTGACAGTGTTGGTTAAGGTATTTTCTATGGCTCTGTGGCTCTTTATGCCCCTGCATAATTTAATTATGTTGTTCCTGAGAACATTAAGAAGGTCCTACACATGACTACACATATTATGGTTATGACTAGATTTTATCAGATTTGATCATATAAAGTCAATAAAACAATAAAAGTGGACATATGCACTGGACCGATATGAAATAACCAAAACAGCAGTAACTGAATACTTGTTTCCCCTCTCTGTATGTTTTTACTGTGTGTCCTTTACTGATTGGCTAGCAGGCATGTCAGAGTTTGAAGTAGTTTATATAACAATAACAAAGCAGAACTATTTTTTTTTATAACTTAAAGGAATAGACTTGGCTTATGTTTGAAACATATTCCCCTTTTTGCCAAATAGCTCTGCTTTGTGTTGCTATCTGCCCTGGTGTTGCAGTTGCCAGGATATCAAGGCCATCCAAAAGCCAATCAACGTATTCTCATTCACTCTGCTGCTGCTTCTGGACTTCATCAGAAACCACAGCGCACAGCCAAAGAGCTGGTTGCTGTTTGTTCGCTGGGTAGTGTTAATGGCCCCAGAGCCTCGGACAGATCTTTGCTGGTCAGGGTGTTGCAGCGTGGGGCAGCTGTGCCCGTCCCCACTGGCTCATTAAAAGCCAGAGTGCGAGTCTGAGGGAGGAACTTGCACTGCCAGCAAAAGCTAGGAGGCTGAGGTTTGATGTCTTCAGCAAAACATGGCTGATGCTCTTTTGCCTTTCTTGGCTCTTTTCCAAGTTTCTTTGATTCTGACGGTCTGTGGAAGTCCTGACCAACCTTCAGCCACTGAGTGATCTCCACCGTGCCTCTCTGGGGCCAGCAGATGTCTTTGAGAAATTCAAAGGCACCATGTTTGAGATGCACAACTGGTGTGTGATCATGGCCTTGACTGCGGGATTGCGTTGGTATAATTGTCTTTCACTACTGCAGTTTGTCTTTAGCCATTAAAACAGAGCTAGATGTGAAAAGCAGAGTCGGTAGATATGTATGCTTTATCTTGCATGTGGCTTTAGAGCACACTGTGCTTTGTAATGCAGGAATAACGTATGTCACGAGAAAAATAAACAAACTTTATTTCAGTTTCACTGCAGTCACGAGAGCTTTGGCTGGCACACCAAGTGGAATTTTCAGTCTGTCTTTCGGTCTTTCATCTATATCTTTATTACTGTGTTACTTTCTGCCTTTTAGTAATCTTCTTTGCAGTTCCCATTCACTCAATTATTCAGCTTAATTGTTATATTTATATTTCAGAGTACATATTAAGTTTAGTATGCCACTTACAGGTGTGTGGTTGGAACTGAGCTGTTTCCACAGCGTATAGTAAATGTTTTTCATAGTATGAGTTTTTTTCTCAGGCTCGTTTTACTTCATGTCTATTGTAGGAATTGTTCACAGGTTTTACAGGTCTAGAGTTCACCTCACTGCTGCACAGGATGGATCATTATGATGTCTGTTTTTGCTGTTTTATCAGTGGCCAATCCATGTCTGAAGATAACCTGTGACTTTATGTGCCTGCTGAATCCAACCGGAGCCAGTTGCACTTGTCCGGAAGGGAAGACCCTGGTTAATGGCTCCTGTATTGATCCCAACGTATCAGGTTAGCCAATTAACTTCAGTAAAAAAAAGAACACTTAAGTGAATATTAGGAGCAGGGGTGTGCGATAATGTTTTAAGGTGCTGAAATTGTAAGCAGTGTGGTGACAGTGCTAAATGAATTTGTTTAATGATAGATTGATACCCTGCTCTCTCGCAGATGGATACCCTGTTGTTGTTTTTAGAGGTGTTGAGTTCTTACTGAATGCTCTTGAAGACACACGGGGAAGAGGTCCAATATTACAAAATGTTCTTACACACATTGCATGCAATTATGCCTTTATTACTAATTATTATTATTATTATTATTATTATTATTTGAAAATTTTGTTTTAGTCAAAGTTTCCTTAAGCTCGTTTCAGTTCTTAGTTCACTTAGTTAGTTTCAGTAGCTTTTACTCAATTATCCCCACCAAGCATTTTCTCCTCTTAAGCAATTATGGATGACTGTGGCATCACTGCGGTTCAGACTTATGATATTGGAATAAGCACTAAAACGTTGGACCACCCAGGAGCCCCTCAAGTTTACGCTGTCAATACACTGTAAAAAAATATCTATCGTTTTAACTTTTACAAGTAACATATCACTGAATGATTATATATTTTTATTGATTAAATGTTTTGGGTTTTTTTTTTAGTTTGTTTGACAAACATGTTGGGACTACAAACACATACAATATTTTATGAAGCTCCTCCAACTCTGTAACTAACATGGCAATGAACATATATTCATGAACTAATTAATACTCCACAATGAAGTATTGTGCTTAACAGACAGATATTAGTTCTAGGAGGGTGTAGGCAGGAACAGGACACTGTGATATCGATTCAGATCAGTTAATATAACTTGTTAGATATTTCTGATTCATGATCAAGTCATGATTTATATGTGTTAATACATGTTCATATATTAAATAATAAGTTAACAGAAGTGCAACTTATTTTAGACCTACTTAAGTGATCTGATGCTCAATAAAGTTGTTAAGGTTAAACATTTTTTGCATGCAGCACTCGCAGGTCTTTACTAAGCTCAAAATATGTTACACTTCTGTCCTTTTATTATATTTTCTATTATTTATTGATGATTTATTTTGAAATCTTTCTGCAGCGACCCCGCTTCCCACACCTCTGGTTTAGAGTGAGCTATTTGGGCTTGCCGTTATGTGAGCTGTACTAAAAAGGCAGCGAGAAGCCTTCCTTGTCTTAAATGGCCTCCAGTGTTACTGCTGAAGTTCATAGAGCTTCCTTTAAAACACACTGTCCGACTGAACTCTTACTTTTAGGCTGGCAGGCCTTAACTCATTTAGCCGAGGACAGATCATGTGTCTTTTCTTGTCTGTGAACAAACCCCAGAAAGTACTGGCAGAGGATAAAAAAAAGAGCTGGGTGTGGATGCATGGTGTGTGGCGCTGTGCTTCAGTGGGTTTTGCTTTGTTGTACTGAAGGTGAACTCTGTCGGCCTGCCTGTGAGAACGGAGGCCGCTGCGTGGCCAACGAGAAAGGTGACTGGCGCTGTTATTGCTGGCCCGATTTCTCTGGAGAGCGCTGTGAAGTCAACCACTGCACAGACTACTGCTTAAATGGAGGCACATGTACAGGGTCTCCGCTAGGTAAGCAAAACTCCTGCTTCTTTGTTGCCTTGTTATGATTCTGTTTTGCTTTCGTTCTGAAGGACCTCTGTTCCACCTGAAATACGATATTTTGGCCAGAAGAAAACTTTAATAAACACTGGAAAAAAGTGGAAGAGGGCAGAAGTTCATTTAAAATGCTTTTGAGGTCTAAAGTGATGTAAAATATTGTTTTTTTTAGCTTTGTATTGTTTGTTTAGCTTTGTATTACTTCATTCGTATTACCCATAACATAGATTTGTATATACAGATGTTTAAATTTGCTACAAATTATGAATTTACAGTAGAAGGAAAAAAAACACTTTACGTTCAATGTAAGTCAATGGAACCTGTAATTCTGAGCAGTTTCTTTTGGTCCGTTCTTAAATGTGTACACACAGCATTTTTTTACTTATGTCAGAAGCAAAACATTTTTTAGGTTGGACTCACAAACCTTTATTACAGTGTAGACAATTTAATGAGATTACATATTTTAATACATTTAAATGACTTTTATTAATAAAAATGGTTGGATATTCAAATATTTGTACATTTAAGATGTGTTCTCTTACTATAGTATTGTTTTTGTTTTTGTTTGTTTGTTTTTTGCTATATGAGAGATTCCAGCCTCTAAATTAGACTGTAAGTAATGGTGAACTTGACTAACCAGTGCCCTCCTTGATTGCGGCGCCCCTCAAATACCTCAGAAATAAGTAGATTTTGGTATCTAGTTTTGATACTTTGTTGTTTTACACAGAAATTATACGAGGCTGCATTTACCTTCATCATTTTTAAGTTCTGCTTGTCTTTTGTCTCGGTTATTCGCCCCCACTTTACAAATAAAAGTGGTTTGATACTCCTCTACACAGATGGCATTTCTGTCAGTTATAGATGCTGGCAGTTAGTGGCTGTTCACCAGTTCTGACCTGCTTTAAATGAACCCAAAATCTAGATTTCTACACTGAAGGGAGTGTTAGTGAGACAAAGAGAAGAGAAAAATCAGAAAGCCCAAGCAGTAACTGTGTTGTAATAACCTGAGCTTGGTAGCTAACTGGTGATCAGTCATTTGTAAGAAACACAAGCTAATAAAGCAGCACAGGATTTGATTTAATGCAGCACCTAAGCAGTGCTTTAAAATAGCTAATGTAGCTGACAGTGTTTCTGCAGTCGCAGCATAGTGAATTCTCAGCCTCATCCCAGCAGCAGCTTCCAGGAGCAACCACAGTCAGAGAGAGAGAGAGAGAGAGAGAGAGAGAGAGAGAGAGAGAGAGAGAGAGAGAGAGAGAGAGAGGGAGAGAGAGAGACAGAGACAGAGAGAGAGAGAAGCACAGACACTGAGAGAAAGAGAGAGACAGAGAGAAAATGAGCTGCACAGTCACTAAGGGAGAAAGAGAGCAGCACGATCACTGAGGGAGAGAGAGAGAGAGCAGCACAATCACTGAGGGAGAAAGAGAGAGAGCAGCACAATCACTGAGGGAGAAAGAGAGAGAGAGCAGCACAATCACTGAGGGAGAAAGAGAGAGAGCAGCACAATCACTGAGGGAGAAAGAGAGCGAGAACTGCACAGTCACTGAGGGAGAAAGAGAGAGAGAGCAGCACAATCACTGAGGGAGAAAGAGAGCGAGAGCTGCACAGTCACTGAGGAAAAAGAGAGAGAGCTGCACAGTCACTGAGGGAGAAAGAGACAGAGAGAGAGAGAGCTGCACAGTCACTGAGGGAGAAAGAGAGAGAGAGCTGCACAGTCACTGAGGGAGAAAGAGAGAGAGAGCTGCACAGTCACTAAGGGAGAAAGAGAGAGAGCTGCACAGTCACTGAGGGAGAAAGAGAGAGAGAGCGGCACAGTCACTTAGGAAGAGAAGGAGCTAGAGCAGCAACACAACTATAGGAGAGAGAACAGCCACAGAAACAGAGCAAGAGAAAGAGTAGCACAATCACTGAGGGAAAAAGAGTAGCACGGTCACTGAGGGAGAGAGAGCAGCACGGTTACTAAGAGAGAGAAAGCAGCACAGCCACTGAGGGAGAGAGAGCAGCACGGTTACTAAGAGAGAGAAAGCAGCACAGCCACTGAGGGAGAGAGAGCAGCATGGTTACTAAGAGAGAGAAAGCAGCACAGCCACTGAGGGAGAGAAAGAAAAAAGTATCACAGTCACTGAGAGAGAGAGAGAGAGAGTAACACGGTCACTGAGGGTTAAAGTGAGCAGCACAGACACCGAGGGAGAGAGAGAGAGCAGCTCAGTCACTATAAGAGAGAGTGCAGCAGAGACACAGAGCAAGAGAGGGCAGCACAGCCACTGAGGGAGAGAGAGAAAAAGTAGCATAGTCACTGAGGAAAAGAGAGAGTAGCACAGTCACTGAGGGTTAGAGTGAGCAGCACAGATACTGAGGGAGAGAGAGAGTAGCACAGTCACTGAGGGTTAGAGTGAGCAGCACAGATACTGAGGAGGAGAGAGAGCAGCACAGTCACTGAGAGAGAGAGAGAAAAAGTAGCACAGTCACTGAGGGAGAGAGAGCAGCACAGTTACTAAGAGAGAGAAAGCAGCACAGCCACTGAGGGAGAGAGAGCAGCCTGGTTACTAAGAGAGAGAAAGCAGCACAGCCACTGAGGGAGAGAGAGCAGCCTGGTTACTAAGAGAGAGAAAGCAGCACAGTCACTGAGGGAGAGAAAGAAAAAAGTAGCACAGTCACTGAGAGAGAGAGAGAGAGAGAGAGAGAGAGAGAGAGAGAGAGAGAGAGAGAGAGTAACACGGTCACTGAGGGTTAAAGTGAGCAGCACAGGCACTGAGGAAGAGAGAGAGCAGCTCAGTCACTATAAGAGAGAGTGCAGCAGAGGCACAGAGCAAGAGAGGGCAGCACAGCCACTGAGGGAGAGAGAGAAAAAGTAGCATAGTCACTAAGGAAAAGAGAGAGTAGCACAGTCACTGAGGGTTAGAGTGAGCAGCACAGATACTGAGGGAGAGAGAGAGTAGCACAGTCACTGAGGGTTAGAGTGAGCAGCACAGATACTGAGGGGGAGAGAGAGCAGCACAGTCACTGAGAGAGAGAGAGAAAAAGTAGCACAGTCACTGAGGAAAAGAAAGAGTAACGCGGTCACTGAGGGTTAGAGTGAGCAGCACAGATACTGAGGGAGAGAGAGCAGCACGTTTACTAAGAGAGAGAAAGCAGCACAGCCACTGAGGGAGAGAGCAGCACAGTTACTAAGAGAGAGAAAGCAGCACAGCCACTGAGGGAGAGAAAGCAGCACAGACACTGAGGGAGAGAGAGCAGCTCAGTCACTATAAGAGAGAGTGCAGCAGGGACACTAAGGGAGAGAAAGCAGCACAGCCACCGAGGGAGAGAGCAGCACAGTTACTAAGAGAGTGAAAGCAGCACAGCCACTGAGGGAGAGAGCAGCACAGTTACTAAGAGAGAGAAAGCAGCATAGCCACTGAGGGAGAGAGAGCAGCACAGTTACTAAGAGAGAGAAAGCAGCACAGCCACTGAGGGAGAGAGAGCAGCACAGTTACTAAGAGAGAGAAAGCAGGACAGCCACTGAGGGAGAGAGCAGCACAGTTACTAAGAGAGAGAAAGCAGCACAGCCACTGAGGGAGAGAGAGAGAAAGTAGCATGGTCACTGAGGGTTAGAGTGAGCAGCACAGATACTGAGGGAGAGAGAGAGCAGCACAGTCACTGAGGGAGAGAGAGAAAAAGTAGCATGGTCACTGAGGGTTATAGTGAGCAGCACAGTCACTAAGGGAGAGAGAGAGCAGCACAGTCACTGAGGGAGAGATAGAAAAAGTAGCATGGTCACTGAGGGTTAGAGTGAGCAGCACAGATACTGAGGGAGAGAGAGAGCAGCACAGTCACTGAGGGAGAGAGAGAAAAAGTAGCATGGTCACTGAGGGTTATAGTGAGCAGCACAGTCACTAAGGGAGAGAGAGAGCAGCACAGTCACTGAGGGAGAGATAGAAAAAGTAGCATGGTCACTGAGGGTTAGAGTGAGCAGCACAGATACTGAGGGAGAGAGAGAGCAGCACAGTCACTGAGGGAGAGAGAGAGCAGCACAGTCACTGAGGGAGAGAGAGAAAAAGTAGCATAGTCACTGAGGAAAAGAGAGAGAGTATCACAGTCACTGAGGGTTAGAGTGAGCAGCACAGATACTGAGGGAGAGAGAGAGCAGCACAGTCACTGAGGGAGAGAGAGAAAAAGTAGCATAGTCACTGAGGAAAAGAGAGAGTAACGCGGTCACTGAGGTTTAGAGTGAGCAGCACAGATACTGAGGGAGAGAGAGAGCAGCAAAGTCATTATAAGAGAGACACTGAGAGAGAGAAAGCAGCACAGTCACTGAGGGACAACGAGAGAGAGTAGCACAGTCACTGACGGAGAAAGAGTCGCACAGACACTGAGGTAGAAAGAGCAGCTCAGTCACTATAAGAGAGAGTGCAGCAGGGACACTGAGGGAGAGAAAGCAGCACAGCCACTGAGGGACAGTGAGAGAGAGAGAGAGAGAGAGCAGCATGGTCACTGAGGGACAGCGAGAGAGAGAAAGCAGCACAGCCACTGAGGGACAGTGAGAGAGAGAGAGCAGTATGGTCACTGAGGGACAGTGAGAGAGAGAGAGCAGTATGGTCACTGAGGGACAGCGAGAGCGAGAGAGTTTATGTTTATAGAGGAGTGATTTGTTTGATCGACAGATGTGTATTCTCCTTCCATCTCCATGCATACTAGTGGCTAAACAATACAAAGCCAATTTTATTTTACATTAAAAGAGTGTTCATTATTCATTAGGTGCAATAAGGACAGTCAACCTTAAAGTCATGTACTTTGAAGATCATACTGATACAGACTTTCATTCTTCTTGTCACCATGAAGCCAGTTAAACCACTGCAGGTGATAATGAAGACTTCCAAGGGTTAAATCTGCAGGAGCCTATTTTGAAAATAACATTTCTTGAGTGTTCTTCCATAAAAGGTTTTAATTTAGGAGAATGTCTTTGTCCCACCTCTAGAAACAATATTGCTAATGACAAAATCAGTCAAGTGTTTGTGTCTACGTCTGAATTAAAATTAGTCAAGTGTCATTTCATTTCTGCAATCAGTCACATGCTGTGTGAAGCACACAGGAAAGTAATTATCTGTACATCTTTCTCAGAGTAATGTTAACTATATCTTGTGAGTTGCTTGTATAATGGCTTAACTGCTCAGTGAGTTTTAATATTAAAAGGTTGATGTATATTTGAATTAACCATGCAAGTGCAAAATTGGCTGCAGGAGGATGAATTCTCAGTATGAAGCGGAGCTGAAACAGTAATTGCTTCA
Source organism: Megaleporinus macrocephalus (assembly GCA_021613375.1). Classification (NCBI taxonomy): domain Eukaryota; kingdom Metazoa; phylum Chordata; class Actinopteri; order Characiformes; family Anostomidae; genus Megaleporinus; species Megaleporinus macrocephalus. The sequence goes on along the minus strand of CM038709.1, from coordinate 28,941,140 downwards.
GTGCTGAGATACATCAGTTTCAATCACTGTTACTTTTTAAACTGCCTAATTAAAAATGAGGTAACACGTATATATATGTATATCTGTTACCTCATATAAAATATGTATATATTTTTAGAAAAATGAACACCAATATGTAACCAATTTACAAACCTCAACTCCAAAACCGTGTGGACATGCTCACAAAAATTAAAAGCATGGGTTAGTATATTCTGTTTGGCTGATATTGAAATGAAAACAACATTGTTTATGGTTTATCTTATGAACTTGCTTTCTTAAAGAAACAATCATTTTAAATGGTATGCCTACAATATGTTTCAGCTAAACTGACACAAGAGCACGTTTAACACTGTGATAAGTCCATATAGTAAAGTCTCTTACTGTTCGCTTGCCAGCCACCTTTGCAGCACCCCCCGGCAGGTATTTCCAGCCAGACTCTGAATACTCAAACCTGAAAATCAAATTATTCTTTCAAATAAGATTTGAAACTGCTGTTGAAATCTGACAAGACCTCATAAACTGTTTCTAGAATATGACTCAGTATATGACTGGCAATGCACAGACCGTCACAACTAGCAGGGCTGACCCACCAGCACCAATATAGCCAGATCTTCTCCACTCATGATGTAACCAGCAAACTCATTGGCTAGCGGGACTTTCTCTATTAACTGACAACGTGTTCTGCGTTACAAGCTTTCCTATTCACATTTCATCCAGAGACCAGTCTTCTCATTGCAGTGTTTCTAGTTAAACTACATTTCCTTTTAAGATCACTTGATAATCATTGTACAAACAATGACACCAATTGGTCCAGTGATGATCTCCACTAATACCCCAGTACCTTACAGACACTGGCTTTTCAGTGTTATGCAGGTAAAATGTGGGTGTTTAACTAACATAACAGTTTGTCAAAGTATTCCTGAGCCCTTACAGTGAAACCAATCACTCCCAACGTATTTTGAATATATTTTAAATCTAAAACCAAGGGTGTAGAATTAGCATGGACAGAAGTGATGTGTCTCGGTTATTGAATTGTCCCCACCAATAATTTGATCCCCTCCAAAAAAAAACCTGATTTGTCAACGTCTCATTAACCCAGAGGTGCAGAAAGGGTTAAATCATGTTCTTTACTGGAGTCCTACATCTCAGAAATACATATGGCCAGTGTGATTGGCTGTGCCTTCCCCTGCTGTCACGTGAGACTTTGTAGCGACGTTTGGTTGTTAGGAGCACCAAAACCAGAAATAAAAATTTCCAGTCATATGCGAGACTAACTGCAAGACTCAGGTGGAAGACACACATGGGTAAAAAAAGCGAGTGAAGATGGCAGCAAAAAAGAAGAAGGTGCTGTTTTTCAAAGACTTGTGTCCATCATAACGTTAATGGCAGTGCTAGGCTTTGGCACACAGCATACAGCAAGCTAACGTCGTCTGTAGCTATGAATAAAGTGGTTTAAAAATTAACTGCACAACAGACTGCTTACTGTCGTGAATTAAATTATGATTTGTTATTCAGAGTAGTTTAGTAGTAATTCAGAGTAAGTCTTTTATCGTTTTATCACAGAGCAAAGAGAAAACAACAACAACAAAAAAAAACCTGTCAGTGTGGGGGGTGGGGGTTCGCAGATAAATAGGTCCCCACCAATGTCAAGAGCAAATCTATGCCCTTGTCTAAAACTCTTGGAATCACATGCTGAGGAATGTTGTTCCTGAACTGTCAGATTATTGTATTTTTTTTTTTGCATCCTTGTTCATAACAAGTGTTTCCTGAATGCTCGGTCTAGACATGATAAACCCTAGTTTTTTTGTTTTGTTTTGTGTTGTTTGTTACATTTTCCACCGTTAACAACAGTCCCAGTGTTAAATTGCCCATATCCAGAGTTTCCTGGAACATGGTGCAGGTGTTACTTTAAGTATATTCATAAACAAATGAATTGTGTTTTATCTTGTGTTGGTTGAAGCACATTTACAAATCAACTTTTTTGCAACCGAGGTATAAAGATTCCATATTTTTGACAAACAGGTGACGGTTCCATCTTAAGTAAAGGACAGAAAACCCTCTTTCTACCGGCCCTATGCTCATACTAATCAGTCTGTTTTCCTCCCCTAGGGAAACCGACCTGTCGCTGTGCCGTGGGGTTCACTGGCCCTAACTGTGAGCGGCGGGTGTGTGATAATTACTGTCTGAATGGAGGGACATGTGATGTCAGCCAGGGGAACCAGCCAGTGTGTCGTTGCTTAGCAGAGTACACGGGTGACCGCTGCCTGTACCGTAAGTGTGGCAGGGAGACCACTTTAGCTCTACTTATAGCCAAACCTATTTCGGCTCTCGGCAAGAGTCACTATAGGTTACCGTTGCTTTTTTTCCCCCTAATGGAGCAATTACAAACTACATGGGTTCCAACTACTCGTATGTCTCGAAAGAAACATTTTAATATCCGGGTGCAGATGATTCACAAGAAAAAAGAAATCTATGGAAAGATTATGAAAAGAAGAATTGATCTGCTCAGGCGTTGGTTAGAGATGCTTTTATTTTCATCTAATATTCAAAATCTGTCAATTCTTTATCAATTCTAAAATTACGAGTAGTTTTCTTTCCATTACGCTGATGACAGTAACCGTACAAACAACAAGGACAAAGAGTATTTCCAGCCCAGAAAGCTTTTGAGCAGTTTGTTCCCAAAGAGGCCTGTAAATGCCACTGTGACGGCCGTGAGGTGTTTCTGAGTTCTACTGATAAAATATTTCCTGTAATTTTTTTTATTTATTTATTTTTTGGTTATTATAATTCATGGGAAAACAATTTTATCTGGCGACTGCTAAAGTTTTTCACTATTGTGCACCCAAGGGGTGATACTATGTTTTCATCTCTGCACTAGGTATTTGATGTGGATAATTAAGTCTCATTAAAGCTTTGTAAAATTCCAATTAAACCAGCATATAATATAAAGGGAATTTACCCCTGAATCCTAATTAGGCACTCAGAATGATTTCTTTGTGTTTTTTTTTCCCACGACAGACATCTGCCACCATTACTGTGTAAACTCCAAGGCCTGCACGCTGTCTAGCTCTGGCCATGTGGAGTGTGTGTGTCCGGCTCGATATGAGGGGATCAAATGTGATGTTGATAAGTGCCTACGGTGCCATGGAGCTCCATGTATTATTGATGGAGAGACGGGGGACGTGGCCTGCAAGTATGTCTCATAAAGCAAAACGATTTGCTTTATACTTTCTTTAAAAAAAAAAAAAAAAACACTGTTTGCCTGATTTAAACAGGGTTGTTTTGACTGCATCATTTTTTATGAAATCAACAATAAGTCTTGTATCATGTCGAACCAAAAACTTGAACACCAGATAGTCACATGGAATTTGGAGGAGATTAGATATGAGATAAAGTATCGCATTATGAACAATTTTGGATATAATAACTTATTTATAACAGTTTACATATAACTCTTTGACCTATATGCTGATCATAACACAGTCTTGATCTTTCTTTTAAAGCCCACTCCCAATAATGTCTATAAAAAAGAAAACTTTTGAAAGGAAAATTAAACCCTTCATAAAAAGGGGTCTCCTAACAAGACTTGGTAGACCACAATAACTATTACATATCAGTTAAACAGTACTTTAAGCTTTCATCTTTAAGAGATCAAAGAAAATAAACCTTTCAGATCTAAAAAAAAATGGCGCTTCTGTCCATCCTTTCACTATGAGAGAACAACTCAACACTATGGGTCTGAAAGGATGTGTGAATATCAAGAAATAGACCAAAAACAAAGAAGCTGCTGGTATTCTCAGAGTCCAGTCTGGTCATCCCAGAGTCCAAATCTCAACATCACTAAAACGTGTTTAGTCTGATTACTCGGATCAAGTTTGGATTAGATTACTTTAGAAAAACTGAAAGCAAGTGTTCCGAAAAGAACAGAAGCTATAACAAAGGCAAAAGGTGGATGCACAGTTCTGACCTGGATTCAAATAAACGTAAGGTTGTTGCAGATTTCACTAAGTACTGTACGTTTGAATGTACACGCATTCAGAAGTGCTTTCTAATTAAATCTCTGCCTTCGCTCTCCATCTCGCAGCTGTACTAGCGGTAGAATAGCATCCAGCTGCCAGCTGTGTGATGGTTACTGCTACAACGGAGGCACCTGTCATCTGGACCCAGACACCAGCCTGCCCTTCTGCCAGTGAGTAATGACTAAATAGGCTTCTTTTGTCTCTGTCCAAATCCCTGCAATTAGACGCACGCGGCAAAACACCTCATAGAGCCTCGGCGTTTATTTGTGAAACGTGACAGATGCCAGAAAAGACAGTGATGCGTTTCTCATCAGTGGAGACCAAAGCAGCTCAGCAAGGGGCAACATGCTGGCGCCTAGTTTAAGAGCCTTTTGCATTAAAGCTAATTTCGCGTCTGAAATGCCTCCATTTGATTCAAACCAGTCTTAGGGAGCAGGTTTGCATGTACTCACAGGCCAGATTGAGCCTTTAGTAGCAGAATTCAGGTGTGAACACGATGCGTGTTATGTCTAACACTGTCATGCGAGACTACCCATGCAGTTTATGCATGCAGAAACACACTAAATATTTTATTTTCCTTCATACATATGCATTTGAAGGAGGATCATGCAAAACAGGGGTGGATCATATAAGTGTGGCTGATAACATGTTCCAAGACTGCATGAGTAGCATTAGTAATTTACAGATTCAGTTTCAGATGCAATGCAAGCACAAGCATTTCTTTATTTTTATTTCTTTATTTATTTTTGCATAGTGGCTTCTTACATATGCTATGTGTCCAAAAGTTTGCGGACAGCTGCTCATCCAGCGATTCTTCTGAAATCAAGGCTATTCATTTGGAGATTGTTTTCCCCCTTCGCTGCAGTAACAGCCTCTGCCCTTCTGGGAAGGCTTTATAGTAGAAACTGGAACATTGCTGTGAGTATTTGATTGCATTCAGCCTTAAGAACATAAGTAAGGTCAGGTACTGATGTTGGATGATTAGCTGTGAATCGCACACACCATTGCAACTCATCCCAAAGGTATTGGATGGAGCTCCATCAGTCCAGGGAATGCAGTCCCGCTGCTCCACAGCCCAATACTGGAGGGCTTTATACCCCTCTAGCCAACGCTTGCCATTTGATACCTTGCCAACACTGGATGACTTTAAACTCTGCTGTGTGGCTGCTAAATTGGCAGTGCTTCTCTACAGAGATCATAAATGCTGTCTGTGCACCTGTATCAACAATGGGTGCAGCTGAAAGTAGCTGGATTCAATCATAAGAAAAGCTGTTGGTATACTTTTGGATATACAGTGTACATACCTCTGAGAAATATAACAGATTTTCTTCTGCCTGTAAGTCACCCACTATATAAACTGCCATATTTTATATGGTGTGCAGTTACCGTTCTTGTCCAGTACATCAGGTAATGTTAGTGACCAGTTAGTGACAAAGAAAAATGACAGCAGGCATGCGAGAGAAAGTGTCCCCCTAGGCCTGGTGGTTAACAAGAATTAAATTACAGTCAGTTCCATTCAGGCACCAAGCTGAAACAGGGTGTTTATATTCATGTTTGAGAAGTCTTGTCATTTGCACCAAATAGTCTTTGTAGTTTAAATGACATTTGTGGCAATGCCTGACACAATTGAGAAGATAAAATCAATTTCTATGCAAATGATCTCATCTGGTTTTCTGTGAGGTTAAAACATCCTGATAATGTGCTGTATTCACTGGCTCCCGAGCCCAGAAAATGTATGCATTGATTTAGCTTCCAGTGTGGAGAAGTCAATGGCTGACTGTAAATGCAGCCAATATGAAGGAATTTCCAGTCTTTATCAAAAAGATTATGAACATCTCCTCGTTCAAAGCAAACCAGGGCGGGTTTTATACATACGTTCAGACTGAGAGTGAATGGGGAAAACTCAGAAACTCTGTGAAACATCTTCTGTGTATTTACTTTAAAAAGAATGAATTCTTTCCATGCGGCTGCTTTCACTTAACACATATGATTTCTTTCCATTGTACAGTAAACCGTTATTATTAGCAGTGCTGTTGAAATAATACAATATGTATTGATTATTTATGGATTCACAGTGAATGTTTACGGTGCTGTGCAAAAGTCTGACCCCACCCTTCAGTTACTTCTGGTCAAAATGGCCAATAAATACAGTAAACTTGTTTTAAGGAAACATTTATAAAGAGATTAAATATCGGATAATCAATTCAAAACATTATTAGGGTGTTAAATCTTTCAAATGATTTGAAGTATCTGTCCAGAAGCTGTTACTGCAAAAAGGGAATAGATGAAAAAGAAAAATATGCAAGTCAAACAAAGAAGCTGCTTGTCAGAACAATGGACTGACCACCCCAAAGTCCAGACCTTTACAATATTGCAAGTGTTTGGGATTGCACAAAAGCAGAAGCTTCTAACACTAGGCTGTGGACGTGTGGAAAAATATCCCTGCAAATATCCTGAAAAGAATGAAAAAGAATACTGAAAAAAATGACATTATATTTAAAGGGGTATTTATTGTTAAGGTTAATTGTCTATTAAATATGTATGTATATATATATTGTCTTTTCCTGATGCTGAAAAAATAATTACTTGTCTTTAATAATGTACTTTATATAAAATAATCCACCTGAAAAATGAAGGGAAAAGTTTGGACTTTCCCAAAAAATATGAATCAATTAAATAAACAGGTGGTCTAATTATTGCACAGTACTGTAGTAAGTTAGTTATGCAAAAAAGTTTTGAAGTTTTTAAATAATGTGTTTATTTAGTGCCTCGCTTGAGTTTGCAGTTTCATTGTGTAGCTTTTTTTGCCTTAACTTTCTTAAAAACCCATTCCAAATTTTTTATTTGACTCCTGAGGGAGTAACTACTTGGCATTTGCTGTTAACCATTTCTGTATAATTGAGTCTGAGGTCCTGTTAAGTGTCAAGGCTTTAAAACTTACTGAGGCACTGTTTGAGAGATGTGATGTAACAGACCTGGTCTTCAAGTCTGATGGCAAGTGGATACTAGATTCCACCCTGAAGTGAAAATTATGCTTGATGTTCACACCTAGCTTAACGAGGACAGTGCATTTTGACGGCTGGCTCACGCTTTTGTTATTTTTCCTCACTCCACTGCAATTTCTTGCAGCTGCACAGCTGGGTTCAAGAACCAGCGCTGTGATGAGCTGGCCAATCCCTGTGATTACTACTGTCAGAATGAAGGGATATGCACAATAACCTCCCTTAACAAACCCCGCTGCAAGTAGGTCCCATATCTGTACCTAGCCAACCCACCGCACCAAACCCACCCAGTGGCCTCATCTCCACCCTGCTCCATTGCCCAGCACTGTCCAGTGGCCCTCCAACACCCACCCATTGTGCACAGGGCTGTGTCTGCCCCACTGACCATGCCCATACCATGCTGGAGTACATAAACAACATAATCATGCACCTCTGCTCTCAGCAGTCTACTGTGAACGTTTCATGTGTTATTTACTTCACTGACACAATTTAAGGGTACTATTGCATCATACCAGTCAAGCAAGGGGTTTTATGCATGCATTTAAGTTTGTATTTTTTGACTAAGTATTGTAAAGTGGGTTTATGACTGGACAAAGCAACACTATGTAAACTATTCTGCCTGTGCAGTCGGGGTGGATAACATTATGGATGGATGATATCATTATCATAATAAATTACATCATGGTAAGCTTTTCTGAGAACATTATGGGTATCGTGCAGTATGATTGACATGCCTCCCCTTCCTTTAATGAGTGAAGAAAAAGCTTTTAAAAAGATTCCTGCAGTTCAAACATCAGTGTCAGTAAAGGAGTCAGAATTGTTTAACTAAGAATGTATGGAAAGATGTTACTGAGAAGCATTAATCTATTAACAAACTATCTATTAAGAAACCATCAACAGGTGGACTTGTGCCGCTCCACGTTAAGCTGAACTTTATCTAGCTTGCTGTATTTGCTTTATATCATTTTAATATGTTTAACAATATATAATGTAACTGAAAAAAACATTAATGCCAGCTGCTGCCTGTTCAGTCTGATGCAACAGCACTCACATTTGTGATTATAACCTTGTGTTCCAGTGCTCTATAACATTATTATACTAATTGTGTACATGGCATTCTTTGCATTGTTAAATTATAGTTTCTTGAAAGATCTTGAAAAAAATCTCTGGGTTGAAGGTCTTGTGACTGGAAGGTTGCTTTAAGCAAGGCACATAACCCTCAGCTGCTCCCCGGCCGCTGTGAATAGGTCTGCCCACCTGCCCCCTAGTGTGTGTTCACCAGTGTGTGTATATGTGGGTGTTTCACTGTAAGGATGGGAGGTTAGATTCTGCTGTGTGCAAACACAAATGGCAAATAGTTCTAAACTCTAGTTCTAGCATATAACATTGCTCTGCTTCTAAATGTTGCTCAGTGCTAGCAGGTGGCATGTACTAATAGAGGGATGTAGCTATAATAACTGAGGGAGTTGGGTCTTACTCAGAGTTTTGCAAACAGTTTATTAAGGAACTGCTGGTGCTTTGTGTGCATCCAGCCACAAAACAAACAAATAGGTGTAACATGATATCATCTTTTGCTATAATATCCCACCTCTACTGTGCAGGCTGGCAGGATATAATACAACGATCCATACATTTTTGTTCTTTTAATGTGGACACGCACTGATGTCATCATTAGATATACAAACCTCAGTCATCAACCATCTGGTCTCATACATACCACCCATTCAACGTCTTTCATTTCCAAACAAGGTGACTCGTTCTTTGTTGTCTGTTTCATTGTTTAACATGATCTGAAGTTTACTCTTCTTGGGTGGATTTACATCCTCCGCTTGTAGAAACTTTTCTGGGCTGCACTGCGTTGTAATTCACCACGTTCAGTCGAACGTATTAGAATTCATAACCTTCATCTGATGGCCCCTCTGTGGCTGTTTTTAATCAGGTGCTCAGCCAATTGGTCAGGGACGCAGTGCGAGAGGCCCGCCCCGAAGAGCAGCCGCTCAGACAACACAGCTGGGGGTGAGTGAGAAGCCTACGGTTCGCCTTCATTACTGCACACACACGACTCTGATTAAAATTTAGGCGCGCCGCTCCGCGTGTGCTCACTTTCAGGGAGCACGTAGCAAAGGCAATGCAGAGCAGAGCACAGACAAATATGATTTATAATGTAAGAGATTTCTATGATGCCTAAGGTGATAAATGGAGCTGAAAAAGCCAATAATACTAGTTTTTTACTGCCTTTAAGTGCACAGGTACTTCACTGCAGTACTACTGTTCAAAAGTTTGGAATCACATATTAACTCACAGTTATGGCTAGATACAGTGTAGACTGTGGTCTTAGAAACTATTCACCAAAACCTAAGCGTAATGATGTGGTAAACAAACAAACATACACACACACACACACACACATTGTCGCTGTCCAATGAAAAGCATTGTATCTCCAAATTTCAGCTTTACAGGAGAGAACAAAAACATACTTTACTTTCAATGGAAGTCAATGGAACCAGAATTTTCCATGCTATTTCCATTCATCATGAAATTTTCACACAATGTAAACAACCATTGGCGTGTTCAAATGATGTAGCAAACTTAAAATCGACAAAAACAGCGACTATAAATGTATATATATATATATATGTAGCCAATTTTATTAAATTATATACTCTGTTTATTGCTGGTTTTTTTTATAAACAGCTGTTGTGCACAGTTTTATAGAATATTATAGAAATTTCTATGACTATAACCACCCTGGACAGACCACCAGTACATCACAGGGCATGGGGTGCTTATGAATGCATGCTGTTGAGTTAATTTGCATTTCAGTTATGATTTCTGCATATAAATTCAGTTTCGTTCATGAGTGTTAACTGTTAACTGGTGTTTTTGTTAAATGTCATGGGTGTTTCTGTTAATGTCACCACTCAGCATCTGCTCAGCTCAATCAGCAAATTGTGATTTGAGTGCATTTAAAGAATCAAACTTCAGCTGCGTAAACAAGCACCCAGTCACTAGTCCTAATTTACCTCTTAATTTGTCCCAATATGCATAGAATTTATATAAAACATGCTCTAACTGCTTGGAGGTCTTGTAGTGAGCCAGTAAAAGGGAGAAATTGGGTACAGGTTAAAAAAAAACACTCACAGAATTCTCTTTCAAATACAAGACTGCAAAATCTGTCATGACTGAATGCCTGAACCTCAAACATTTGTTTGTTTATACTTACTTTTCATCCTAAGAATAAAATCCCAGTGACATTTACAGATTACCTGTTGGCAATATTTGAATTCCATACACTCATACAATCATTTATGTTGTATCTATTTTGTTATTACTCATTATTGCTGATATTGAAAAGAAATTTGATTTGATTTAAATTTAACCACAGCTTGTTTTAAGTTGATGAATAAGAGCCACTGTGCTCTCTTATGCTGTATTACTTTGGAAGGAAGCTTAGAATCATTATGATTTTACATGCAGCTTAAAGAAATTGTCTTTTGCTTTCTTGTGAGCATGCAAGGACTCCTATGTGTGCAGTGATGACTGGCACTTTATTCCGCCTTTTTCATTCTTCTTCACCGCAGGGAGCATAGCCATCATTGTGCCACTCGTCCTGCTGGTTATTTTGATAACAACAGTGGTGGCTGGAGTTTTCATCTGCAGAAGACGACAGAGGTAATACAGAGTAGCTGAGAAGTTGGCCACATTTTAAAACTTAATAGTTGGGTGCTGAATTTTATTCAGGCTATACATACATTACAGCACCTGCTTAGATTCCTGCTCTAACGTTGACTATTTAAAGTAGTGGGTCACAAACGTATTAGCTGTTAAGCTTAAGGACCTTATGATTGCATGACTGCAAAACAAGTTTTTATAAAAGTGATGTGCTGAACAGTAAAGAGGTCGAGTTTTCAAACTATTCAGAGTGAAACCGCCAGAACACTGAATCATACTAATTATGCCAGTACAGTTGAGCTGCAGTAACATGCGGACGTAGTTTTATGCAAAATGCTTGAAATAAACACGTTTGAAATGCAGTAGCAGAATGAAGAAGTTAACCTGGTTGTTCAGAATATACATACGCTCTGTTACTGAAAATTGCTGTGGAAGAAGATTGTGTGGGTGGCCAGGGGCTCGGAGTCAGGGTAGTTGGAGTGAAATATTTGAATATGTAATAGCGAACAGTACAGTATATGTTACAGGAGGAATAATGATGTTCTCTTTGATACATCTCGCAAACAACTGTACCATCTGTCCTAGGGGCAAGCGAGTGCAACGGCAACCCATGACCAACGGAGGAATTAATGTGGAGATAGGCAACCCATCCTACAACATGTATGAGGTGGACCATGACAACCACGCAGATGCTGGAAGCCTCCTCAAACCAAATTTCACACTGGATCCACATAAGGTTTGTGTGTGAAAGGGTTACAGGCGAAAATGTGGCTGCTGAGTAGATGAACCCAACAAATGTAGACTCCTGTTAATCAGACAGTATAAGACTCAACTCCTTCTGCTTCTTTGTCTTTTCATCCGGGGGGACACTAACATAGTTGACATTTGCAGCCTGATACAATCTAACAGAGATCGGGTCCCACTTTATTTGAAGGCTGCCTACATAGAGACATCATAACAAGTACAAGCGCTGAGTAACATATTCATAAAGCAGTATTACTTTGTAGATTACTAACAGTTAATACTAGATGACATAAGATATAATGTTTTATAAAGTAGAAATAACAGTAAACAGAGCTTATCTGAGGTTCACTGAAACAGATTTGCATGCTTAAGTTTTTTCCCATACTGTATGTCTGTGTTTACCCTCTGTCTAAAACGCTCCCGTGTCTTTAAACCGCTCCTCCCAGTGAGCTCAGTGTGCTCTGATAGGTCGGCCACAAGCACAGCATTCTGTTTCCCTCTCCGCCATGGCTATGCTTACAATGGCGTAGGTTCTGCCATATCAGTTTGAGCCAGAATTCAATCCATAAAGTGAAGCAGAACAAGTTGCTAGATCCACCGTCTCAAGGTAGACTGGAGCAGGACGTTTCAGAGTGGTTACATCACCTTGTAACAGAAGAAAAAAGGGGCTGGAATTCCATCAGGCGTTACAGGCAGCCGAGAAAGTGATTTCTGTGGGAGAGAGTTTCTTTCTGTGGCGTTTACTTTAGCCTTTATAGCTCTGCAGGTCGTTTACATGCACAAAAGTCATATAACACTGAAAAGAAAAAGGAGGAACTGGATAAACGTAATAATAGGTCCCCGTTAAGCAAAAGATCTCTGTTCCCTTTATGAGACTGTTGAAGCAGCTTCCCCAAGTATTGGCAGTTGGAGGACTAGTTAAGAACACCATATTTTACTTGAGGTAAAGTATAAAAATACAGTTGCTCCTGAGAGGATCTGTGCAGCTACGGTTGTGGAAAAAATTATACTAACTTTTTATGTGTGCAGTCCCTCGTACCTCCTTAATAGAAGTTGTTTATCAAAGCAATATGTCATAATAATTATAACATAATAACTATAACAACTTTAATACTCTTCATACTTTAGTACATTTAAAAGAAAATAATTTTGTACATTTGAACTTAAGTAGAAATACAGACAGTGAATTTATTATAAGGAATCAATTATACTCACGCATAGTTTTGTGCAGTAATACAGGCGTACGCAAAAGTTTTAATAATTTCTGCCAATCTTGTTGATCTTCTTCAAATCCTTTATAGGATACTTTATGCTTATATATGGTTTTAGGCATGGTTTAGTGCACATTCCACCAATTTTATTTGGTTTTATTATTTAATTTATTATCTAAATTTCTGATTAATCCAGTCTTTGAGATGTAAACAGAATCATTTAGAGTGGTTTGATGTAAAATGGTCTGAAAATCTGAAACAAAGGTCTGTTTGGAGAGTCTTTTGCTTTACCAAGTAACATTCCACTACAAACTGATTAAAAATAATATGCATTACAAAGTATTTAACCTCTCTAAATAACTTTGTTTATATCTTAACCACTAAATTATGAAGAAGTCTTAGAACTGATATGTGGTGCTTGTAACTGGGAGCTATTACTTGGGAGCCATGCTTCGTAACAATGCTAAAAGTGAATGTAGCAGTAATACAGTTTATAATGACCTTGTAAGCAGTTAATAATATCTTATTAATTAGAAACATATAATGTGTATTTCAGATGCAATACATGTTATTTCATGAATTTGTTTTGCAGATTACTGTATTTGAAATAGTAAAGTGCTGATGTCTGGAGCATTTTAAAAAAGCAAGACAGATGTGCAAAGTGCATATAACTTGTTTAAGTCCAGAGTTATCCATTTAATCAGTGAGGTTAAAGTAGGAGCTTACAAATGTTTACAATTGCTTAAATTACATATAATAAAACATCCCTGTTAATGGATTTAAATGTTATTAAATTCTTACAAACGACCTGGATATAGGTTTTTATTAATGAATTTGACCCTCACTACATTAGAACTTATTTATTCCTAATAACCAGTTCCTGGGGTTAGGAAATGTTTAACATGGACATAAGCTCCTAGATTTTTTCAGCAAAATGTAATGAAACACTGTAATTTGACTAAATATTGTTATTATATATTATATTGAAAGTTACTGTAACTAAACATGACTGTTAGCTTGTTTGATGTTTGATGTTTGTATAAAAAAGTATACCATTTTATAAAATTTTATACAATTTCTTGAAAGTATACTTTTATCTTAGGGATTACAATTAATTGACATTTAATTCATTACCTAAGAAATGCTTTATACCTTGTTTCCACCTTTTGTAACCCATAAGTACATTTATAACACATTTATAAGCTTGCTCACAGATGTTTCGTTATGGTATTATTAATAGTTTACTAATAGTTAAATAAAAATTAATTGTTAAGCAGCAACATCTGTAAATAAAGTGTTACCCAAGTATCCTTCACGTTAGTTTGAGGGTCCTTGTATCAATATAATGTAGTTTATTTCATAAAACAGCTTGTGTCATCTTGCAGTTACTCAAATATTGTTTTAGTAGGTATCCAGGTGTTGCTTTTTGAAATGTTATGCTTATATTCATGTTTATGCATGTGTTATTAAGTTCCTGTGTAAGTAGCCTTCAAGTAAAGTGTTACTTTGATTGCACCATCATTGTGGGATGTGCTGTGGAAACCTGCGGAGGTTTATTCTTGCTGCTAGTATTAACAAAACTTGCACCCTCACTGCTGTTCTGTTGACCCTGACAAACTGTTCACTCTGATAAACCTTTACGTGCTGTATGGAATGAAGTAGGCTTAAGATGTCATTTTTTAAGGCAGAGAATGTGTGTTACAGGGGTGGTGTGTAAAATCCAGTGATCCTCGTACTCTGAACATACACTCTGTTCCTAAAGAAGTTATACCTGGACAGGTGAAGCCCTCTGTCCCCTCTTTGTGACTGTTCCTATCGCATGCATGACGTGGGTTTGGTGATCGTCAGTGTTCGTGCACCGCATGTTGTTTGTGCTTGCCTGGTTTTCCATCATCCTTCACCGTCAATTAATAAGAGCAATGAAAGCTAGACTTCTCTTCATTCACTGTATGTACATAGAAGTATATGAGGATATCAGTATAAAGTACATCAATCAGTATTATTGGTATTAAATGCTTCTCAATGTCTCTCCACGCAGCCTATGAACTACTCCAACCCAATGTATGCCAAGATATACATTGACGGTCAGAACTGTCGGAAACCGGTCATCAGCATTGATGAAAGGAGAGAGCTACTCCCAAAGAAACTGGAGGGGACGATTCGAGAAACCGCCGCATAGCCTGACTTTACACTTTCTACTCTTTTTTTTACGTCAATGTACAAAATGTATAAAACACATGGAGAAAAAGAATTTTCTATTTCCTATCAGGTTCTGCTAACTCAATTAGGGTTGCTTCTATGTTTGACATCAGCGTTACCTCTCCATGTCTGTGCTATAAACTCTGGACTCCATACTTGTCCGCGCCATTTTTTTTTTGGTTTGTATTCATTTGCTGTTGTTTTCTTGTTTTTCATTGAGGATATACATACAAACTGCACTATATATAAAGCTGCTGACTGAGAACTTGCTGATCCATAACAAGAAAATTACAGTAGCAAAAGAGATTTTTTTCCTTCTCAAACTGTGTATTTTGCTTTATAGTGTTGGCTCAGCGACTATGTGGCACAAACCTTTTGTGTTCCTTTTCTTCAATCACACCATTTATTTTGTATTCCCCCCGCCCAATTTTTTTTATCCTATTTTCCTTCAATATTCAACTCATTTATACATAAATGTTGCTTAAACGTCCATCTTTTGTTCATCAGTTCAAGATGGAATGTTTTTTTTTTTTTTATTTGCTATTATTTTCTTTATGTATTTTGTCTCTACAGAGGGCTACTGATATACATTGCATTTAGACTTAATTCATCTACTCTTGTCCTCAGTTATATATGTGCGCTTATAATAACAAACTGCCCTATTCGTCATATTCGTCACTTTCCACTCGAGTGTTTTGCTTTCCGTCAATGAAAATAATGCTGCAAGAATGAAATACAGTCTGTTCATCCAGCTCAACCATACGACATGTTGGAGGATCCCAATATTTAGAGGACAGTTTGCGAGAGTACATCCTTACCGGTCTTCGACTGTAATCTTTTCACTTAAGATGATTTCAGCCCAGTGGTAACAAACTGCAGTCCGTCTAGTGAACTTGATAATCTGTCAGAAGTCGTGTCTGGTATTTGAAGGACACGTCCAGTAATTCATCTTGTTTTAAAGTCTTGCTAATCGAAAAGCAAACTGAAGCTCTCTGCAAACTAGTGCTCAAACATCAATGATGGTAGAATTAGGTTACCGATGGCTGGGATTTGTCAGACAGGATGTGATACGGGGTTTAACCTGACTTTACTGCTTTGTGGAGTGTTACGAACGGAAACCTTTTGTCTGTTACTTTAAGAGAGGGACGTTAATAAGATACAGTACAAAAGATTTTATAATTTTGTATTTGATTTATATGTTGTTCGGCTGCTCGTATTTTGGACAAAATGTATTAAATGTAAGTACTTTTTATATATAAAAAATGAATCAATATAAAATAAAGGCATTTTATTTCCATTTCAACATCTCTTTGGCTGGTGATTTATGTCTGATTTGTCTGATCGGTTTTCACCCATTTGCCCTGTGCACAGTTACAGTAGACGGATAATATTTATAATAGGAGGAGACAGAGGACACAGAGGACACAAAAGGTGGTTAGTACAAACATACCCACTCTGAATTTCACTGTTTGTTTTAACATTAAATGGAAATTATAAACATTAGGTAATTAATGGTAAGGATCCAGAAATGAGTATTACTTTAGTTTGCAGCCCAGTTCCATTTCTAGTTAATCCAAAGGGATTTACTGTTTAAGACACTTAAATACACTGTTGAAAGTATCCAGACAGCTTATTAGACTAATGACTTCAGCCACTTTGAGGTGTATCCACCAGAGATACAGATCTTCAGTCGTCCTCTCCCAGCTTATATCATTTCTATCGAAAAGCATGATTACCCCTAATTTAATAAAAAACACAGAATAAGCAGGTGTCTACCAACTTTTAGCTATTTAGTATGTTTGACATGCCTTATAACCCCATTTAACTACATGGTACAAACAAAAAAAATTAAAAATAAGTGAATATTATAGTGAAATTTAGTGCAGGAATGGTTGTGCTTGCTGCCTTATTATGAATAATTATAGAGTATGAGATTTAATATTGTAGTGCATTGTAATAAAATTGCCATACCATATTTCTCTCCACGAATCCCTAGAACTTTGTAATAATATCTACAGCTTAAGAAATTGTGAAAGAAGCACAACAGATGGAGGTTTTGATGCTAAATTTCCTCCCATTTCTTTGCTTTTTCTGTTTTGAAAGTACTGTGTCAGATCTACAGGGTAATATAAATAAGGCATGTGAGCTAGGGAGCTTACGTTTTACATTTTAATAAAACAAGTTTCCGCTTAGACTGTTCAGCTCGGTTTCTAGCACGCTTATCTCATGAAAATAAAACAATCAGCGGATCAAAATTATGTAGATTGCATGCTGCTTGCCACTGCAGTTTGGTGTGTCCATCTGTCAGACCACATTGACACACTGGAGATATTCTCCGGCACAGTGGGTAGCGCTATCATCTCACAGCACGAAGGGCCTGTGTTTAATTCCCTCACCGGGCGTCCAGATTCCTTAATGTGTGGAGTGTACATGTTCTCTACGGGTGCTCCGGTTTCCTCCCACAGTCCAAAGACATGCAGTCCAGCACATTGGAGATACTAAATTGCCTCTAGGTGTGTGTGTGTGTATGTCTGTGTGTCTGCCCTGCAATGGACTGCTGACCTGTTCAGGGTGTTTCCTGCTCAGGCACTAGGAGAGGCTCCTGCACCTCTAAGCAGTTTGGAAAATGAATAAATGAATTTATTAAAGGCCAAAAAATTAATTCAAAAGTTATTTAAAAGAATTATTTCTGCTCACCGTTAAACACCGTTTGACGTTTGATTGCATCACCATGTACCAGCAGCTGGGAAAAAGTATAGGTTTACTAACCCTATGTTTCCCTCCTCCCTCTCAACCCTCACCCTCTCAATGACCTATCATTGAGCAAAAACACACTATCAACTCCCTGCTCCCTGCAGCCTATATATACATGTCAGTCTCCTTTTTTCTCCTCACTTTACTCTCTCACGTCAGATGTTTTGACTCGATGTAATATATTATGAGTTATTTCAACTTGTTTATTCTGACAAACTTACGTCCATGTTTACAGAAGTGAGGTAGTTCAGATATCTGGCAGTATTTGTGCTGTATTCTAGTTCTCTGCCATTCTGAGAAACTGGGGGCTGTGGTACCTCTCAGCCTCTCAGCTAAAGAAAAAGCGACAAGCACAGACACACAAATGCACAAAGTCTGTGTCCTGATCAAAAAAGAGGAAATGACACTCACCAAAATGATTTAAATAACCTGACTTTTTTTGTCCTGAAGTCTATTTCACTTGCTTTTGCTGTGAAGAATCCTGTTTCTACCGCTATCTCAAGATTTTGTAGTTCCTCAATTTTGACTAAACCTTGATGTTGTTGTTTTCTTTGCCATTTTTGCAAAACAGATAGAATACCGACCTTCGGAGTCTCTGTCTTTTCCAGGACACTCATCATTCATGTCCAACCATCCTGAGAAATAAAATCATGTCCCACCCACAACTACATCCTGTTTCTGTAGCCTGTTTCACCTGGAAACACAACACATTAAGGAAGAAAAATACATTCTGATTCTCTATTTCCTACTGATTCTATCAAAAGTAGCACAAGAAACTAGACACTTCTTACACAAAGTCCACGAAACTTAGAAGGCCTACTGCGTCCATCTGAAAAAAGACAACACAATAATCCTAGAACACCATAAAAGGATTAACAGAGGCAAAGATGCTGAAGAGAAGTACGGATTCACGCATTCACGCTTCAACGTGGTTGTGACATATACTGGTTTAAGGTATCTGTCGCTCTAAAATGCTATTGGATAAAGAGACTGTCCGTCTCTCCTTTCCTCCTATCAGAATGATTGAGAGGCGGGATCAGGTAGGGGAAGGTGCGTCCGAAATCGCCTACTTGTCTACTACTAAGTAGTGAAATCAGTAGGCGAGCGCGGCTAGTATGTCTAAATACTCAGTATGTATTCAGTAGCAGGTGAATGGTACCCAGATGGTACTGAATCTGCAGCCGTTTTATGTAGGCTAACACAGCATGATTCACCTGGAGCCGCAGATGAATTCAAAGCGGAGGAAAAATGGTGAAAAGCGGAGCGTCGGCTGTGTGTACGCGGCTACGGCTAGTGAACCGCCGCTACAGCAGCTAGCGCTACTGCTGAGGTAAACAATGATTACATTCCTCCCGTTTCGTCTTCTCTGAGCTACAGCTCGACACAGTGTAAGTACACATTCAGACAAAAACACAGATCAGTGTCACAAAAAGTATCTAAATCGGTAAACGGAGCTTTTAAATGAATAGCAGAACATTTACGGTGGTGGTCTGACGTCTTGCGTCACAGGACGCTGGCAATATGGCGAACGTAGTATGTCCGGGCTTGTGTGGCTACTAAAACTCTCCTACTGAAACTGCTCTACTAGTCTGCCGCTCGAGCAGTACGTACCGGCTCTAATCTAGTACCTACTGACTAGTAGACGGTTTCAGACGCACCTACACACACATACATATACAGGTAGAGAAGAACTGCGCTGGAGAAGCGAGGCAGTTTGTACTGCCGATGGTCACGTATTCAGCCACGTACTCAGTACTGTACTGTACTGTACTGTACTGTACGGAACTGTTAGGGTGAGGGTTTTACGAGGGACGGTTATGCTGCCTGATAGCTGCCGATGGTTCCTCGGGTTAGCCAACGCTCAGCTCTTCTGCCAGTATCCAGAGAACCGAATGATAAGATGCGGACAGTTCGTGAGTACACTGTAGTGACTTTCAGTGTGAGCCAGACACACATAGCGATAAGACAGACTGTAAACTTAACCCAAGACGCACGGCTCACCTTCAAATTTCAATGTGGTTTCATAAGCCTGCAACGTTTTTATTTGTTCCTTTGAAAAGGGCAAAAATGTTACACACCAGTCATCTCAGTAACTCTGTACGAATTTGAAGTGTTTTAGAAATACAAAGCTAGCAAGTTACGCTAAGTCTTTATTTCATGTAGCTTAAAGAAAATAGTTTATTAATGAGTTCATTAAACAGTGTTTTTTGTAAAATGGTTACTAAAATCCTATTAAGGTAAAACCTTAAATTATTTGTTTTATTTTGGTTTAATATAATTTAGAATTAAAAAACAATTTGGTGAAGCGTTTTTAAAAAGTCTTTTGACATTTCTTAGCTGAACTATCTATTTTTATAGTCCATTGTGAAAGGTTTAATTTTGTTCTGTATTTGAATTTTGTCTGACTCCACTCACTGGGTACATTGTTGATACTTGAAGCAGTAAGTTAAGTTATATTGGTTATACAGTAAATGTAACAGTTGAAAACCATACACAAAAACCCAGGTCACATAATTATCAACCCCCTCTGTGGTAAAAGAGGGCTACATAATCTGAGATGACCCCCTGGCTGTTACTCGTAAAGAACTGGAATATGAGCCAGAGGTGTCCACAGGGGTATAGTAGTGAGCATGAAAGTCTGGTTTTACCATTGAATGTAGCATGTCCTTAACAAGCACCCAGAATTTCTTCTTTGGACCTTACCCCTTCTATGAAGTCCAATAGATCACTATATTTTCTGTGAGAGTCCTCACTGCGTGTGTTAGAGATCCATCAATAGACGGGGACTTTTATTAGAGTGGTCCTTTTTAGATCAAACAGACTCTCGGTAACTCAGCAATAACACATTAATGACATAGCAACTATTAAACCTCTAAGTACATTCAGTAGATAACCAAAAGACTTTTAATTAATTAAATAAGAATCATCAATAATCTTAAATATAGTAGTTGTTTTTATCATTGTTTTTTTTGGGGGGGGGGTCTAAATTCATATGTGTAGATGTGAAGCTGAGAAGTCACTAAACATGTAACAGGTGTAATACAAACAAAATCCTCAACAAGCTGTTTTACACCTGCTGTTGAACCATCTTGTAACTGCAGTGTAACTGGATTAGGTTTTGATTAAAGTTAGGATTAAGGCGAGGGTAGAGATCAGGATCAGATCATAGGTTGAGGTTAAGGTTATGGTCAGGATTAGGACTAGTCTAAGGGTTAGGATTAGGTATTGGATTGAGGTTTAGGTCACGATTAGAACCCAACTAAGGGTAAGGGTTAGATTTTAGATTCATGTTAAAGTTAGGGTCAGGATTAGGGCCTGAGTGAGGGTAAGGATTAGGTTTTAGGTTGAGGTTTAGTGTCATCATTAAGTTCAGCCTGAGGGATCAGATAAGGTTTTGGGTCAAGGTGTAGGGTTACAATTTGGTTTTGGATCAAGGTCATGGTTAGGGCTAGGATTGGACCCATGGTTAGAGTTAGAATTAGGTTTTGGGTGAAAGGTAATGTTAGGCCCAGGGTTAAAGTTTTGGGTAAAAATTACACTTTTCTTAGGGGCAGTAGCATATTAAGAATACTTAATTCAACATATCAACACTACATCTACTTACAGTTGTTTAGATTGTTTACTTCAAGTAAACATGTACTGATATTCTATTAACAGTTTAATAATCATCTACAAAAGATCACTCAAAGTAAAGTGTTACTAAGAGGTGCAGATCTGATAAGTTCAAGGTTTCTGTGATCTCTTGCAGGGGACCTTAAACCACTGGCCTGAGGACACATGCACAGAGTCTAGTAAAAAGGAGCTGCAGTCTATTTTGTACCTGTATTAATCCTTTTCATGATCTCAAGTGCACTAATGAAGAGGAGCTTCATATATTGAAGGATAGAAGGAGGTTAATATCCTTACTCAAGAGCCATACACTGTCCTCAGGGCCAGTACTCAGGAGCCTTCTCTCAGTGGAGATTGGTGGAGATGTCTTCACACGGTCCGCTATTCTTCCTCTCCACTAAGAAACTCTGTCTGAATCTAGTGATGTAGATAAGGAACATACATGTCCCTACCTAAAATCTCTTCAATGTACTCCTCCACTCTTCCTCTTTAACAGGAGGTTGACCTGTGTGCATGAAGATCTTGCACACAGATACAAGGTCAATAGCACAGCTCCACGGTCAATGCGGGGGTAGTTTGGTGCTCTTGACCTTGATAAACACCTCTGCAGGGTGATTTAAGAGGATGTCAATGATGTCTGCAGTTGCTAGGCTTTCATTGGAATGTTAGCTACATTGGAGATGAAGACAACAGCCTGTTTATGTAGAGGACACGGTTATATCTCTCTGCAAATCCAGGAAATCTCTGAATCGTGTTGTAACAGCCAGAAAGACGATTGGACAGGATAAATTTGATCCTGGTTTCTCACTGGAACTAGAGAGTTCCATTTAGTACTCATTGTAATACAATAGGTGTTGTTTGGATAGGGTCCTCCACAGTCCAGTAAGAGAGACCCCCATCATATTTGTTTCTTTGGAACAGCTGGGGAAATGGGCACAGGGATCAAATATGCAGCGAAGTCAGCTGTTGAGTTTGATGTTTAGTAGTTTGTGTCTGTTGATGTGTTTGTTAACACTGAATTAACTAGTGCTGTTTTTGATGTGATTATTGTTTCTTTTAATTACTGTTGTTGTATTTATTTATTTTTATTATTAATGTATTATTGGGTTAATTACATTGGAGTAAATTGTATCTCTTTCTAAAGCCCTTAACATGTACCAGCCAATGATACAACATTCTGAATGAGGGCAATGTAAAGAAATTAGTTCTGACTCCTTTTTTTTTTTATATATATTATCGACTAAATGCCCCAAGAAAACATTCCTCATTTGTACACACTTACATGGATGGATGGATGGATGGATGGATGACCTTTACCTGTTTTTTGTTAAGGCTGTTAAGATCTTTTTTGCTGCCTTTTATCTCCTGAAAAATTGCCACCAAAATATTTAGTCAACTGCATTTGAGCAGTGAACTGTGGTCATTGATGATGGACAAGCAGATGACCAACAAGGTTGGATTGTCTATTAGAGTAAACAGTAAGTGAACACAGGGTTTGAAAACTCCAGCAACTCCTGTGGCACTGCTATGTATGAACCACTCGAACCAACACAACACACTAACACCCCACCACCACTTTAGTGTCATAATACCTGCTTTGTGGTGGTCCTTTGAGGGTCCTGATTGTTGAAGAAGAGTGTAAAAAAGTACTAACTAAGAAAATAGAGAAAATGATGGACTACAGTCTGTAACTGTAGAACTACAAAGTGCACCTGTATGATAAGTGGCACTAATAAAATGAACAATGACTGTAGATACAATATATATAGACACATGTCACACCAAATGAAACAGAATTAAAACACAACGATCTGAATGACAAGTGTCTCATCCTGGATCCTTCTTCTCTGAGCAGGGCAAAACAAAACACTGCAAAAATCAAGGCACACTGGGACATTTAAAACTGTGAATTCTTCAACATGCTAGTCTCTTCCAGTTGGCTTTTTTATTGCTGTAGAACCACCGTCATTGACCAAAGCTGGCCTTCTTTGTGCACCCAATGAGAGTAAAGCAGGAGTGGAGTGACGAGGGACAGATTTGTTGTTGAAATGTTTACTTTAAATGCACTAAAACAACAATGAAGCATAACTAATGTTCACTAAAGAAATAAACAGACCAGCAATGTTTTCTGTCCAAAAGTTCAAATTAAGTAACATTATGCATGTTATTACTTCACTTCATATTATTTAGCAATGGTAAAATCCTGCATGTTTCTAATGTTTTTGTCGACTAATATTGGTATCAAATGTGTTAATATAGATCACTATTCAGATTTTTCCACTGAAATCACAGACTTTTTATATAAGCGAGAAACTCAACTACAGGGGTTCATTCCAGCTTCCCTGCTGATTAGAGAATAAAGAGTCTATCCTGAGTGGGTAAGTCTGTGTTTTTGTGTGCGGAGCTGTTTGCCTGAGCTAATTTTAATTATAAATAAATATCTTTATTAACACCAGGTGCCAACATTACCTTAGTGAGAACGCTAAACCACCAGCACTCACGACTCATTAATTCAGCACCTAGGCAAGTTTAGAGGGACAAACAAAGACAGTTACAGTGGGCGATTTATATGTGTTTAAACAAAGAACCAGCCTGCAAGGGCGAGAGAAGTATGATTTAGAAAAGGAGGGGCAACAATTAGCATCGCTCCTATGCCGTATTTTTTTAAAATAACGGCTAAAATAACCGTTGAACAACCTATTATTCAGCTTAGATGATATTGTTTTTGTTGTATGACCACTGGGCTACTTGAAGAAGATATAATTGTTTGTTTGTTTTTCTTTTCTTTTTCAGGTGATTTACTTTGCAGAGCAGCTTTTATAAAGAAACAACATCCCTGTTTTTTAGTTGCCTCATTTGCATTGATTAAGGAAAGCAATGACAGTACATAATTGTTCAGTGTTTTTGGGCAGAACTGTAGTTAAGACATTAAGTCCTCATTTGAGGTGACATTATCTGGGTAAAATCCTTGCATGGATGATTCTAATCCTGTTAATGAGGTAACAAAGCCAATTCTCAGCAAGGCACGATTCCATACTCAGTGCAAAGCTCTCTGGTTTTCAATTTCCCAAGTGTGTTCTTCAGGAATAAGGAGAGATCATTTTCAATTTCTTATGGGTGTTTAAAGCATTTCTCTTAGAACGGTTTGTTTGTGGCGGACTGTGTGAAATCCCAGCCACAGTAGCCAGTTCAGAAAACTGCAGAGGGAGAGATGTTGCCAGTGTTGAATGTGTTGGGCAGAAAATGATTTTAAAATGTAATCAATTAAGCTCAGAGTTTAACTGTAGTATGTCTACCCTCTGTTGTTTCTGTTGTTGCAATTTCAGAGCTATACAGTTGCAGTTATCCAGTTTTCACAAGAAGTGCTCACAATTTTCACAAGAAAGTGTCTTTGTCACAGATATCTAGGTCACAGGGTCAGTGATTTCGTCTGCTTATTGGTTGGCGCTCAGATGTTCTAACAGGGCATCTATCTGCAGTTTTGTAATACACACGTTTTAAGCCTAGTTTTCATCATCATATATTACCTGGTGATTTTTATGTTTGGCAATATCAGCTTCGCAAACGGTCCGTGGCTTTGTTCAAGATAATTGCAATCCAACACACCAGTAACTCTCCAAATTGAAAATCAGTCTTCTCACTATCCTTTGAAAATCATCGCATATAAAAGTGAACGTGCGGAAAAAGAAATATGATGGCAATTTACTCTGGCTGCTCTTTTTATGATAAAAGCTCAGTAATGATGACATCAAAGGAAGTCTGTCATTGGTTTATTAATGGAGTTGGCAGATTTTATTCATACTATGAAATTTGGAAATTCAAAAGTTCATTATGACAATCAATCTTTTGTCTGCGTGTGTCTGTGTGTGCATGCACAAAGGAGAGCAAGAGAAAAGACTGCCTATAAAGCAGTGACCTGCATACAGAGATTTATGTGTTTCATTTAGCAGCTCTGTGTAATATTCTGGCCAGCCCATTAATTACATTTACGTTTAAAGAAATGAAATGCACTTCATTCAAATCTTTTCATTTGCATTTCATTTTTTGTATAATTTTAAAAAAGTAGATCTGTACATTTATAGTTTTTTTTTGGTGGGGGGGGTTGAGTGGGTGGTAGATTAAACAATTTCATCAACGGACAATATCTATTAATATAATTAGATGAGACAGACAGATTTCATTTTATAGATTATATTACAAGATTAAATGGCTCATTACAAAGACTATGTTACAATATATATACATATGCTAGATGACCCCATGTTTGTAAAGGGCTCAAGCCATTCAAGGCTATTAATTTGGAGTTTCTTCCCCATTTGCTGCCATAACAGTCTTTGCTCTTATGGGAAGACATTGTAGTTGATGTTTGCTGTAAGGATTTGATTGCATTCAGCTTTGCAAACATTTGTGAGGTCAGGTACTGATGTTGGATGATTAGTTGTGGATCGCTAACATCACTCCATCTCATCCCAGAGGTATTGGACGGGAATCTATCTCTCTAGAGAATGCAGTCCCGCTGCTCCACAGCCCAGTCTTGGTGGGCTTTATTCACTGTATTTCGCCACACCCACTTTCAAGCGTGTGCTTCTTCCGCCTTTGTGTTTGAACTTCCGGTCAGCTAACTAAAATAAATAAGCTAGTGCGGTGGACACTGATCATAACACGGTTACTTAACTGATAGCCTCACAAACACCCGACGTGTCTACTTCCTCAGAGCTTCATAAACGAGCCATTTTTCTGAATGAGGATGCTCTGGTGCTGGTTTCCCTCCACAGAATGGTAAGAGCAGTGTGGATGTTTTAAATTTAGCACCTTCAGTCATAGACGCAGGTACTCTTATTTGGAAGGCGGCCCCCCAACACTCTGACCTTTATGTGCTGTGTTCGTAACACTGTTGTCCTCCAATTATTGTGACTCACTCTAACTGAACATATTATGCTAGTCATTTTATATGTTTATTGTCACTTTGCTTGTAATTAGTATCAACGTATCCGCGGACACACCGGAAGTTCTAACACAAAGTAAACAAAGATGGCCCCCCAGTGTTTTCATGGAAAATAGCATGAGTACCCCTTAACCCAAAACTCTCTTTGTACATATGTAGCACTCTCTGTGAACAGCGTTTCTATCAATGACGATAAAACCAAAGACCAAAGTTATTTGTAATGGAGGATTTTATCACTTTTGTAAATAAACCCACACAGAGCTGATGCAGGCAATATCAGTAATAGCACTTTCGGGAGACTCCAATGGACAGTGCTGTTAGTATAATCAAGAAGAAAAAATAGGTGTGAATAATCAACAAGACATGGAGCTATGAAGGCAAGGATGCAATTGCAACTGTTGCTCTCGCTGGGTGTCCATGATGTCCACTGAAAACTGAACCCACATGGTTTTCAGGTTGTTTGAATGAGTAGCATGTCATAAATAATACACTGAGCACTTCATTTTAGTGTGTCAGACTATCGGGTCTTCAAGTGGGAAGGGAGAACAATGGAAGCACCATTGAGGGTGACCCACCTATAAGATATTGGAGAACCTGCAAACTGATTTGGATAGCTTTTTGACATGTGGACATGTGGAGTGATGCCTTTTAATCTTGCATCTGCGTTTGAAAGTCTGAATTGAGGCTCAATCTCAACTTTAAAGTGTCAGAGAGAACTCCCTGACACTTAATTATGAGCGCCTTCCTCAAAATGACATTTCTTGCTTGTGGATGGTAGATACAAATACCAACACCATTGCACCCATGCTCACTTTTCCTGACTTATGACATGCACTCTTCCATTATTAATATACTCTTGGGATGTCCCAGAAAATTCACATCAGTGTAACCAGTGTCACATTAAAAATGTGCCGTTGACAGCATCGAATCTCCTCCAGCACTTCCCTCCGTGCGCGTACTCCGTACTGTTGAGTATGCATATAAAGGGCCGATACATAAGAACGGAAATACTGTACTCGAACAGAATATACCTCACACACGGGCCAGGTGTACTGTATGTTAGTGAAAGGACGGATATAATTACATTTCAAATGAGCGTTGAGGCTTCTTCTTCCTTTCAAGCTTCGACAAATGATTTATTTGGGTAGCACTAACCTCAGAGAAGAAATAGGGTAAAATTGGATTTTCCTTCCCATTTTATATCCTCCCTGGAGTAGACAGTGATTAGGTCCCTGTTTGGGCTCTCATTTCCCCCAGGGCTTGCTGTATTTCAAAAGGTTTTGTATTGGGATCAGAGTTGGGTTCGCAGACCTGCAGTATCAGAGTAGCTGTGGTTGATAAGTCTGTCGCCACCTTTCCACAATGCAAGATTGGTTTAAGGAATCATGATGGAGGCGTGTGATTATATCTCCCACAAGGCTCAGATGCTCATTTTAGAACTTTGTGTCAAGGACACTGGAAGGAAATAGGCACAATTCAAAAGCTCTGTATGGCAAATGCTTTCAGCTCGCAACATTTTGCACTATATGCTCTCGAAAATAAGGGTTCCTGAATGGTTGGCTTGGATGTCTGGTGATCTCAGAATCATATCGGTACCAGCGAATATTTAATTTAATAAAAAATCAGCATTGAACAGACGTTTACATTAGAAATATATTTTAAATAATTTGATGTATTTATTACACTGGATGTGTGTGTGCATGTATGTATGTATATATATATATATATATATATATATATATATATATATATATATATATATATATATATATATATATATAATATTCACTGTACTGCAAAGAAATAGAAATATATGGCTATGGATAGTTATGTTACTTTATTATACTAGTTCTACGTGAATGTAGTCCTTATTTCTACAATTTATGTTTGTTACATACCTGTATTGGGAAAAAAAGGGATGTTAGTATTGGCATGCAATTCCCATATCACTAGGAGAAAGGTGCCAAAACATGTTCTTGGGGGGAAAATCCTATAAAAGAACCACATTTAGAGCTTTCATTTGATGGTTTGTTTCTTTGAATGAGATTTTTTCACATACTATAAAGGCTTTATAGCAATAAGACGTATATACGGATCTTTGCTTTTACAGTATGCTGTATAAGTTCCTTAATCTGTTCTTGCAGGCCCCCTGGAGGGTATACAACTATAAATGATAATGGACATTTTAATAAATATAATCCAATATAATATTTGCTAATATTTCTCCCTGTAACTTTGTGAAAGGCTGTAGTAGGTGACCTACATAAAAATAAAACGTTTTCTTATACAAGTCCATAAAACTCCTAATGCTCCTAATTCCATTCGCAAGAATTCGAATCATCCAAATCAAAACCACTAATCATGACCAGGGGGAATGTCTGATGTAGTGTCAGTTACTGCTGTGCACACTTCTACATGCACAATGCTCTAGGAACCACAAACACAGATAAACAACTACAGGAAGCAAAAAGAAATCCTATCCCTCGTTTGACAACAACAGCATACATGGATGACAGACAAGGAAACAGAGAGGACAAATGAAAAAAGGCAAGCTAAAAAGAGCCTGTGAGAGCCTTTTAGTGGTGGAGGGCACTGCGGGACCTGAAAGGCTTCAAATCCAGTGCCACGTTTCTGCTTGACAGGCAATTGCTCCTGCTTGATTTAGGTTTTATTTGATTTTTAAGAAAAAAAATAAAAATAACGTCAATGCTAAGACGGTATTGGTTACAGTTACACTCCAGAGCGTGTATCTCATGTTACTGTGATGTTGCATTCAGGATAATGTCAGCTTGTTTTTAATGCTGAGGCTACTGGTTCCTGCTTTGCATGCAAGTTGCTGAAAATATCTTTGTGAAGCACCCAGACAGTCTAATCAGTATGGTGTTTGTCCTGATATTTATGGGTGCCTGTGACCTCACAGATCACATAAGTGGTTATGGCCTGGAATAAGTGTATACTAGTTGCAATGACTTCTAGCTTGCACATGCACAGCAGCCTGTTCTGCAGGGAGGGGCTTTGAAGGGACTGGAATGCAGCAGAGAGAAGGGAGAGCCTGACAGGGGTATCTGTTCAGATTTTGAAGGTAAGTCTAATTTCTTATTAGTTCTTCCTGCTGCTGTTTTAACTATGTCGCTGAAGGTGTGTGAGAAATGCTATGCAAACTATTCACATCTCTATGTAAGTCATGCTGAGACAGCTCAGTTGCAGCTTCTTCATATGAAACAATGTTGTAAAAACTGCAACAGTCTAAACAGTAAGAAGACACAATAACAGTAAGTTATTAATGTTGACTTGCTTACACAGTTCAGTTTACTTCAGGTTTTGTAAATCATACACATTTCTATGAAAACATATTCCATAAAAGTTATTAGAGAAATAGTTGTACCGCTCAGTTGGAGGATCTCCTCCAAAATAGGTGGAAATTAGAGTTTAAGGCTGTTCTGAAAAGAGGTTTATTCACAATCATACATCTTTTTTTAAAGATGACTCATTAACTCACACGCCTATACAACAGTGCTTGTATTTAGGGTTTGCAAACTGACTTCTGGGCTGTATTGAATATTCCGGTTCTTTATTGTCCATGTTGCTGACCCTTCATGTTCTTCTTGTTCTTTGATTACAGATTTAACTTTACTGATGCTGTCTGCCTGTATAATGATCCCTGCCTGTTATGATTTTGAGTGCTGAACTGCCCCAGTTAAAAGGTACTATACACTAGTAGCTTGCCCCGTTACCCCATTTCATACAAAGACATCTTCTAGATATCGACTTTCCTACATAGTTTAGTTCCAGTCTTCATCTAACATGCTGCCTAGCGCCTAACCCAACAATAATGCATCTCATCAAGCCAACTGAACAGTCAACTTCATTAGCTTAATTAGTTAATTAGCTGGAGCAGGTGTGGCTGATTGTCGGTTGGGACTGCCTAAATCAGATTTTTGCTGTATCAGGTTGTATCCGGATTGGTTTTTGTATAGTCTGGACAGCCAAAAACCAATTATCAGATTTTTGCAAATTGCATCCAAAATATATTTGTAGGTGGTTTAAAAATGTGATTGCAACCAAATTTTTACACATGCCTCTTATTCTGGAAGCTCACACACACGATGTCGAAGTAAAATCTGGAGTGCTGGGATTTACTATATAGTTACTGATGCCGGTGTGGTTACAACAGCAACCCATGCAGATATGTTGCTAAGGTCTGGACACAAATCTGATCTAGCTATTTGCAAATAACTGTGTGTGAAAAGATCTGATATAAGAAGCAAATCTGATTTGCCTACATACTGAACATAATCCAAGCTTCCGTGGGAAGGTAAATCTTCAGGATCAGCATTGTGACCTCTGTTCTGCAGCAATGCCCTTTATTTATAAAAACCTTTATTTTGAAGTATATTTCTCACCATAAAATATTATTTTTTGATATGAGAATATTACAGTAACCATGCACTGAATTATCCCTCAGCACTTCTTATAAAAAACATTGTATAAACAGCTACTACAGTGAGAAAAGCACTTTGAGTATTTGACTCTTACTAAGCAGAATTTTTTACAATGCAGTGTCTTTTCAGTCCCATAAATCTTTAAATTCCACTGTTTGAAATCTCTTTGCCTTTGGCACATTGTACATAACAGAGCGCAAAACCAATTAACATTATTACTGCACTTTAAAAAAGTGATGGTTTTAGTGCTGAATACAATTATTTGCTTACATTTAAACCACAGTGCTAAAATATTTGCTCTTAAGAGGCAACTAGGATGATTCTCTCCATAAATAAGACCTGTTAAAAATAATACAGTAAGCATTACCTTGTTTGTGGATCTGCCAACACAACATTAACCAAAATATAAGCACAAAATTATTCATTTAGATATATTAGAAACATATAGAAACATATCAGTGTTGTTCCAAGTAGAAAACTGTATTCTTGGTATAGCAGCGTTTGTGTTAAACAACTTTAAATTGTTGTATGAAAAGTAAAATCCAAACTACTGTTCCAGAATTTGTGGCATAACTAGAATAATTAACATTCTAACAATTATCCTAATATATAAACCATAAAACACAATGAAATGATATATTTAGTAATGATAATTAATTAATAATAAACATACCTGGTTGCATTGATGGTAAAAATGATTACCCCAGAGGAAATCCATTACAGAGTTGGGCTAAATAATTTGAAGTAGTAATGCTGGCTGAATACTGATTACACTATCCTTAAAGTGTTCAGTAACATATCCCATTGGAATAGAATTTTGATTAACAAAAAATGTCAAGCTATTAATCAAGGTGCTCTAGAGTTAGTCTAACAGTAATTCACACTGTGCATTCATTTAATATAGTATTTTTAAAGTATTTTCCTAAAAGTATAAAAGGTGACTGTATTCTGAATACAGACTTTACTAACTGTAAACTGAATACAGATACTTTATATCTGCATTCTGAATACGTACAGCCAGTATTTGTATTCTAGCACATCCTAACCCTGATGCATTATGAATAAAAGAGAGCTAAACGCATATCAGGCCTGTCTGTGTAGTGATGATGGAGGTTAACTGGTGAGGCCACCCTGCACTATTGCCGCAAAACCCCCTTACTCCCAACCACCCTCCCGGCCCACCAAAGCTGTAGCAGCCACTGGTGTCATATAGACCAGTGACTGGAGCTTGACTGATCTGTAAGTATTTGTGTTAAAGCGCCTGATCAAACTCAGCTGACTTGTGTGGCTGAAGTGTGTTACACAATTAAATATTTTTCACTTGTTAATCTTAGTCACCATTTTCATGCAAGAGAACCAATTCAGTCCATCAGTTACTTAAACGTTTCTCCAATATTCTCCCAATATTCAGTACTTCTCTTTATATACAAGCAAAAATACTGAAACCATGAGGTTAAATATTTTTCTTCTTTGTCATGAATTTCTTTTAAGTGCTGCTGGAGTTTTTAAATACTGTGTCTGCTCACTGTCCACTCTTTTAGACATTCCTATCTTGTTGGTCCACTGTTATATGTGAAGTATCTCTTCTGTTGCTCCAGCAGTTTGTGTTGGTCATTCACCAGTCCTATATTAATGGTCACAGCACTCCTTTCTTCTCAGTCCGGCAGTGACCCTGAGGTGTTTAAAAATTCCAGCAGCACTGCTGTGACTGATCCGCTTGTACCAGCACAACACACACTAGCGTACCCACCCCCATGCCAGTGAGCAATTCCACCATGCTTGGGTGAACAATAAGTATATATAAGGTAGGCATGCCTAATGAAGTATTTAGTAAGCATATGATGTTTTACAAGATTGTAGTGCTTGATCATGTTCTTACACTCAGTACTGTATATACTGTTGTCATCCAAACACCTTGTTTCTATTTTTAATCTTTAATTTGCATAACTTGAAAACTCAAGTTATCTTTTGGGATTTGGTTACAGTTTTGTTATAAATGCATTAATCTAAATGGTCCAAAATGATTTAGAAAACTTAATTACTACTAACTCAGTTTCTGCTAACTCCGTTGTCAGCTCTTTCTTGTACATTTCATCTTGTTATCATTACTATTATTTCAATGTTGTTTCAATGTTTTAACTTTCTGTGTAGTTTGTATATTGTGACTATTTTGTTTTCAGACTTGTGTGCATTCAATTTCTTGTATTCTTGTCAATTCGTTTGTGTATGCATATGTATTTTGTCCAGTTTATTAATACCTTTGGCATTCCAGTGGTGTCTTACCAGTTCTGTAGTAAATGTGCATTGGCTGTATTTCTGCTATGGTTGGTGGTATGTGGTATTGTAAGTCTGGCAAACTTTAACTTACTAAAGCCTTCAACTCTATTTATCAAAGATGCCCGGTTTTTATCAAGAGACCTATAAAGAGGTACAAAGATCAGACAAACAACTTTACCAAAGTTCATGGACACATGAAATTAAGATTATTCATTATCAAAGTAATGAGAAGGGAAATGGGTGAAGAAAGAGGAGAACTGCAAATGATCCCAACCACATCACTAGATCTCTGGCTGGGGTTAGAGGAGAAAGTGTCATGGCCTGGACATGCATGGCTGCTACTGGTACTGTCTCAGAGGTCAAAATCAGAATCAGAATCATATTATAGTCACCATACAATGTACACATGACTTAGACAGTCCACAATATACACTAAAATAAATACTGACAATAAACAATCTACTATATATACAGTACACAGAGGCAAACTCTAAGTACAAGTAATCTACAGACAACACAAATACTTTTACAGACAATACACACTATATAACAATATGTGTTTATGGTAGTGTCAAAAGCAGTTATATACTGTAACGGGTAGGAGGCTAAAAGAATTGGTTTAAACAACAGGCACTAGAACCCAGTGACATGGTAGCTCTTACAGCAAACATGGGACCAAGTCACTAAGTTGCAAGTAACAAGTAAGTCTCAAGTCTTGACAATCAAGTCCTAGTCAAGTCACCAGATGTAACGTCATTTCAGTATTTAACACAATTGATGCAGTTGATTAGTAGTATATTAAACTAACATTAATATAACATTAATGTTTTTAAAGTTTGTATTATAATAAACATAACTTGCATATGAAATTAGATCATTTCAAGCAGTTCTAATCACTAATCACCTCATTATCAGTCCATTTCCAAGTTAAAATAGGTGTTGAAGCACAAAATTACTAAAATGTGAGGCAGGGGGCCTCGAAGGCCGAGGCTGAGAAACACTGCACTATATGGAAGTATTAGTACTCATTACGCCTACAGGAATTTTAATAACATTACATTCTAAACCCATAAGCATAGATATATGGACCGGTTCTTTCAGTTCTAACAGCATGTGTGAACTCTTGACAGTTAATTTTCACAGCAAATTTTTATTTAGTTTTAGTCATAATTTAGTCATCTGAATTGTTTTTAGTTTTAGTCGACTCATTGTCATTATATATACTTACACAAAATTAAACATTTATTAACCAGTTATGGAATATTATTCCTGTTTGAAAGACCAATACACACACAAACAGATTTAACAACCAACATCTGAGGTCTTCCGTAACTGCAACGTAAATAAGTGAATAATATTTATCTCTTATTTTTTTTATAATTGTGACTAGTGCTGTCAATCTATAAAAAAATGCACTGTTTTTACTACATATATAATGCTGCTCTGCTGTAGTTTTATCTGAGCCTCACCCCAAGAATTTCAATGCATGTTATGTCCTGACATGATGTGCAAATGACAAATAAACTTGAAACTTGTGCAATTCAAATACATTTTAGCATAACAGTAAATTAATGAATGAAAAACTGCCACATCTCCAGGTCACAGTGTTTACTAGAGACACACACTGCACATTACGTGCACTAATAAATTGTAAATAAAACTAGCTAATCTGTTTTGTGCACTTTCTAGTGTGTACGGAGAGATTTGGGACATGATCATCAAACGCAGATGGTTGGAGTTAGCTAGCTAGTCTCCCGACTCTGACTCTGCACATACAACGTTTCACCTGCTTCCCACATACCTGATCTAACTAATCTGACCATTAACACCACCTTACTGAGGTAATACAGCGTTTACAGCAGGACACGCTCTAAATTGTACAGGACAGTGTGCTTTCAGGACTAGGATTAAGAAAGGCTAAGCTAGCGTTAGCAGCGGTAAAGCTAGCTAACGGTGGTGCTGGAGGGCTGATGTCCAGCGCGGTTTGGTGATTTTCTCTAAACACAAACTCTAAACTCTCTTTCTCTCTGCTGATACTGTCTAGATAACTTAGTTTCATCATGAGTAGCGACAGGTCACAGGCTGGTCCACTCGGGTTCAGACCAAATTTGTGCAAGTGTACATTTGATTGGATGGCTACCCGGCTTGTCCCACCTCTCCATATGTGCTAAAGTAGTTATGATTGGCTGTTTCCTAACTTGTTCCCGCTTTTCACAAAACTAAATCAGTTCTGATTGGATGTCGTCCCTGCCAAACATTTTGTCTCGTTTTTATTTGTTGACTAAAGTGACAATCAATTTCGTTGTAGCTGTTATCCATTTTTATAGTTTTTATTCAGTTATCATCTAGTTTTGTCAGGAAAATAAGGTTCGTTGATGAAAACTATGACGAAAATAGTTCGGCAACGAAATTAACACTGGTGGTGAGTCTTTTAAAGTCTTAAAGTTCAAGTCGGATTCCAAGTCAGTAAAGATAAAGTCTAAGTCAAGTCGCAAGTCTTTAGTGATGTTGTCAAGTCAAGTCACAAGTCATCAGTTTAGTGACTCGAGTTGGACTCGAGTCCAAGTCATGTGACTCGAGTCCACACGTCTTACGGTGCTTTCTTTATCAAGCTCACCTGTGCCTCTTTGGGCCTGTAGCTCGTGGCGTGTGCGTGTGCTGGAAGAAATGCTCTCTCCTGTTGGGAGACCTGCTTGCCTGCCTGGGAGGGCAAATTAACTTCGCGAACTTTGATCGCAAAGTTGGTGGTTGCCTATGCCTGCATGTTTGCCATCAAGACATCCGTAGCCAGAGCTTATTCACTATGCTCCTGGGATGCTGGGAGGGTGTCCCGGTGGAATACTTGCTACTGTGAGGGAGCTAACTAAACAGGAGCATGGGTTGCACTAGCCACATTGTTACCAGTTGTTGGTATTTGTCATTTTCTGCATCAGTCCTAGGCTGCTATTACTGTAAGAATTAGGTGACAGTTTTGGGGTTTGAGCTGTGTCTCCTTTTACCCTAATATTATGGAATTATAACACTGAAATCTACTATTTCCCTTGCTGCTATGGTTAAGGCCCATCAGTATAAAGAAGTGTATTTAGTGTGTGGGTTGAGGATTGCTGTTTCTATTTGTTATTTATTTATCTATTTATTTATTTTGTGTGGTTACTGTTTTGTTCGTTTGTTGTGTCACCTGCTGGTGTGTGGTCTTTTTAGATGGGCATTCCTTACATGTTTGGGAGTCACAGCAGCCTGTTAACTTTACATGAATGTTAAGGACTCCATCTGATTATAGTTGATTTTTTTTATGTGTCACTTAATAAAGTGCAAGTCTGTAGTACATCTGCCATTCGTTTACTTAAACAGACCCTGAAGGAGGGGGGAAAGAATAAGTGGTGTTGGCTTTTATCAGGCCTTTTGTGTGTGTTTTTTTTTCTTATATATTATATGCTCTCATCCCTTAATTGAGAGTGGTGTAGTCATTTAGTGGGTCTTATAAGGGGAATAGGGCCTCCTAAGCTTATTGTTTAAAAAGCTTTATCTCAGTAATACATGTATTTTCACCCGTAAAAAATTAGAACAGATGTAAATAATCACAAATACTATAGAAAGTAACATGAATATCTTATTGTGAAAGAATTAGATAATACCTTTTGCGTCAGTTTGAAGAACAAAGTGTAGTTCCAGATTTCTCCTGGACGCCCCAGACTGGTGTATGAATGTATTCAGTTCGTTCAGCAGCAATCTTGAATTGTTAATAAAGTACTGAGCAGTCAAAGCAGGTATTAGATGAGGACTGTAAATAATACTGGATTGTTTTCACAAGGAGAAGCTTGAAAATGTTTAAATTAACTAATCACTAGTTACTGTATTCATACTATTTGGATATTTACAAAATAAAGTTTTTTGCTAAACAAATAAAAGCTTCTTTTCAGGAAAAAATTGCTTTTTAATTATTTTGTCCCCAACGAGGAAAGCAACTGCTCCTGTATCTGCTAATCTTAGTATACAGGGTTCTGTAGTGCCTGCTGAAGAAGAGGAGTTGAAAAAGGCTGTGTCCAGAATTCAAAAAGTCTGTGATGATTTTCCCTGCCTGTTCCTAGAGGGTGGGCAGAGGAGCACCAATGTTTTTTTCAGTTGGTTTTTTACAGTCCGTAAACAGCTCTTGTGCCAGACCAAACTTTCTCAGTTGCTGCAGTAAGTGCCTCTCTACTGGGCCTTATTGAGAATGTGGTTAATGTTGGTTGTCCACACCAGGTCTTGGAAAATTGGAATTCTTAGAAATCTGAAGGTCTCTACAGTTGACAAAGGCCTGTTAGATATTGTGATGTGCAGACTCTTGGATAAGTCCAGTGACTGCAGTGTCATCTGCAAATGTCAGGAGTTTAACAGATGGGTCCTTAGAGACGCAGTCATTGGTGTATAGAGAGCGAGAGCACTGGGGAGAGTACATATCCTTAAGGAGCAATCAGTATTGACAGTCCATATAGCAGGAGTGACTTCCCCCCAGTTGCCCCTGCTGTTTCCTGCCTGCCAGAAAG
Source organism: Megaleporinus macrocephalus (assembly GCA_021613375.1). Lineage (NCBI taxonomy): Eukaryota > Metazoa > Chordata > Actinopteri > Characiformes > Anostomidae > Megaleporinus > Megaleporinus macrocephalus. The sequence continues at coordinate 28,903,740 of CM038709.1, read as the reverse complement.
CTGGTGATCCATTGAAAGATGGCAAGGCATACAGGGAGCTGGGAGAGTTTGGAGGAGAGGATTTCTGGCATGATGGTGCTGAATGCCGAGCAGAAGCCCAGAAACAGAATACTTGCATTTGTCCCTGAGCAGTTAGGGTGTTGGAGGATGTAGTGCAGTCCCAAGTTGACTGCATCATCTACAAATCTGTTTGCCCGGTAGGCAGCTGCAAACCATGGCTTGCTATTGTTATATAAGCAGCAGGTCTTGGTTGGCACATGTATTTTTTTCACAAAAACTGAAGGGAGATGAAACAGTGTCAGTCAGTTTATGTAGGTTGCCAATTGCAGCTTCAAAAACACTTCAATCAGTGCATTCAAAACAGTTTCTTGTTTTTCCTCTGTTGGTCATTTCTTCACGGTTTTTACTGCTGGCTTTGCAGATTTAGATTTTAGCCTGTAGGTTGGAATATAATGGACCAGGCAGTGATCTGAGTGTCCCAATGTTGGCAGAGAAGCAAAGCAAAATGCATATTTAAGAATAGTGTAGTAGTGATCCATTTGTGTTATCACTGGTGGGATAATTGATTTGTTGTTTGTGGTAGTTTGTGGTTTAATTTTGTTCATGATTGATGTTATGACTGATGGTTGTTTCCACAGAATACATTTTCTAAAATCTAAAAAACCTTGAGAACTGCTGGGCAGATACTCACAACTAATAAAAAACCTAAAGAACATCCTGCACACTGCAACCAAGGACATCATCAATAAGAAAAGATGTGAACTTATAGATTGGCTTTTCAGTCTCCTGATTTATAGGTAACTGAACATGCAATTCAACTGTTGAAGAGAAAACTGAAGAACACTGTAGAACTTTTGACTTATTTGGCCCCATGCGTTGAAAACGAAGTCCTCTGTTATGATCTATTGTACCTTCTGATGTAATGTGCATTATTGGTGCTATAAATGATTAAATGGTTTTATGTTTTGGAACGCTCTTATTAATCTGTTATGACTAGTCACTGCATGAAAAAATAAAAATAATGATAAAATTAGCTGCATGTATATACAAAACTGTAATTTAAACTGTAATTTTAAGTACGTTGTGGGTTGTCTTGCAAGTCCCTGTGCAGGTGACCATTTAGAGCCAGTTTAAGCAACTCTCTAACTTCCTTACTTTACTGCATGTCTTGATACAGTTTAACTCTGATAAAATACAGGAGGATTCTCAGAATATGAGATAGAGTTGTATTAAATAAGCTACAACTAATTCCTGCAGCTTTGCGACATTCCAGAAGGAGGATTATCTTTTCCTCCACTGAAGCATATCTGAGCTGAAATTAATTCAGGGAATTCTTTTTTTATATGAATTATTTAATCAGTTCCAAACAGTGTTTTAGATTGCAGGTCAATGCAGATACAGTGAGTTCTCTATATATTTTTTAAAAGAACGGAACCTAAAATTCTTCAAATTCTCAGAGGGTAAGAAAGATGGAAATCCACTACATAGTTACTTTTCATGAAGACTCTGCAGTGTTTGAAAGAATCCGAAGGCTGTTAATTTTTTCACCCTAAAATGCCTTTTGAGCTTTTTGGTAGAGTTACATGTTTTATACTGAAACATGTATCTCAAGGGAAGAGAATGACGATCCTGGTTATGTAAAATAGCTATATATTGCTTTGCTATGCAGAGTAATCACTGACTCTAATGGCTCACACAAGATGGCCTTCCTTCCCATTATAGATCCATTATCGTGGCTGCATCCAAATTCTTTACCAGTTACTGCATCTTTCTCCCAGTCCAGTTCCTCTCCCCCATGATTGAAAATTGATTTCCATGTTGCCATCTTACAGGCTGTGCCAGTACCGGAGGGGAGCTGCTCCAAACACCTGCCGAAGTGGGTTGGAGTAGAGAATACACGAGTGTGTGATATGCAGGAAGTCATGCAAACCCAGAGAGGATCGCAGCAATGCTTTCTGTTCTGCAGTTTTTTTGTATTACACAATACAGTGCAAAAGATTTTAAGGGGTATACCTTTCCAGTGCTCTTAAGCATGCTTCTGTTCACTAATATTTATTAAGCAATGCAAACTGCAACTAAAAAAAGGAAATTCTGTAGCTTGTTCAGTTTCTAATTTCTAATGTGGACCACCATCTCCCAGCTAACCAATAAAAGATGAGTTTTCTCTAGTCATTCATCAAACATGGCTGGAAAATAGTTTTGTATTTAGTAATATATGTCAGTTTGTTTGAATGTCATATTTTTTGCATTCTTTCAAATGTATGTACTTGGCAATCTAACGCATTCACCCACCCTGTTAAAGCCTAAGCACCACTTATGGACACCCCTGGTGATTTCTTATTGTTTAAAATACTGGAAATACATAAACATGACCTAAAATGAAATTCGCTGCTTAATTTGCTGTAATGTAACCGATTGTAATTGAATTGACAGAAAAAGCAGAGCTCGCTACGGAAATTCCTGAACGCTACCGTGTGGCGTCACTGGTGGACAACAGTGAACAGCGCTGCAGTACAACAATATTATGACTGACTGGGACTGAGAATTTTCCAGTGCTGGTTCTTCAGATTCTGATAATATTTCTGAATTTGAATATATGTAATGTAGAAATAGACCACCATATCACTTAGTCCTAAAACTTTTAGTCCAACCACACCCACAACAGCAGCTCATCCTGAGTGTAAACAGTATGTAGCTAAATAACCAACATTGTTTATGAAAACAGCCTAGCAACCAGCTAAACTGTGACGTCACTGGTGGTTATTGTAGTAAAATATGATCAAAGTGGAACTCGCACTCATACGACACTCATAAATCTTCCTAATTCAACTATGTTAGCTTAGCATAACTTAAGCCACCGAACTTGTGAGGCTAATGTTAACTAACAGGTGAAGTAATTGCACTTACCTGGTTTACCTCAATGTACACAGAAGCTCTTGAACCCCTCTCGCTGGTTTCCTTACACGCCCATATTATTGGAAATGCGGTGGTCTTAAGATCCAGTTGTCGTGTAAGCCCACGTCCCATAGTTGTGATAATCTTCAGGTGTGAAATGATCTCTATGGATGACTGAATAAGAGGATGGTCTTTTCCAATGTGTACATTTAAAGTGGACAGGTTTAGTCCACCTTCTGGATATTTTGGGGTCTTTGGGCTGTTTGTGCATGGGGGGTCCACAGTACATCCCAATATTGCTGCTAGAAACAACACACTTTCCTGTTATTTTGCATTACCGTAAGTGCATCTTCAGCGTTGTTGTCCACTATCAATGACACACTAGGGCTGGGGCGATGCATTGATGTAATCGACGTAATCGTTCACGAAGTTACATCGATTAGCATAACGTGCGTCGATGCATCGCAATGAGGGCCTCGCTTGCTAAAAAATAGCATGAATTTATCCGGAGCGCACGCTGCACCTACAAACAGTCTCCTGCATGCATCTAAAGTGTGGGGCTATGTGTCTTTTGTACCTCTAAAACTCTAAAAGTCGTCAGATTAACAGAATAATGGAAAAGAAATTAAGCCCTACATCACGCGCATAATGCCTACAGCAGTTTTTGAACAGTCTTTTAGGACGTATTTCTTGATTTTGTAAAACATAAAACGTTTTCTGACTATTAATAATAACAAGTTAGGATCGAATTCCAGTATATTTACGTGTTTGACATTTTTAGATTAGCTGGTGCTTAGCCTTTAAAAGTGCCTCCTAACAAAAGTACTAATAAAAACACTTCAATCTTTCTACTTATGTTGCTGGGACGAAGTCACAAAACCTGTCCAGGTCAAACCTGAGAGGAGTGTAAACAGAGACACGGGCAAGGCAAAGGTGAGCTCACAAAACAGACACAGTTTAAAAGCAGAAGTACAGAAAAACAAGCATCTAAATCCAAAGGACATGGCGAAAAGGAAGAACGGGTAAACGGAAGCAGATCGCACACCAGCAGGCTATAACAAGAGACTGCTTAGCATGCTTCAAAATCGAGGGCAGCACTTCACAACAAACTGAACCAACAAAGGAGTATAAATACACACATGAGTAATGAGATGCAGGTGTATGTGATCAGAACTCCAGTGAAGAGCTTCTTGACAAAAGTCCCTAATTGGTTGAAGGTGAGCATGTGACTGTGATGTGTTGGCAGAGAGGATTATAAGAACATTATATGGGATTATATTGGAAATGGGGAGTGAATCTGGAAGTGTGCAACATATTGTCTTACATTTTTCATTTAAGCTTTGATGGCTGTTTAAGTTTAGAATTATACAAACATGTTTAATATTTTAATGATTCATAAACTGAAGATTTATCATTTATAACAGATAACCCAGATATAATTATGAGCCAGTCATGGTAATACATTTTTTAAATGTTCTTCCCTCATTCCATTGACCAGACTTCATGTCTGATGAGGGTAAAGTGAATATATGATGATATCTTTCCAGGCGGTTTTTCAGAGTGCACCTTTTTTTTAACCCAGTGGTTTCCAAACTCTGGAGGACCACCAACCACACACACACTTTAAAAGACTTATTAATTTATGAATTTCTTGGATCAGGTGAGTGGGGAGCAGGGTGGCAACAACTGTTTTAACCAATCACATCACAATGTAGCTTAGATCAGCGTTTCTCAACCCTAGTCCAGGAGCCCACTGTCCTGCTAATTTTAATGTTTTTTCTTGCTTCGATACACCCACTTCTTCTCAGTAAGAGCTTGTTAATGAGCTGATTAGTTGGATGAGGTGTGTTGGGAGAAAGGAAAACATTAAATATGCAGAGCAATGGGCCTCCAGGTCAAGGGTCAGGAAAAACTGGCTTACATTGTCAGCCTCAAAGATAACTTTCAGATTTAAGTCAGAGAAATATGTTTCATCAGCATCGTCCGAACTCTGTATATACAAAATGATTTAAACCTATTTAACTTGAGTAAAGTGTATAACGTTTGTATGAATGCAAATGAACAATTATTGAAATATAATATAAAACAAGATTAATTTATGCTTATTGTATGATTTCACTTAATTATTAATTAATTAGTAGAAAGTAAATATGCCTACCAGGCTTTTCTGAAGAGAGAGGTCTGGAATGGTTAAAGACACCGTGAATGGTTTATTTGATTGCAGGGGTGGTCTTTGCACTAGGCAAAGGTAAGCAGCCACCTCCCCCCTGAACCATGAAGGCCCATGAAAATGCAAATTGGATATGCTGTGTGAGTTGATGTTAAGTAACCAATTTTTAGATACATTAGCATTTTAAAAATAGATGTTATTTACCGTTATAGCAATTATTTCCAGTAAATTGAATGCAGCGCCACTTACGCACATTATAATAATGGACTATTCCACATGACCAAAGTTATCCAGGTGCAGCAGAGAAATGCAAAAAGTTAGGTTGACCTTCACGCTAGTGTTGAAGCTAGTAGCTCCAGTGTTGAGAGAATTGCTCAAAAAAGTAGTCCAAAAGAAATTTCTTCTCTCGAACTTTAATAGGATCACAGTACTTATTACTTCCTGGAAAAAGTAATCTCATTAATTTGCTTCTACATACTCTATAACAAATTATCTCACTGTATGGGGAGTATATTTCTTAAAACAGGCAAATTTATGTGCCAACATAATGTAATCATTTCAGTTAATAAAATTAAAGCAAGCAAGCAAAATATCTAAAAGACAAATGCAAACTATTAGATTATATCAATTAGCTTTAGGATTATTTCATCAAAGATTACTGTATTTAAACACTGATTAGCCCAAAGCCTGTATTAGTTTAGAAATAAGTAGCCCCCATTCCTGTCTTTTCCCAGAACCACTAAATCTGCCTCTGTGTATGTATTTTAATGTTAGTGCTTTTTCAAACAAATGAATGCTTACTGCCCAGTTTTACAGCTTTACATATCATTTTCTCAGATATTTCAGACTTTTGCACAGCACTACAATAATCAGTGTAGTTCAATTTGTGTCCTTTGTATTTAAAATAGGATTTTTTAGACTCCTAGAATCCTTTCACATGTCTGCAGAAACTTGTGTGAAAGTATGTCAGAGCTTTTGCTATTCATATTCTGTGAATATGACTCATACGACTCACCTGTCTTTTCAAGCATTATTTAATTCCTTCACATGAGATTTCTTAAAATGCTCTAAAATCCTGTAAAGACCACCAAGCTACTTCAGCTGTTCTGCACATCAGCGAGTTGTTCCAAATTTGGCCACTAGAAACAGATTTAAAGTCAAACACAGTTAAAAATATATAAGCACATGAAAACAAACGTCAGGCTTTCAGAGAGGGAAGAAAAGCAGGCTTAGCTTCATCAAAAGGAAATTCAGCCAACACTTCATTTCGTTCTTCAGTCTATGACTTTTAAATGAGAAGTAGTTAAAAAGTAATAGAAAATAATCACAAACTGTTAGTGAGATCGCCCAGTTCTGTAATGCTGTTGTGAGTTGCTGATTGCAGAGTTAATGATGCAGTCGGGCATATTAAAGAGAATTCTTTTTAAAGTGTCCCTCCCCTTCATGGTAACGCTTTCACTCTGTTCAAAAAGCAAGTGGATGTGTGACAGGTTGAAGGGAGTCTTGCCCTTTCTCTCACTCCAGGCAATAGGATAAAACAGCGGGGAAGATGATGGGCCAAGGCACAGTCTAACGTCTCTACTCTGATCTGCTGCACTTCAAAGACTCGAACACAAACGCCTGCTGATGTCATTTTCACGATCTAGGACCATCTCTTAATCCCTGTAGCCTTGCTGTCAAGTGTTAAGAGGTGAAATATCATTGTGCCCCTCCAGTCCTGAAGCGTCTATCAGTCTACAGCACTGTGCCACAGTCAGAGCCCACCCTTCGTTTAATTACCAGTCAAAACCTCTATCAAGTACGAGTTGCTGGGTTTTTCATTGCCGTAACAAAAGTTGTAACAAAAATAACACAAACGCCTCAACGAGAGATTTTTTTCAGCATTTCGTGAAAATCCTGAGAATCCCAGGATCCCAGTTTTGTATTTATCTTCTGGTTTTCAGCGACACTGCTGAGGTGAGCAGCCCTAAAATGGGCCTAAATATATCTAGCCTGGGCTTAGTTATGTTTAGCAGTGGTTGAGAAGGCCATTTTTCACGTAGATAACTACTCCAGTTCAGTCCTGCACTAGACACTCTATTTCCCCATGTCGCTGTTTCTGCTGTTGGAATAATACCACGTTTTCAGTATTTACTGTGTTCCTGCTTTGCCTTTATTAAAGCGTCCATTCTTTTTGAGAACCTTCAGTTTCTCAGAGAAAGCTGCGGGGGGATTTTTTCCATGCTTCCTGTAAACACCTTTAAAGCTCCATCTTAGAACTTAGTTGGCTGCACTTTCTGCTTTTCTCTCTTAGTCCACAAAACCTAACTTCGCTTCTTAGCAGAGACAGATGGTGGTCTTGTGAGCCCCCAGCACATACTCGAACAATAACCTGTAATAAAATGGACCTGAATAGTCAGATTAATCAATATTTCACATGTCTATTAAAGAACTTAAGCAAAGCTAAAAAGTTTAATTGTTTAAAAGTTTAGCTGTAAAGTTTAATTAAAAGAGTTTCTGTGTAAGATATGAGTTCTTTTTTCATTCAAGCCAAGCAGTAATGCAAAAACAGTAGTAGCCCCTCATGGAAGGGTTTATACTTTCTTATCTCATTTGTTTAAGATAATAATAAACTGGCCTAAAAAAAGATACCATTCTGATAGCGAGCCTTGTGGTTACAGATCCCGTTTGCCAGGTCAGTAAGCAATTCCTGCTGCTCAGATGCCCAGTTTCAGTGTTCTGGAGCAAATAGTGCATCTAATGTCTTCTTCTTGTGCAATTGAATTACTTTATATCACATCTTTTCAGAAATATTTACTATTCTCTTTTAGATGCACAAGAAATTTGTAGGGCAGTTAAGGTGTATTTGGGTAGTTAACTGTTTGAAAGGGAATGTGACTCCTTCGGGAGAAGCTTTTGTTGAGAGGTCACAGCTTTAACTGGTTTGTTTTAAGATTGAAGGGATGAAAGAGTTACAGTGGCAACAGTGTGCACAAAGGAACCAATTAAATTAACAAAAGTTTTGATATTATAATTAGTGCTGGAGGCTTTTGTTTAATTTTCTATTGAATATGTTTTTTTCTGGTTTTTTCTGACAATGAAAAATAAATAATTGCTCCATAATAACTTTGCCTGTCAGTTAAACAAAAAAAGTGACCTCTGACGTTTGCACATTGCTGCTTAAGAAGAAAAACAACACAGGGGAGTGTAGTACGTGCAACCATGTTGTTTAGTGTAAATAATGTATGGTTCTATATTTCTGAATGATATAGTGATGCATCACTGCTTTCATTCACTTTCATGGTAATGTGTTTCCTCTGTAAGAGATTCCTGTGTAAAATGCCTCAGTATGAAACATGACCTGACACAGTCAAACTTACTAGGAATGCTTATTAATCTGAAGATGTCCTGAGCTTCTGACATACTGAATGAACCTTTCAAATCTGAAAACACGTCCCGAATCATTCATTTTGGCACTTTTTCAAATGGTCTCCAGATGCCATCAGTTAATTAAAAATTTACTTTAGCTGACTTGTCTCCACCCCTGAGCAGAGGGCTTGTACCGCTTTTCATTAGCTGTACTTTGAGTAGCTTTTTAATCATGTTACCAAAGAGATTACAGTTTCAGTCCGGTAATCTCTGCAGCTTCTGTTGTTTTATTGTGTTTTGCACTGCGCGGTAACGGCTGTGAGGCAGCAGCAGGTTTTACTAGCAGATATGTCATGGAGAAATCCAGGGACCAGAATTTTATTCGTCTTCTGGTTTTCAGAGACACCTCAGAGGTGTGCAGCCCTTACAACTGAAATAGGCCTAAATATATCTAGCCTTGGCTCAGTGATGTTTAGCAGTGCTTGAGGAGGCAATTTTTCACATACCTAACTACCCCAGTTCAGTCCTGCACTAGACACTCCATTTCCCCATGCAGGTGTTATTGCTGCTGCATGTGGGATGTGTACGCTAGTAAGGTGAATTCATACCGCTTTTATGTGCTCTTTGATAAAAGAGAAAATGTCTTCCAGTAGATTGGAAATAATAGGCTTATTTGTATTTACATTATCTACACAAAGGAGCTGCAATGCTCCATTTAGTCTTTGTTTAATAGCTGTGTCGAATGTATATTCCTATATACCTCTGTGGGAGAAGAAAAATAGCCCATGTGTTGACTTAGAAGAACAACACCAGGACCTGTGGAGCAGAACATATATACATGGGTAAGATACTATTAGAAGAATATCTTTCTTGTGTCATTTTAAAAGGCATTTGTGTTTGGAATACAGTATGCATAAGAGCAAGTAGGTGGTAGCATTGTATCTTTTTTTTAAATGATTGTCAAATGGAATTGCACACCCTGAATGGCCCTGCTCCACTTGAGAATGATTGTACACACGTGGGGATGTTTTCAAGGCTCAGAAGGAAAGAGGAATGGCTACTGTGAGGGCCAGTGTGACCTGCATCTGCTTACAGTCAGCCCTACAGGGCCCTGACAGCTATGCATGTATATGTATATATAAACCTACAGGCTGCTTTATTAGGTACACCTCCTTGTATCTACACTCATTGTTCATTGTTTCTCAGCTCCACTTACCACATAGGAACACATTGTAGTTCTACAATTACAGACTGCTATTGCTGATTCCCTTTCACGCTCTACTTCAGTGGTTAGGACCCCCACAGGACCACCAAAAAGCACATGCTATTTGGGTGGTGGATCATTCCCTGAATCTAAGTGATGCTGACATGGTGATCATGTGTTGCACCGGTATGAGTGGATCAGATGCAGCAGTTTCCACGCACTGTCCACTCTATTAGACACTCCTACATTGCTGGTCCACCTTGTATGAGATTACAGCTAATCACACACACCACCTCTCTAATGGTACATGCTCTATGGGAGTCCTAACCATTAAAAACAGGGCGAGAGGCGATTCATAAAGTATGCAACGAATCAGATGGACCGCAGTCTGTGATTGTAGAGCTACAAAGTCCCATATGGTAAGAAGAGCTGATAAAATGAACAGTAAGTGTAGATATAATGAGGTGTACCTAATGAAGTGGCGGTGGGAGTATATACACCCATTATTCATTATATCATCTCCACTTACCATACAGATGCATACTTTATTACCCCCCTTTCTTCACCCTGCCATTCAATGATCAGGACTCCCACACAACCACTGCAGTGCTGAGAATGATCCACAACCTCAATAATACCTGCTCTGTGATGGTCCTAATGTTATTACACACCTCAGTGTCACAGCTGGACTGAGAATAGTCCACCAAGCAAAGATATCATTTGTCCTTTGAGCAGAGTCTTGTGACCACTGATGAAGGACCAGAGGATGATCAACAGATTTAGATTTAGATTTAGATTTAGCTTTGGCCTCTGACTTTGCATCTACATGATGGAGCAACAATGTAGGATATGATTCTAAAAGAGTGGACAGTGAGTGGGCACTGCTGTGTCTAATCCACTCTCACCACCACGTCAGTGTCAGTGCTGAGAATGATCCACAACCAAAATAAAACCTGCTCTGTGGTGGTCCTGTGGGGGTCCTGACTATTGATGAACTATGTGAAGCACACAGAAAAAAACAACTACAGTCTGATATTGTCCAACTGTGAAATCCAGTGGAGCTGATAAAAGGAACAAGGTATACGTACCTAATAAAGTGCCCAGAGAGTGTATAGTTGGATCCAGATTTCTCCTGAATGTAAACCCCACCCCCTACCTCACACACCCCCCACACAGTTAGCTCAAATAACCACATTTAGTGGCATAATGGAGTAGCCCTATTATCAATCACTCTTTTGCACTGCCATTTGGATTAATGGAAGCGTATGGTGTGATCTATTTATAGTAACACCTAAATGATCTCATGGGTATTTTATTGACCTCAGTCCAGATATCGCCCCTTAGATCATTTGGGCACCTTAGGCAAACCTGAACATACTTTACAGGGCTGTCAGTGTATTTTTGAGTCTTGTAGCATAATTGAATATTAAGCTTGATGTGAACATATGGTATTGCCTAATCTACTTTCCCTGTTAGGTTAAAACTGGCTGTTGCACTTCTCCATGCATTCAGTGGAACATAATAGACGTTTGACCTATCATTAATCTTAGTGAATAACCAGGCGCTTTATATGTGACTGTCACTGATTAGCAAACCCATCTGTCTTTTCCCTGTCTGAGGCTTCGTCTCCTGCTGATTTTGATAGATCTTCCTCTCCCCAGCTGGTCCAGAGGAACTGGGGCGTCAGTAGGACGCTCCCTATGGGAGGTCCAGATGGAGAAGGTGGAAGCTGACACCCACCACCGCTCTAAAATCAGGGGCGTACAACCTCCTTAATCACTTTCTGCTTAAAAAAATATTGGCACAATAATTGATGGGTTGTTACAGAGAGGTATTCCACACAGTGGAGTTGTGCTTAAGCTATGCTTTCTGAGGAGTGTTAGGAAATGAACTGAATCTGTTCGCTCAAAATAGCTACTGGTTCAAAATGAACCACCCAGCAATCTAAAGATCACCATCACAAAATCCAGTGATGTGTGTTTTATAACCCATCACTGGAAAGAAAGCACTTTATTTGAAGGCTACCTTTATAGGGGCTACATAACACAAGTACTGATCAATACATACATATAAAAAAAAAAATTAAAAAAAAAAAAATATATATATACAGTGAGTCCAAGAAGTATTTGATCCCTTGCTGATTTTCTTTGTTTGCCCACTAATAAAGACACTATCCTTCTGCACTTTTAATGGTAGATATATTCTAACATGGAGAGACAGAATATCAAGACAAAAATCCAGAATATAATTTTAAAGAATATATTTTAATTAATTTGTATTTCATGGAGTGAAATAAGTATTTGATCCCTCTTGCCAAACACACTCAATACTTAGTGGCAAAGCCTTTGTTTGCAAGCACAGCGGTGAGACGTTTGTTGTAGTTAACCACAAGTTTAGCACACACACCAAGGGGAATTTTGGCCCACTCTTCTTTGCAGATTCTCTCTAAATCATGAAGGTTGGTGGGCTGTCGCTTGGCAACTCTGACCTTCAGCTCCCTCCATAGATTTTCGATCGGATTGAGGTCTGGCGACTGGCTGGGCCACTCCATGACCTTAATGTGATTTTTCTTGAGCCAATCCTTTGTTGCCTTTGCTGTATGTTTAGGGTCGTTATCATGTTGGAAGACCCAACCACGGCCCCTTTTCAGATCCCTGGCAGAGGGGAGGAGGTTGTCCCTCAGGATTGTGCGGTACATGGCTCCATCCATCTTCCCAGTGATGCGGTGAAGTAGCCCTGTACCCTTGGCAGAGAAACACCCCCAAAACATTATGCTTCCACCTCCATGCTTGACGGTGGGCACAGTGTTCTTGGGGTCATAGGCAGCATTTTTCTTCCTCCACACATGGCAGGTGGAGTTGAGGCCAAAAAGTTCAATTTTGGTCTCGTCTGACCACAAAACCTTCTCCCAATAACTTGGTTCATCTTTCAAATGATCATTGGCATACTTGAGGCGCGCCTCCACATGTGTTCTCTTCAGCAGGGGTACCTTTCGGGCACTGCAGGATGTGAATCCATTGTTGCGCAAAGTGTTGCCAATTGTTTCCTTGCAAACTGTGGTCCCAGCTGCCTTCAGGTCATTTGCTAACTCCTGCCGAGTGGTTGCAGGACGAATTCTGACCGTTCTCAGCATCATTGCCACCCCACGAGGCGAAATCTTCTTTGGAGCACCGGGCCGAGGTCTGTTGATTGTCATGTTATACTCTTTAAACTTTCTGATAATTGCACCAATAGTTGTTACTTTCACATCCAACACCTTACTAATCTTTTTGTAGCCCATTCCAGCTTTGTGAAGGTCAACAATTCTGACTCTGAGGTCCTGTGACAGCTCTTTGGTTTTACCCATGTTGGAGACTTGAAATCTGTGTGATCTGTCTGATTCTGTGGACAGGTGTTTATCACACAAGTGATTAGTGAGAACAGGTGGCTTCAGGTCAGGTAACAAGTTGATTGGGAGTGTCTCACTGGTCTGTAAAAGCCAGAACTGCTAATGAATACTAAGGGATCAAATACTTATTTCACTCCATGAAATACAAATCAATTAATATATATTCCTTAGATTTATTTTCGGGATTTTCTTTTTAATATTCTGTCTCTCCATGTAAGAATACATCTACCATTAAAAGTGCAGAAGGATAGTGTCTTTATTAGTGGGCAAACAAAGAAAATCAGCAAGGGATCAAATACTTCTTGGACTCACTGTATACACATAGTGTTCAGTGCTTGTGTTATGCAGTTAATATATGTAAGGCTATATTTTATTAATTATGACACGCTTAGAAATTGCAAATGTGTTCTTAGGACATTGCATTGACCTTAGGGACCTTTAACTAAAATGATGGATTTTGTTCCATGTATGGCACTAAACTGAAGCATAATTTGCAAGTAATGTAACTTGAAAGGGAGATCTTGTTGAGAAGCGAGTTAAAGTACAAACCCATATGTCAAAACCCGTATGTTAATACAGTGTCATTCATTTCAGGTTCATTTATTTCAGGATACCGTGTTGGCATTACAGGCATAAGCCATTCATAAAAACTCAACAGTTTCTTCAGTAATATGTTATGCAATGCGTATGAACATGTTATGAAGTCTCGTGCTGTGAAAGTAAATTACACCTCTCCACAGACTGCTATGCAAAAAAGGCAGTTTTCTACACGTCACACAATTGCACACTACTACCACAATAAAAATAGCATTTAAAGGTGCAGTTTACACAAAGACATTTCAAAATGAGCAAAAATCATTAACAGCATAGCCATTTTGAGAGTATGTCAAAAGTATGTCAAAGACTTCTATCTATATCTTCTATCTATCTATATATTTATGTCTCTTGTTTCTATAGATAAAGCAAGATTTAATGAAAGTGTAATGGGGAAAAAGCTCTTGGCGAGTGAGACTGAAGTTTTAATCTGACCTTGCAGTGTTTGTTCTAGACTGCTAAGGAGTGAAGCCAGAGAAAGAGGGCCTGATGGACACCACAAATTTCTGGTGATATGTAGCCCCCTGTGTGTTTGGAGAATGAATCCACTTTTTTAAATAAATGTTGACGGGTGAAAATTCAGTTCACGTCTGTTTTTCCTTTTAAACAAACTCTTTTAAAATGTATTCCATCCACATCACGGGGACGTGGGTGGCATGTTAAAGTTCATCTGAGGCACCTTCAAACCTAGTAGGAATTACATCGTATGGCTAATGAGACTCGCATGTACACATCATAATTAATATCGCCATGTGAATGATCCAGAAGCATTATGCGCAATGACAATAACAAATGAATGAACTAGCAGCACAAGCCTTAATCACCAAGATCATTAGCTCTGATCAGCTTTCAGCTGTTCATGATTAAAGGAGAAAAGCAAAGTCAGTTTAAATGCTTCTCGAGCGCGCCAACCGAAAAACTAGCAGATGCTGAAACGCAGTGGACTCACGATGATGGGAATATTCACAAAAATCTTTAAATACTAAACTGACCGTTCTCACTGGTTGTATGAGCATAAATTGGATACATATTGAATTCAAGAGTACATACACAACAGGCTCAGATCTGAAAACATCAGCTCAGTAGACCTGCGTTACATTGAGTTACATTAAACTTCCTAATTCCTGTTTTCTTTTTTAGTGCACTCTGAAAAGTAATTCAGTTGGCCTTTAGCCATTCCATAACTATATGTACTGTTGAAAGATAAGTCTAGTTACATAGATTTTTTATTTGCAATTGTGATTTTTTTAGTTCTGGTGACATACAGATTAGATGTGTTATGACGAACCAGAAGTTAAAATGTTAGATAAAAAATATAGATAAAAGTTAGATTTCAGGCAACTTAGGGCGTTTTCACACCTGTAGTTAATTTCACTGGTCTGGATCAGGTAATGAGTTTGTTTACTTGGAGCATTTCCTCCTCGGTTAAGTTTGTTTTCACACAGGCAAAAACAGAAATGCACCAAAATGTGCCCAAACAAACCTCATGATCACGTTGTCTCCTCTGATTGGAGCTATCTGCGTGCGAGCAAGAAAGTAAACACAGGGAGAAGATACGGAGCAGCGGCAGAGACAGCATCTGTTCATAGCTGTAATAATAATCTGATAATATACCAAACTACAGGACACCTGCAGAACACCCAGCTCACTCCAAATATCAAGTAGACAACGTCCCTCACTGCTAGTCCAAGAGAGACCTCGCTTCATTGTCCTCGCCCTGTCAGCTGCTACAGTTCTCCAGTTCTCTGTTTACTCCATCTGCTGCATCCCATAATGCAAAGCACACCTGGCTGCAGGAGATGTTTAGACCCAACTTGTGGAGTGCACCTAATACCTGGGTCGGATCGAGGTCGGATCATGTTCTCACCACCAACGAACCGCTCCGGAGTTCGTTTGGAACCGAGGGTCTCGCGGGTCTCTGTGCGGTTGTTTTGGTCCGCACCCAAGTGCGATTACTGTTTTCACACCTGCCAAAACGAACTGCACCAAGAGTGCAAACGAACCAGAGTCCATTTTAACCGGACTAACTTGTGCTGGTGTGAGAACGCCGGTAATTAAATAGTTTGGAGAACGTTTTCATTACTTGGACGAGCTGGAATTTCCCTGCAAACGCGGGACGCCCCAAACCTTATTGTGTAAACAAATTGCAAAACACTAAGCATGTTTTTCATGAGCAGGGTGGTGTTAAATCACTTAAAAACATTTTATGCTATTTGGCTTTTATGATGAAGGTCCATTTATACGAATTACTTACCGAGCCAGGCACTGGTTGGTTAGTAAGTTGTGCTAGCTAGCTCACCAGCCAGCTTGTATCTTTCATACCTGTTTAGTTACCAAACAGTTTTGTGGTCCACAATGCTATTTTTCTGTTGAGATATGATTAACCCTGCAAGTGTTTTGGGTGTTGAAGGTCCACAGACAAAAGTCTGCGTGAAATCTACTAATTAGTGAGCTAGGTGCCAGTTAGTTGGTTAGTTAAACTTAATTTGGTAATATTCCATTGCTATTTCTGTTAAGAAACACATTTATGACACATCCAGCTATTTTTCTGTTGTGATATGATTAACTCTGTTTTGCAGTTGTGTCAAAGGTCCATAGACATAAACTAATAAGCGAGCTTAAAGCTAATTAGATTAGTTAGCTCTTCTAACTTGCTGGCCAGACTGTCAAAGACTGAAAGACCAATAAAAATGTTGTCTTAATTTTCTTGTTGACCTGATGACCTGACGTCTTGCTAGCTAATTGTATCAAAGTAATAAAAAATAGCGATATATTTATTTTGATGGTTATTAAGTTCATGTTATCTATAAATACTTCTTGCTATGGCTGAAAAATTCAGTGTACTTTAAAGAACTGTGTTGGATCAACAGAATTCTGTCAGCAGTTGGCAGAACTCAAAAAGATAAATGCAAATCGTTGTGTTGTTGGCCCAATGCTTTACCTAGTGTATGTTTTTGAAAAACAAAACCAATTCAAAGTTCCAGCTAGCCAGGCTAAACGATGATGTCCACATGTCAGTTCAGTGCATCGCATTTTCCAGTGATGAGCTACATGTGGATCCCTGAGTTAAGCTCGCTGTTAAATGGTCTTTAAGCTGGGAGGAAAATTTGTAAAGAATTTCTAGAACTAAATGCTTTCCCCTTATTAATTAACAGCTTTCAACGTTTGCAGAGAGACACATTTGTGTTACTGTCAGGCAAAACTAAGGTCTGCATTAATCAAGTCTTGGGTTTTGACAACTAAAAAAAGTAGCATGAAAGGAAGGTAGATTCAAAGGGATCCTGCTGCTTCCTGAGCTCAAGCTGAGCATGAATGAGTGATTTGCACTCGCATCAGCAGAGATCTCGGAGCACTGAGGGAAAATGCTAACCGTGTAGAACAGAGGCTTTCCTTGCTCAGCTGACTCCACTCTTCCTTGTCAAGGTGAAATGGCTTGTGTTTGTATGCGAAGCAGGGAAGAAAGAGGTAGAGAACAGCGAAAGCCTGGAGGTGTTCCCGGCTCCCGTTCTCCTGCCATTGTGAGCGAGGGTGCTCTGTCAAGCTAATGGCGCTGCAACACGGGCTTAGAGAAGAGCAATTTGCCCCCATTTAAATGATCAAAAGAAGTGGTGGAAAGAAAACTGAGGAGGGTGAAAAAGGAAACCGCACCTGCTGACACTCTGAGTACGCCTTCTCGTGCCAAAGACTCACAGGCATGATGAGAGGTAAGGAATCGTATGACGTTAATGTCAAATGTTTCATACGAGCTCCTGTAGAGCCTAAACGTGGCACAGTGCAGACTTGCACGCTATCACTGTAAATAATGCCGGCTGAGGCTTATATGAGCTCTGAGCTTTTCATGCATTTTGCATCAACAAGCCTCGGGGCTCAAATGAGCCTTTTATTGATTTTTTTGATATTTATCACATAGCTTCTCTTTTTACTGTAACCGAAAGCCGGGGGTGCACTCACATGTCTGGCTATAAAATATGGGCCGCTTGGTTATAATTCCATTAACATGGGTTGAATGGACACGTCCTAGTCTTGTAAGTTGAAGCACAGACAAAATACATTTGACTTGCTTTAGCACATCAAATTATATATATATATATATATATATATATATATATATATATATATATATATATATATATATATAAAACCTGACAAACACAAAATCACAGTTGCCTGTGAAAAGGCCAAGGAGCATTTCCGCTGTTCTGGGGCAAAGCCATGTTTATTCACAGCTTGTCTGTACGGGATCCACACACAGTTTAGCAGATCTCTTCCAGCTGACAGACTGCAGCTGGAGGGGCTTCTTCACACTCCACTGACCCACCTCATAACAACATGCAAATAATATGCTTGTGTAATCAGAATCAGCAGTTCATGTCATTTGCCTCCTCACCTGTTCCAAATAATGCGCAGACGTGAGCTCCGGCCAGCAAGCCGAGCTCTGAGACGGGCTCGGAACATCTGTGAATGATTGTAGCTTTCCGCCATTTTGGAGAAGTGTTTGGACTGATTGTCACTGATTCCCTAAACAGAGCCACTTGTTTTGACTGGTGTTGTGTAAACTCGCTCCTCTCGCTCCATGCCCAGTGTGTAATGAGGTGCCTGGCTGTAATGCCTTAAACTCTCTTTCCTGTCCTTTGTATTTCAGAATTGCTGTTAGAGTAATAGCCGAGTGAACAGGTAAGAAACTGTGTGGTGTGCTAGTGCTAGTGTCAGTGTAAGTTATTTTAAAGCAGGACTAATGTGTAATAAAATACAGAGCTGCATAGGAATAGAACATATGTAAGTAACAATGTTGTGTTTAACAATTGGCATCATTTGCTCACATTTTTAACGTTGAATCTGAGAAAATATGCATTTAACAATTTAAATCATATTTAGGTATTTTAGGCTGAGTGGCAGTACTTGTATACTTTTTATGAAGAGAGTTATATGTTCCATTACAAGTCACAGCTATGTCTGAGACTTTATTGAAAATAGACTCAACAGATAAAAGATTACAGCAATGTTCGTTTAAAATGAGGAGACAAAGTTGAATATGTGGCTAACAGGGCAGACAAAATGTTAAAAACTGAAACTGAGAAGCACTGAGCTGCCTGTGCTCTGAAAAATGGCAAGAAGCACGATTCTTTAATATTCCTTAATATTCCTCCAAATTTCCAGTTTGTTGCACTTTAGTTTGCAACGCCAATTCCAAAAAAGATGTGTAAATTGTAAATAATAAATGTATGTAATTGAAAACAGAATGCAACGACTTGCATCGCATAAACCTGTTTATTTCACAATAAAACTCTCAACACATATCAGATGTTGAAACTGAGACATTTTTAGCATTTTTATTAATATGAGTAGCGCATTTAGAAGCTGATGGCAGCAACACATTTCAAAACATTTGAAACAAAAAGCTGGAAAAATAAATGTTCTTATAAAAACCAGCAGGAGGAGCAATTTGCAACTAAGTCACATGACTGGGTATACAAATAAGCATTCTCTAATGATAATCGGAGATTGGCTCTACCAATTCTCACACCTAAAACAACACAATTATTCTCCTCAAACTATGATAACTTGGTTAAAGAATGAAAAAAGATCTAAACAGGTGGAATATGTTGTCATTTTTTGGCAGGATAGAGTCAGTGAGAATTAATGTTTTACCTAGATTACGTTTCTTATTTCAGTCACTACCTGTGCTTGTACCACAATCTATATTCAGGTTATTAGAATGTCAGTATTTATCTGGAAAAATAAAAGACCATCCAGTTAAAAACATTGATGGCATCAAAAGAGAAAGGAGGCCTGAGTTTACCTAACTTAAAACTTTACTACTGGGCGACCCAGCTCTGGGCAGTAGCAGCATGGGTGGCCAATGATTTAGAGACTAGGTGGGTATCTATTGAACAAAATTCCATACCAGGGATTTTATTATCTACCCTGCCATTTCTTAATCAACAGTCCCAGAAAAAATTTAAATAAATAGTAAATGGATTAAACACACATTAAGGGTTTGGGCATCAGTCCAAAAGCAGGTAAAAGGAGCTATACCTCTGTCACAGGCTCTGCCCATATTAGGAAATATAGAATTTCTTCCATCCACGTAAGACAATGCATATAATGATGGGCTGAGAGAGGGTTAAAAATAATTGACCATTTGTTTGAAGGGAGTATATTTAAATCCTTCTCACAACTTCAAGATGAGTGTTGATAATCAGATAATGTGTTCTGAACTGGAAATTGTTATTGCCTTTAGTGATAGTGATCATCCCTTTATATTAAAATAAAGTCTCAGAAGCAAAGATGGGAAGAGGGTCACTAATCTGTGAAAACTGTGGAACAAATTCAGAAAGATGCTTCTTAATGTAATATTGCAGTCTTTGGATATCCGATCATTTTCCTTCCCTAAATATAATATCTAAGGATTCCGAGAATCTGGAGACATCCCTGTGTGCAAGGGACAAGGCCGACAGTCAATATTGGATGCTCTTAATCTTCGGGCCCTCGAGCAGCAATCTAAACGAGTTCAGCATTTTCATGAAATTATCTGGTATCTGATATGTGTTCTGGGTTCAACTGGGAAAAATGTGGGTCTATGAGATTTGCAAATCGTTGCATTTTGTTTTAATTTACTTTTTTTTTTTTTTCATTTTACACAGCGCCCCAACTTTTGAAATTTGGATTATAGTTTTGACCTTTTTCCACATCAGTAATAGCTGCTGTAACTCACATGTTTAACAGTGATTATGTTTGTGTTCCAGTTGTTCACATATTACCAGTTGCTTGTTAAGACATAACAATTGATCATCCACATTTATTTATGTCCTAGCTTGAGATAAGATGCTGTAAGTTAAGTTCTAAATAAAGATAGAAAGATTTACTTCTGTAATCTGAACATGTATCTCACTTTGTATTGAGTATAAGAAGTTTCTGTAGTATGGCCCCAGGTCCTCTACAGCAGTGTGGAATGGTGCTGTGTCTCCATGGTGCAGGAGAACTAGTAAGCCAGTGGGGGCAGGACCAGGTTTATACAGAGTACAGGAAGTTTCAGAAGGCAAACACTGGCACAGCTTTACGGAAGAACAGGTTATATTAAAACTTTGCCAATATAAACGTTTGTCTTATCCTGTATCATATTTGAAAATGCAGTGATATTTTATAAAAATATATCTAATACTGCTCATCACGAGTTTTGTATTTGATTAATTTTTGGATTTCTTTGATGAATGATGATTTGAATTTATTTCTAGTGGTTGTAATTCAATTGAATTCAGTAAAATATTTAATCTCACAATATTATAGGACACATGCTTGAAGCTACAAGCTACATTATTAGCTATATGGTGAGAAATCTGGCTTTAATCACTTAAAAAGAGTAAAATCATCTATAAATATGTGAAATAATCTTGATAAAAAATAACAACAATCTCAAAATGAATAAATATAAGATATATAGACCAGATATAAGATACATTTACGTATCAAGATATAATTTTTTGCTATGTTATTATGTGTTAAATGTGTGTAACGGTACAGGGTGTCGTTGTTGCATTTTGCATTTTAAAATGTGTTGCACATTCTGTATTGGGAAGAGGTTGGGACTGCAGGCAGGTCAGTCCAGCGCCCACAAACTCTTTTTTGTAATATGTGCAGAATTCAATTTTGCATTATTATTGCCCTCACTGGAATAGATGTCTCCATGTTGTCTCCATATGCTGCTCCGAAATCAGTTTGTTCTTTTAAGCATTGATGATGCATCACAGAAGGGCATACATGTTGTCGATGGTATTTGGACACGGTGAACATTTGGCCTTTATTGGCAAAATAAAATGTTAACTGTTTCTAACTACGTATTGTTGTGAGGTTTGACAAAATAATCCTGAGACTTGTGGTTGTACTGGCTATAGATAAATGATGTTTCTTGATGCAGTGCTGTCTGAGAGATCAGAGTATGCTTTTTCCATACAGTCCAAACTTTTTCTAAATTTGATGTTAATTAATAATTTACTTTAAATTGAGTCCTTGTCATCTAATAACATGATCACTGGGTAAACATTATTTGTACACTTCAGAAAATAATTAGCAGCAGTTATAAAACTGTACAGAAGTGTGTTCTTTGTAGAATCTCTTAGAAACTTTCTCTTAGAAAAACATACTCTTCAAAGTTGCTGATATTGATTCCCAGATGTTGAACAGGTCCTATTACTGTTTATGTTTACAGTGTATTTTATCATCTTTTTACATACATATTTATTATTGTAATTTCAGTGATACACATATGGCACCCAATTTGTGGAAACCAATTATGTAATCATAACACAAAAAAGGTAACATTATTCTGTAGAAAAGACAGTAAACAGATAAAAATATATACATTTACAGATACAGGCTTTTTAGCAGATGCAAACAATGTAAATGTTCCCTCAAAGTAGGCTTAAGGCTTAAGTTGATGCAACTTATAAAAAAATATGATGGCAATGTAAAATGTAAATTTATGCCCCCTAAGTACAGATGCTGAGGATGTACCCCTGAGGGTACTGCTCTTCCCCAGTGAGCATTTAGTACCTTTTTGTTGTGAGTGTAAATTATAAAAAATAGGCTGATTACAGAATCAGCAGAATTATAATTTTCCTAACCACTGTTATATAGAACACCTGGTGACTGCTGGTGTTTGAAATATTTTCATATATTGCTCAGCTTAAATACTGCCATTTTGCTAAACCTGAGATCTGTTTTTGTTGACTGTATTTTGAAAATATACATTATATATATGCCTTTTCAGAATTTTTTTGAGAAAAATAAGTTATAAAATATTTAAATACAGCAATTAATTATGTTTAATGACATTTTAAATTCATGTCTGATTACATTAATAAAAATAGTATTCATTCAAGGCATTAAAGTAATGGACAATAATCGTATTCTGCTACTTTAATATAGTAATCTTTTGGACTTTGTTGGTGATCAATAATCTGTACTGACATATATAAGTCCTAAACTGTTGAATTATTAATACTGTTTCATAGAGTACACATCACATATACACAGCACACTAAGTACCAGTGACTAATTTGTTTTCTTGCCTTAATATTATTAGGACTAAAATGAAACTAAGAACTAGGAAATGAAACTTCGAGTAGGGATGATTAATAGTGAGTAACTGCATCAGTGAATGCAACAAAATTGAAAACTGAAAGGACCTCAGCATTTAGCATGCAAATACAGTCTCACTGCAATTAAAGAACCAAACTCTAGTGCGGTTTGTTAATATGCCAATATCCCATATGGTAATTAAAGCCTACATCTACAGAGGGATTTGGCCCAGTGCGTCTTTTCCCAAGGGCACTATATGTCCAAAAGTTAGTAGACAACCTGCTTATCCAGTGTTTCTTCTGAAAACAAGGGCATTTGTTCCCAGTAACAGCCTCTACTATTCTAAAAAAGGCTTACTACTAGATGTTAAAACATTGCTGTGAGGATTTTATTGCATTTGTGGGTGTATGAAACATGTCCATACCAATATTTTGGGAGTCCAGAAATGTCCTCTGAATATTGCAGTGAACTCTTTTACATTCTTTTTAGAATGAAATCATATTAGATCATTCTGGTTTCCCAGAGGCTACATCTCCGAAAAGAGCATTCAGGCATTTGATTTGCTGAAAGGAAGGGGACTCTCTGAAGGCTCTCGCCATGACGTGAAAACATAGCTTTGCCAGACACAAAGGAGGCCCGAGCTGATCAGTGTGCCTGCGGTAAGTTGTCATGGCTGCTAGTCCATGTTAATGATGCAGGACTTTAGGACTTTCTAGATTGGACTCCTTTACTATGCTTTATTTTAAGCAGGACAGTCCCTCAATGATAAAGTCATACAGCAGAGATGAATCAGTCCTAAACATAGTTTATACACTTTAAAGTAACCACAGATTATAGTGATATAAAGAAAATTCACCTAATTTAATATACTGAGGGCTGAGGAGGTTGTACTAGGGGTATACTAACATTAATTAAGTCAGAATTCTTGAAAAGGAACAATTTAGAATTTATTTTTTCATTCAAAAGGTGCATTTTTAAGATGCTGAAGTCAGTATTGTATTCACAGCTTCTTTTTTGAGGTTTCCAGTCCACCAGAATGTAAATGGTCATTTAAGGTGTAACAGAAATTTGAATAGGAAGGCAGAAAAAAAGAAGCAAATCTCAACTTCACCCTCTTTTCCATGACAATCTGTAAAAAACACATTGTTTATTTTTGGTTTCATTCCATATTCCATGTCTAATAATTATTTTAAGCCAAATAAAGAAAACAAAGAACTGCTGTGCAGGACGTGTTGAAAGCATTTCTGTGAGCAGAGTTTGTTCTCGAAGCAGCGGGTGAGCAGCGCTGGCTTAGCTTAAAGACGCAAATTAAATTCTTGCTCCTCAGACGCTCCGCTCCTTTACGCACGCTTCAGTCCTTCAGGCCCATTACGATGAGGAAACACAGAGTCGACTCCAAGCATTCCCACTCTTAAGAGTCATTGGACAGAGGTCAACCCCAACTCCCAGGCGTGCTGGAGTCAAATAATAGACTCTGTTGGATTTGATTCCCCATCACCAATTCACATGTTGTTTAACCATGTTAGCTAGCATTATGAGGCAAGCTAACCCTGCCTTCTGAACTTGAATTTCAGTCCCCTTGAAAATGTAACCATTAAAAATGAGTTTATATGCACTGCAGGAAACAGCAGCAGGCTAGAGATGTGGAGCAGACTGATGAGGAAACAGGTGCATCTTAAGGGCTTCAGGTACTGAAAACAAGCTGCTGTGTCCTGATTATGAATTAGTTTGAAATTATATGCCTTAGCATTAAAGTTTTAGGATGTTCAGCAAAAACAACCTTTTAAAAAGTATTTGGCGGTCTGTGATTTAAAAAAGACTTACATTAGAATAAGTGGCATGAATAAAATAATTTTAATATAATATAATATCACTATTTAAAACAGCCATTGAAAATAAATAGGAAATGTTTATAGGAGCTTTTAGTAATTAATCATATGTTTGTATATATCTTATTAATCAAGGGGTGCGTTGTTGTCCTCCTAACAATGTTGAGACCAAACCTACGCCCTTGATTGCATTCAACCAAAAGAACATTTTAACTTCTCAAAGGTATTCAGTGGTGTCCATCACTCCACTTCCACTGTTCCATAGCCCAGTGCTGAGGCACCTATACTCCACTAGCAGCAGGTTGGCATTGGGTGTGTGCAGCTGCTGCAGAGTGTTTCAGTCCACTGGCACCATCAGAATTCGCTAATCAGAAGGGGTCACTGGGAATATCGTGTAAAGACAGCATATTATGCTAAAAACGCTAAAACTCAATTATCTTGACTAAAGGTAGATTTCTAATCAAACCAAAAAGCATAGAAGGGTTATTTGACTAAGTAGGGAATCATTATACATAATCTATATTCAAATACTCTGAGAATCAGGACTGATAAAGTGGCATTCAGAACAACACTTTGGTTCATCAGGCCTTTTGTAGAAATCTTAATCAGAAATAATTATCATTTACTGTTCAGGTTTGAACTGCACCAAATTTTAGAGAACAGTTCCAACAACATCAGAACATCATCTGCTCTACCAGCTTTTCTTGTCTACAGGGCTGAGGCTGATTGTTGACAATCAAATCTACTTTTATTGTGTCTGATGAGACACAATCTGCCTTTTCTGTTGCAATCTGTTTGAATGACTATGATGTTAATGTAATGTTTATTTGGTACATGGTAACACATTTTTCCCCCCACACATTCAAACATGTCATCGCTTGAGGCAGAACACAATCTACCCATTACAATGCTGTTTCTTGAGAGCATGTTCATATCTAGTGTTTGTCTTTCAATTAGACCCACTGTTTAGTGAGAAATGCTTCTGAAGTGAAAATGAACCAGGGAATCGGCTAACATCCAAACTGAACTGCGCCTGTTAAACTGTTATACTGTTGAGTTAAACAAAACACAGAAATTAGGCATTTTAAATGCCCTGTGGACTGACTAGAAATTTTTATTACCTCACTTCTCTACTGAGACAAATTATACATAAAATCATATGTACTTTATGTACCTTGTATTTATGGAGACTTACCAAATGAACTTTGATGACCAACTCATACAACCCTCTCTCTCTGCAGAGAGTTGGTCACCCCCACTCCTTTGTTTAAATTGAAATGACCTTTTGTCTCCTGCCTTTAAGGTGATACCAATTACCCCACCCATCTACTCTTTATCTCCATTTGGTCTCATCTTCATCCACTTTAGCCCCTTCTTAAACTCCTTGTCTTCCCCCACATTCACCCCCTTCCAATTCGACCCTTTTTCTAACTTCCACTTAAACCATGTTAGACAGGAGTTAGTCATTTAGACTGAGTCAGAGATGGACTAGACTGGACTTCAAGAGACTGAACCGGCAACAGACCGATGATCTAAGCTGTGCCCGTGTATGCTTCCGAATGCATGTGATTAAGACTGCCTCCCGACTGCTAACAGACTGGTTGTGATTGACTGAGCTGTACTCATACAGTGAATGCTGTACTCAGCACTGAAGGTCTCCTGACTTCTGATTCCTAAAGGCCAAATTTCTAACACTACAAATCAGGTTGGTACGGTAGTCTAAACCTATACTCAAGTAAAATGATTGATCCGTTTGTGGAATAATGACTCAAAAACGACTAAAAAAACATATTTCTAAACACAAAGAGGAACAAAGACAAATAAAGCTGAAGTACCAAGTACCTTGATAGAACTATATTGTACCTATTCTTCTCTTTATGGCAACGTTTTGGTTTGAAATAAAATAATAAACCTCTAAAGCAGCACAGACACTGTCACCTACATAAACCAATGAAAGTAAAGTAAAAGTATTGTCATTTAAAAATGCTCAGGAAAAAAATTCTGGGGCAGTTATGTAATCTATTACAAATGACTGACGACTTCTTTCAGCGTGTAATTTGCTTTAATTATTGCAGTAACAGTTTTACTGTCAGTCAGGTTCGTAAGTGTTCATGACAATTACATAAGTTCTTCTAAAGACAGCTGATATAAACCCACATACACATTTAGAATGACTTATACCAGTAAGCTGTAGTCATAAAGGCTGCAACTTCATTGTAAAGCCACCATGACATCTATGTGAAGTGACAGGTTTTTGCTGACTGAAATGACCTTATTCATTATGAACCAGAGAACGACAGCATACATGCTTTCTCTCTCTTTGAAAATCAACCTTGAAGTAAGATGATTGCTGTTCTGTGTCATCATTTGGGAATGATTTAGAACAGAAAATAGTATTATTATACTATTAACAGCTAATTCTGTTTGGATCTCTAGACATTAGACAATCAAATTTGTTTTGAAATAGCCTAAAAAATCTTTATGAGCAAAATGTAAAACAGAGCTGATGCTGATAGAAAATCTGGTCTGTTTGTGGAGTTGGCTCCCTGTTCAGCATCGGTTTAATGTTTGCATGTTTTAGATGTTTTGACAGATTGTTCATGGTTCTTTCTGCAGTTAATGGACTGAACAACTTCAATTTTGAACGCTAATAGTGCAGCTGTCACAGGTAGCACCAATGCAAATTACAAAGAAGGGCTTTAATTTCTAACCTGTATACTAGAAAGCCATAAGTAATACATGTTATACATTAGTACTGTGATGTAATGTGACTAAATGAAGGTAAACTGTAATGTTATGCTGCTTCTTACAATAAATGCAATTGCTGTAATGTGTCACTATGTACTACTCACTGCTCACACTGCTCAGAAAGTGCAAATCGTACTTAAATGTGTGTAACTTAGTAAAGGTAACTGCCTCCTTTTAACTTTTAGGTGGCAAACATAGTGATAAGAAGTACATTACTGTGCAAAAGCTCTTTGTTTAAACATATATGTTAGCCATTAGTGTAATTCCCACCAGATATCATTAGAACAGATCTAAATAAGCATAAATACAAGACAAAGTAACATAAATAACTTGTAAGAACAAAGTTTAGTTCTAGATTTCTCCTGGAAGCACCAGGAATCACCAGCAATCTTGATTAGCTTAGTGAAGTACTGAGTAGTCAAAGCAGGTATTAGATGATAACTGCAGTTACCACAAAGAAAAGCTTTAAAGGGTTAAATAAACACACGGACATATGTAAAACCACTAGTTCCTGTATTAAATTTATTTGAATATTTAAAAAATAAAGAGTTTTGCTGAGTAAATAAAAGCTTTCTGTCAGACAAAATATGCCTTTTAAATATATAGTCCCCACGTGTCTACACTTGTTGCACAGTACTGTATATTTAAGTGTTATATGATCTTGGGCCAGCGTTTTTGCACATATAATGACTTGTAACTGTCACATGTGCAGTCCTCCTGAAACAGTAGGTGCTCACTCCTAATTTCCTCTGTTTTCATCAAACTAAACATCACTGTGTCCTTAGAGGAATTCTGGTAGAATTGTCACTTCCTCATTTGGAGATAACAGCTCCTATTGTGTCTCACTGGTGTCCAGAGTTTTAAATGCTTTTGTAACCCTTTCCAGACTAACATGCACTGGCAAAACTAAAAAAACAGGTGCACACTCCAATATTTAGTTGCACACTTTTCTGGCATGTACTGATTGTTTCAACATCATTATATTGCAAAACGTTCATTTCCACATCCCAAAGACCTCCAATGGGTTTAATGTAAGGACTTTGCAGTGGCCTGTTTATGTATGAACATGATTGAACCACTCATTTCACAGTTTGAGTTGTCCTGGAATTTGTACATACATTCAAGCAGTAAGCAATACATTCAGGTTGTCAGCTAAGCCTAGACCCGCCCAATTCAAGCGACTTCAGACCTTAACACTCCTTCCATAGTGGGCCCTATGCGCGATGGATGCATTGTTTTGTGTACTTCTCTTCTTAATCTGACACGCCCATCACTCTAGGATAGGATTTCTTTATTATTAGCTTCAATAACATGTGTTTTCTTATGACCACATAATTGTTTGAGTTTATCATATTGGCTGTATATGGGCAAGAACGTGGTGATACAATACGTATCGTGATACAGTGGTCACAATTCAATATATCATGTTATACTGCGATACTGCAAGCAAAGTGATATATTTTTTCAATTCCTACTATTAAAACACACCACTATATAAACAGGTTTGTCAGTGCTTACAACAGCATTGCGCCCTTGTGCTGCTTGTTAATGTTGGAGTGGAGCTGAAAATAGATTACAACACTGCCATCTAGTGGTCAGAGGTTTAAACACATTACACAATGATTCATTGTCTGCCAAGATTCTGTTTTTTTAAAGAATCGATACAGTATCATGAAACATAATATTCCGATATTCAATATTTTTGATATTTTCTTACACCCCTAATTGTGGAAATTCTCTTAGCTAGGAGTTCTACTGTCAACAGTTCAACATTCAACCGTTCACCACTGCCAACTTTATTCTAACCTATCAATCGTTACTGGTTTCCAGGTTTTAATAATGCCTTGGACAGCTCTCAACACAATTCCAATCCAACCATTTCTATTAGTTGATGTTATCTGTACTTCATGTAGAACAATAATTTGACCCTCTGAAAGACAATAACATCTCGTCTACGACTTCGGGATACGTCTTTGCCCAGGGTTTATTCTAAATTATAATTATGAAAAAGAAGCTACTCACTACATCAGTTAGTGTTAAAAGAATTGTTGCTGGCTGAAATATCGTCGCTGTCCAATGAAAAACATGTATCTCTGTTTTTGTTGATTTCTTTTTTTCTACATCAATTAAATGCGGCAGCCTCTGTTTACATTGTGGGAATTTAATTGACCAATAGAAATGCTCCTGAATCGTATAGAAAAGAAATGTGTTTCCATTGATTTACACTGAAAGCAAAGACAGTTTTTGTCTTCTCCTGTAAAGTTGGACAGCGACGATATATGAATCACTGCAGTATTTGTCCGATCAAAGGCTATTAAAATCGAAGCATTCACCTATTTAGATCAGGACTAGTAGTTCAGGAAAAGTTTACAGCTTGTTGAGTTCTTGTGGCCTACTTGTAGTTCTGTTTAGATTCCAGGGTCGGCAGTAATCAAGCCTGGGCATGTGTAGTTTGATTGATCAGAGTTAGCATTTATTTTTTCCCATATGGCCAGTTGGATAACTTTTCTTTAGTAAATGAAATGTTCATGACACTTGTGCTCACCCTGGTTGTTGTCTTTGCCTGAAGCAATTAAGTATGACCGATATGCAAAAATAGAAAACAGAATAGAAAAATGAAAGAAAATACTTTCTCACAGCGCTGTGAAGCAGTCCTGCATTGTGCCTACATGGAATGCTGTACCTTTCTTTTTTCTCCATGTCTCCTTGAGAATAGTTTGAAGTTTAGAGAATCTAACAGCCATGAAGGAGCTGATATATATGCATGGCTGAGTGTACAGTTTGAAATGCAGGATGAGGAGCCAGTCATTATCTCCCGAGGCAATCAAATACACTCTTATCTCCTACTTTTTGAGGACTGTTATCTCTTGCTTTCTTATCTGCAGTGATGGCCCGTTTTGAGGACATTTTCTCTGGTCTTTTGGGAATATTTCAGTACACAATCAACAAAAAGTACCCCCAACAATCAGAGCTTATGTCCTCAGGATATTTTCTTTGTGGAGCTACAGACAGAAACTTGTTGATGGTAAATACATGCCCTGTACGATTTTCTTGGGCCAAGCACGACCTCGCTAAAAGTAGCTACGCCTATACAATTGCGCATACTGAAAATGCACCATTAGGAAGAGTCGTGAGAGGGGATGATAATGAAAGGCATATATCAAATAGAAGACCCACCAAAGTACTTTCATGTTGATCATGCCTCCATGCTGTCTCTCCAACCTGAATCTCACTCCACTCAAGTGGAAGCTGTAAGTGGCCCAAAGGACACTCATTATGTAAACCTATGCTCTTTCTCCTAAGGCAGTGTGGATAGTTGTTTACGAAACTAAATGCATAAAAAACCCAACTCGCGTTGGAACTGTGCTTCTGGGATTTGGATGGCTCTTCTAAAATGTGGACTCCAATTATTAGCATATGGTCCAGACATGGCTGTGAGAAAGTATGGTCAGAGTAAGCAAAAAGCCACCAAACTATACTGTAAATCCAAAGGTATAGGTTTAAAGGAGTTTTCTGTAACACTTTAAATGCATCACAGGGTTCTCACAGCTGTTTTCCAGTGATTACAACTAAAAGTTACACACTTATTTTTAGATGCAAAACTCATCATAGGCCGTGTGACTGACTCACTGACTTATGACTCATAAGATTTTTACTTTAGGTCCATGACTGCATGCTCTTGTTTTAGTATTCTGTGTCACAGTTCAGTTTTCTTCTTTTTTGAACAAGCTTGAAAACCTTTTAAGATCAGTGATGTTTGAAGTTGGTTTTAAATATAAGAAATGTCAATACCATGGCATATTACCTTGATTAGAGAAATACATTTTATTCCCATATAAAGCAACGTGTTGTACACACTGTATATGTATATTCAGCATTTTGGAACGAACCTATTCTCAAACATGTTGGATTGGTTTGAATTAGATATTTTAGGTATTTATCATTTTTAGGATAGTAAGCAACCAACAATGCAGTGTATACTGGATACTACAAATGTATACAATGTCTACAGATGCTGAAATGTTTTAAAATACAATAAAAGAACATCATTGGCTGTGAATTGTGTTCTGCTGCCTCCTGATAAAACAGACCCTTGATAGAATGCAGTCAATGCAAACTTTCTTAGTTTTGGCTTTTCAGGTGATCAACCTTTCAAATGTTATATCTCTGAGATACCTTACCATTTTAAAAAGTGATATGGAAACATATTACATGTAAGACAACATAAGGAACATAATAAGCAGACATTCTATGAAAGCAGATATGATGGCTGTAATATTTCTCAAAAAGGTCTCAAAAGGAAAAAGAAAAAGTGGCCTTCTGAACATCAACTGTAGTTGAAGGATGTGAGAATCAAATGTTAACAGTCATGCAGTTAAATTCTTGTGTCAGTCCTGGGTAGAATATGTGGAATGTAAGGAATGTCTTGGATCTGAAATGAACGTATTTAAAAATCTAGTAAATGCCGTATATGTCTTTGTGTAAAAGATGAGCTCCACTAAGTTCTGCCCAGTGCATTTGTTAAGATGTAAAAGTCTTTTAGAGTGGCTTGATGTAAAATGATTTGCTGTAGTTGTTATCACAGGAAACTAAACTGATCTAAAACCTCTAAAAGCTTCCTTTGCAGAAAGGTATTACATGAAATTAATGTCTGAAATTGCCATGTCCTCTTATCAGTAACATAAGCAGCTGCTTAGGACCCTGCAGCCACCATGGGGTCCCCTAAGAACTTCTCAATTATTACTGTTTTTAAATTGTCCTATAACAAGCTTAAATGAATATGGAAACAATCAACTGGAGAGTCAGGCTTTAAAAAAGACCTACAGACACCAGGTATAGATCTAGCTTAAAGTTAGACTCTAGATAAAGAAAGCTGAGATGGTTATCAGAACCCCAAATGAGTATGTGACATTGCTATTAGTTGGCACATAATTTCTTAACGCTTCAGCTAGCAGGATCACCATCATGCTTAGAGCCCCTTTGCTAGCATGGACCACTCTCAGAAATAAGCCAAGGCAGGAGCAAACTCAGAAATCTTGGACTAGAGCTCTGGGTGGCTTTGGTGCTTGTGTATGAACGGCGCCCCGGGTCTTTGGGATAAGAATGAAATATGGGGAGGAGATGCAGAGGTGATGGGTGCAATGTTGTTTAACACGGGAATGGAGTGAGAATGGGGATGTATATATAGTCAGTATAGGTGGTTGGTCCAGCTCCCAAAACATAGTAACTTCACTAAAAGGCTCTTATAAACAGATACCCTGTTACAAATGTGTTATAACACTTAGGTAAACTATAAATTATTATGCATACATCCTATGTATCCTATACATACATTGCTATGCACTTATTAAACCACTCTTAATTACTTTGTTTGTATCTTAACAACTGAATTATGTACAATTTAGTTCACAAAGTCCGTGGAATTGGGTACTCGTGTGTAAAAAAAAAAAAGCTGTAAATATTCTCGAGAGAACCTGTGATGCTCTCTGCTACAACATTTACAATGGACTGCCATGTAAACATGTTCTCTAATGAGTTCAACATTTCATGTCTAGTGCCAACGTGTGCAACAGCAAATGAAATGCACACCTCATCTCTCAAGCCAGACATGAGCACCAGCTCTTCTGTAGCTCTTAAGTAGCTCGGGAGCTGCGGTGGAACAGTGTTGGGGTGAAATATTCTTGTCCAGATCAATGCACTTACCCATTGAACTGAATCCTAGAATCAATAGCACTGTCTTTTGAGTGAATTAAAGTAATTAGATTGAGGAATTAGTGCATCAGCGCAAACCACTGTGTCTTCCCTGCACATTAGGGGCAGGAGGTACTCTTTCTTCTCTAAAGCTCATTAGACTTAAAAGGAAAAGCAAAATAAATTGGGACTGAGTAGAAAAATATAATATATTTAATTTGTTATAATATATTTATGTTGTAATTTGTTACTTTTAGCAGTTTTGGTCAGTTTCAGGTCGTTAAATGTATCAGAGTAAATACGATTATGAATGTTGGCTGGACATGGAGATGGTGTGTATGGGTTTGTATCCCTATGAAAACAAAAATAAAAGAAATGAACATAATAACAAAGTGTTGGTTATTCAGATAAGTTGTATGTAAAGACATTCACAGTCAAATTTCGTTTTTCTAAACTTTCTAACTGCAAAAACGTTCCAGTGTCATACTGGCATAAAATATTGGCATAACAAGCCTCATTTTATATTGTATTTTTGTTTCCAGTGTTAAATTTAGCAAGTAAATGTGCACTGTGCAGTGTTGCTTGTATGTGTGACCAGAAGCTGTAGAGGATTCCATACATAGTTCTATTTTAATGTAATAAGATAAACACACAGAATACCTCAGATTTGGAAAAGCAGTGATCAAATTTCATCGAGAGATAACTTATAAATAATTTCATCATACTGACTATCATTTAACATTTTAATGCCCCCAAAACCTTGAAATAGTGTTGAAAGAGACAGGTAGATCATTAGGTATAAATGTGGATACCAGCACAACAATTCCGACTGTTCTCCATTTCAAATCATCCTTTGTGTGTTGGTGAAAGCGCTTTAAAAGTGCATGTGTGGTTCTGTTTTCTGAACCGAAAATGTTTCAGTTTCAGCTTGGCAGTTTGGCTATCAGTGTTGTTGTGTATATTTTGTGTAATGAAAATAGTTGACTCATCAAGCCTGAACACTCAATTACTGAGACATGTAGTGTACATATGAGTAATATCACTTTTAAAAGCTTTAGTGAAGGCCCAGTTCTGGCCCGCACACTGTCTGTGTCGACGATGGGCCAGCAGTACCTTATTGTTTCTGTCCATACAAAATCATGAAATGGACAGAATTGGAACATGGCAAGTGCTCTTTATATCCTGTGGAAGTATTATATCACATGGACTTACGTTGAAAGTAAAGAATGTTTTTGGCCTTTTACTGTTTTGGAGATAATTGTTTTTCTTTGGACAGCGACAATATGGTTGCCAGGCCCTAGGAAGTCATTAGCTAGGAAGCTATAGAGGAGGATGTTATTCTATGAAACAAATTTAACTTTAAATCTTTCAATGTTTTAATTATATTGATTTTTGAGCATTTCTATTTGTTTCATTCATCGTGAAACTTTCACAGAACGCAAGGGCAGCTGTCATGTTTAAATTATATAGAAAAATAAAACACAACAAAACTGGAGATGCCTGTTTTTCTATGGACAGCGACAATACATAGCTAGTGCTAAACCTAACACTACTACTACTGTGATTCTCAAACTGGTGATCAGGGATCCAACCTAACAAGGAGAGAGCAAAAATGTATACTATATGGGGGTTCCTAAGGAGTTGTTTAAGGACCAATGGTCTAATGTTATGAGGAGCAGTCACCTACAGCACTGTCATGATCATAATGCACCAGTTACCAGCAGGGTGCAAAATGCCCCCATGTTGGCTGAGTACTCCAGCATTCACTGGCTGCTAATTCACTCACAATAACAGTGTTGATGCTTCAATGGCAACAAAATGTTTAGTTTAATAAGTTTTCTTTTGGTAAAACAGTCTTTCAGACATTCATTGAGGTCTATGGTCTTTAATTTGAGGAATGTGTGACAACTTTCCACCAAACCGCATATTGTAAAAATTTCAGAGTTATCGTAGGCATAGTAACAGTTGCTGTTAATGACCAAATTAGCCACAACACCACTCTGAGGCAACCTGTGTTACGTACCTTAGTTGTCAGTATTTTACACACTCATTGCTATTCTCGTTCGCCATTTTATCTAGTATGCCTAATCACTGACACATGCTAAAATATGCTGTAGTAACGGGCAGTACACCTTTTTAATGGTTAATGTCAGCTTTCTTAATTGTCTACTTTTAAAATTACCAGTTCCACCTGATGACCCTGTAGGAATGTTGCAGAAAGTATTTATGTGACAACATCATAGAAGGAACGTAATGCCATAAATGAATGCTCTTTTATTGAACACAGCAGCAGTGTTAAACCTTCACCAGTGCTTACTGGGAGAGCAGACTATTCCAACTGTTGCTCTCTGTAGACTTCCAATCCAACTACCCCACAACCCAGCACAATGATGTACACACAACATGCAAATATCCTTTAGCTAACGACAACAACCTATCTACAATTCAAAGTTATTCCCTCTCTCTGTCCACTGCTTTCATAGTGCTCTGTACATCACCCCCTATGCATCCATGGACAAGCCAACCAGTGTGTCTGAGCTTCAACATGACTGCTTTTACTAAATATTTGACAGGTGAGTGTGGTGGGGAGGGAGGGGGGTTGCTGGGTCCTTAAGGCAATAGATGACTGTGGAGAAGAAGTTGGGCTGATTTTTCATTGTACCTGAAAACTGTCTGACAAGGAAAGTGACAGCCTTGTCCCTGTGGATGCCAGCTTCTCCACTGTTGCTGAGAAGTTCAGGTTGGGTGATGACGAGGTGGAGATGGAGGATAATAAGGATTGCTCATGTGGTTTAGATGTTTCCGGCAGCTGCTACGGCAGAACATGGCTCTCACCCAATAACTCTGTGAGGGCATTCTCAGTGGGGGTAAGGGTGGGGGCGGGGATGTTGTGGCTCTGAGGTGAAAAGAGAGTCCTTGGCTGTTAGTGCTGATGTGTGTCCACTAGTGGTCATGGAAAAGTTACAAATGGAGAGTTCTCTGTCAGGGATTTGACACTCCTCTCACTGGTGTGTGGTCCACCTCCTCAAAAACAAACTAAAGTTTAGTTCGAGTTACAGCTTTCTTTGTAGCCAAATGTTTAATGCGAGCAGTGTGAATTGTTGGATGTTCAGCTTGAACACCCTTGTATCATGCTTGCCAACATGAACAATGATCTGTTTCACAGTTTTGGCCAGTAGTGTAGGAAGCTTTTGATTCAGTTCAGAACCTTTGATTTTTGGCTCATATTGAAGTATGATTTTCTAGTTTTCCGTGCCATTAACAGAGTCACCCCCCAAAACAAGAGGGTCTGCTGTGGCCGCAGACTTGAGCCGATTGGCTTCTCTGGGGTACTTTGAATGGCTGGCTCTTTTAGTTCGTCCTGTATTATGTTCACTGGTTTTAGGAAACTCACTGAAGCCTTGCAGGGTTCAAATCTGTTCTGCAAATGGAGGGACTGGAACTGATTTTCTGCTCTGGCTTCGTGCTGTGATCTTAGAGCAATAGCTTAAGCATTATTGTTAGCTGGATGGGCTAAGCTACAGGAGTGGAGGACGAGCCTACAGAGTTGTACATAGCACAGCCTTTGGGTTTAGGTCTGATGCATACCCAGTGCTGGTTTGGATCGTTTCTATCGGCTGTACTCACATTAGGAGCTCCGGCCACGCATTCCACTGGTCCAGCTCTGTGTGACTCCGCTGCCCGCTGCTTTGTTAAGGTCTGCTGCCAGCACTCTCACACTCTGATGATCGCTAAAATGAGCGCAGAAATGCCAGTTCTTAAACTCTGACAACAAGGTCTGAAAATCCGCTTCCAAAACTGTGAACACTGTAACAATACTGACAGCACAATTCTGCATCCTGACACCCGAGGAGGCATTTTGTAAATTTCTTCTGTGGTAGCAAACAGAGACTTGTCTACGTGGAGATATATCCTGACTTGTCTATATAACGAGCTTTTCTCCATGTACCAATATATCCAGACCTGTCTATATAAAGAGTTGTAGCTCAAAAAACAAAGAAAAGTATGAAACATAATAGAACTGAGCAGAGAAGCATCTGAACAGGAACTGTCTGAGCAGATGTTGTATATCATCGCTGTCCAATGAAAAACATGATGTTGTTGATTTGTATTTTTCTGTATTATTTGAAAGCAACAGATGTTATATATGTCCTGTTCAAGTTTCATAATGAATGGACCAATAGAAATGCATAAATCCAAAATATGTGTATTTGTTCCATTGACTTACAATGAAAGTTTTTTTGGACTTGTTTTTCTTTGGACAGCGACGATGTATTACACTGTCATGTCACCAAAATCATTAATTGTCACCACAGATGGCATAATATTTGATGTCATGATGGTTACCTATTTAGCATGCGACATAAGCTGTCCTGGCATCACATATTAATTTTTTTTTTATTACTGGACATAATCTGTCATCGCAACTGCTTATGTTATGTTATGTAGTATAGTTTAAGTAAAATATTACCTGGCTCACAAACCATGGTGTGCATTAGTTTCCTAGTTTTCTATAAGACACAACCTTCCAGAACTCCATATGTAGTGCAGAATCCAAATCAGATGTTTACTTCATCAGCTGGATAGCTGCTGGGTTAAGAACTACTGGCACACTGATTTCTGACTACCGCTACCTTTACGCATATGACCAGCGCCAGAGCAAATGCACGGAAACTGCAATCGAGTGCATATTAGATGTAAAGGTTATTTGTAAGAAACCCAGCTGGCTCAAGTCTAATGAGTAAGTGTCAATCATATCTTAAAAGATATTAAAATATTAATAAATCATAAATCAAGACAGATTGTTCTAACAGCGTTCTTACTACATTAAATTGGCAGACTGTGTTAGTATTTAGTATATTTTCTGTAGTATGAATAAAATGCATCACGTTCACATAAATAATCCATTCCTTCAGTGGTAAAGAAGGTTTAATGTGATGCAGTATGTGAAGGAAAAAAAGAATTGCAATTACAGCACATCCTTTATTCAAAAGCCACATGACAAATTATTCCAAATGGATTTCTGAGGGAATCTAGCCTCATTTCTGAATGATGTAAACATGATGAAATATTAAAAGTAACTGTCACAAAAGATCAGTGAGAGCACATCATTGCCTCCTTCTTTTCTTTTTCACAGCTTAGAAATTAAAGTTATTTACTGTGAAATGACATGTCATTTGACCCAGCGTGTCAATTCAGATGTTTACAGGAGGCCGCTTGATTTACACTCTTCAGTGTCACAGCTGGAAATGCTATAACAATTCATGCTTTTGTTTCACCAAGCCAGTGCAGACATGGCTCACAACTGGCAACAGATGTATTTCTGACTGATTCTCAACTGACATCTGCAGTACACTGCTAATGTCCACAGCTTCATCTGCTAAAAACATTTCATATATTACTTAAATAGCTGTTTTACAATTAGTTATGAAAGTAAGGCAGCCCCATTTATTGCAGCATTAAATATATTAAGAAAATAGTTTTTTCCAGCTTTTTTTATTTTATCTCATTCCATTTGGTCCATTATGGTATCCACAGGACAATGCTTGCTAAATCATGGCTGCTCTAGTTTTGAACCAATTCTTCTCAATTGAATATAATACCTATTAGACTTGATAGCAAAATTTACTTTCAGCTGTTTGCAATAAACTAATCAAACAAGAACAATTAAAACAGCACCACTAAGAAGTGGTTTCTACAAATTAAACACAAAATACCATTTTTAATGATGACTACAGTCCCAGAAAAACATCTTTATTACTTAGTAGAGCAACTTTTAGCTGTTATGATATATTTTCACACCTCCAAAGTTCAGTCTTAGGAGTTTGTTGCATTTTCTGTTGCGTACAGTCCAAGTAATTCTGAACATTCAGTGATGTTGAGGTCTGGACTCTGGACTGATTGGTCAGGATATTGTTCTGAGAGCACCAGCAGTTTCTTTGTTTGAGTAATTGTATTTTTTTTTCTTTTTGTCCACAAAGGTTTTGGGATAGCTGGACATCCATTTAGATTTATCACATTGTCTTCTCACACTGAAAAGGATGGATTCAAATTCTGATTTGGTGGTCCACCATGTTGGGCATATCTTTGGGGGGCAGATGTGGGCTAAAGGTTAGGGAACCAGCCTTGTGACTGGAAGATTGCTGGTTTGATCCCATGAACTAACAGGACACAACACGACACAACATGACACGACATGACAAGACACCTAACCCCTGACTGCTCCTCCGGCGCTGTGGTAGCGCTGCCCACTGCTCCGGGCAAGTGTGGTTACTGCCCCCTAGTGTGTGTGTGTATATGGGAGTGTTTCACTACACGTATGGGTTAAATGCGGAGATCATGAATTTCCCTCTGGGATCAATAAAGTATCTATCTATCTCAGTCTACCAGATCCTGCAATATTATTAGTTTTTCTCTATATATTTGCTTTTTTAACTCAATTTATGTAAAGTCCTGTTTTTATTGATGTTCCATTTTCTAATGAAGGTAAAATATTTCATTTCTCCTCAAAAATATCCCCTGAACAGTAAATAACCTCATCCTTAATTACTTAATGAGCATCTTCATTAATGGGTGGTAGTCTCTGACTTTTGCACAGTACTATATATCAGTAATTGGTGGTTTTAAAAGTCTATATCAAACACAATCTATAGTGTTAGTGCACTTCAGTTCTTTACACTATACTGATCTGCAGTAGTGGCATTACTTTTCTCAGAAAGGGCTCTGCAGTAATGGCGGTAAGCCTGAGGTCATTATTTCAGGATATTGCACGTTGAATAGAGGAATTTACAATAGTGAAATGAGTCATTTCTCACCATTTTAGGCACACTTATATAATAAGGCTGCCTGCAGTTCTGTAAGTGCTCCAGTAGGATTTCTTCCATTGCTGAACACCTGAACCCTGCACACATAGGAAATCTACAGCCTCCTTCCTGCTGTGCATTAAAGTACCTCATCAGTAAACCAGTATGGCGTGAGTAAGAAAGCATGTAACGTGATATGCGATATCAGATGTCATCATCATAAATAGATTTATAAAAAAATCAACCATTCAGTGTTGAAACACGCAAGCCTTTTGACAAAGCAGTTCTAAGCTCAGAGTGCTCAGAGCTCCTAGTGCTGTGTTGGACACCTGCAGCATTATTGCTATTGACAGGCTGCAGTGTCCGATGGTCACAGGGATAGTTTCCCCCCGCAATCAATCCAGGTCTATACTGCGAAAGTGATGTGAAATGTTTTGGACACACTTGGAGGTCAATGAGTTCTTAATGGTCAGGGCTACAAAGGCTTAATAATATAATATTGCAAATGATGCGGTCTAAAATTTCAGTGTTGTCTGCTGTTATTGTTGTTTAACTTGTTCTACCTGTTCAGTGCCTACACTACCAAGGCTGACGTGGCTGCTCTGCTAAAGCAGAAAGGATGCACTGTGCATACGGATCCTTCAAGTAATGTGAGCATATCAAAACAAAAAAGGTTATCAAAAAATGCCTGGTGCATGAGAATATTCTAGTCTGTTTGTCTAACTCCCACACGGTAAAGCAAACCCACAGCTCTGTTGTCAGCTTAGCGGCTGTGCTACAGCAGGCTTCAGAGGAGCAGATGCACGGAAGAACATCTGATTTATTACAAACTTATTACACTGACAAGGTGACGAGGTAAGCTGTGAGGTTTCCAAGGGCCAACAATCTGTCATAATTATGGAAGATTTGAGAACACAACGGTTCTAAAGGATGACGTTTAATTCTTGAAAAGTTTATTGGCATGAAAACGGTGACAGTGTAAAGAAAGGCATTCGAGCTGCAGCTGTTTGCGTGGTCTTATCACTATAGCACAAAATGGCACAAGAGCAGATGTGGAGCATCATTGATAGAAAAAAACAAAAACTCAACATGATGAGAGCCATCCTGAGGACTATTGCCCATAACATGGAATCATCAAGTATTATTTTTTGACTTCAGGATGGATTTGATTTCTCTCGTCGCAGTGGTGTGGCTAGGGCTGATCAAAGATGGTAAAAACAATAGCAGCATTGGTGGAAGCTCTTAGAGAAATTAACCCCTACCTGTTTCATTTGGTGGATTTACGGAGGGAGGTGCACACAGTAACTGATGACAACAATCTGGTTTTTAACTAGCATGGGGGACATAGCTGAAGAGCACATGGAATGAGCTACAGCTGAACAGGGTCATGTTTGATAATAAAAATTCCCAATTCTTTACCAATTCTTCACTTGTTTTGGAAAACATTATGTTTAGATGTGCAATAAATATGTTATGTATTTTAATACTGAGGCTTTGTAGCCAACAATAAGTGCTATTTTGGGTCAAATGGAGACAAATTAAACAAAAACTCCTTATGAGCTCTCTCTATTGCCAAAAATACGCTAATGAATTCTTGATCAGTTTAAAGTTAGTGATTAAAAACCAAAAGACTAGACACGTTGAACCAGCATGCGCCTTTTTGCCACTGAGACATGTATTGTTCATCAAGCCTGCGGATGACATATAGGTCAACATGACTGACAACACATGTAAACCAGGGAGTTTAAATCAACAAAAGAAAAACATTTTAAATAACTGTTTATTAAGGATGTTTCAAAATGTGGAGAAGCCAGAGGATGACACGACACATGACAATATTCAGAATTTAACATCAGTGTTGAGTAGGTAAGCTAAACTCAGCAGGACACAGACAACATTGAGCCTCACCCTCAGGTTACAGACAACGCAGGGCAATCAGGCACTGGACACAAACAACGCAGGGCATCAGGCATTGGACACAGGCAACGTAAAGGCTCAGGCACAGGTTACAGACAGCATAGGGGCTCAGGCACAGGTTGCAGACAGCGTAGGGGCTCAGGCATAGGTTACAGAAAGGATAGGGGCTCAGGCACAGGTTACAGACAACGAAGGGCCCCAGGCACAGGTTAAAGACAACAAAGAGCCTCAGGCACAGGTTAAAGACAACAAAGGGCCTCAGGCACAGGTTACAGACATCAAAGGGCCTCAGGCACAGGACACAGACATCATAGGGCCTCAGGTACAGGACATAGACAATGTAGGGTCTCAGGCACAGGTTACAGACAGCGTAGGGCCTCAGGCACAGGACACTGACATCGAAGGGCCTCAGGCACAGGACACAGACATCATAGGGCCTCAGGTACAGGACATAGACAATGTAGGGTCTCAGGCACAGGTTACAGACAGTGTAGTGGCTCAGGCACAGGTTACAGACAGTGTAGTCGCTCAGGCACAGGTTACAGACAGTGTAGTCGCTCAGGCACAGGTTACAGACAGTGTAGAGGCTCAGGCACTGGACACAGACAATACAGAGGCTCAGGCACAGGTTACCATCAACATAGGGCTTCACGCACAGGAGACAGACAATATAGAGGCTCAGGCACAGCTAAGAAGATAGTCCTCAAAAATCCTTTTTATG
Source organism: Megaleporinus macrocephalus (assembly GCA_021613375.1). Taxonomy (NCBI): domain Eukaryota; kingdom Metazoa; phylum Chordata; class Actinopteri; order Characiformes; family Anostomidae; genus Megaleporinus; species Megaleporinus macrocephalus. Next base: position 28,861,354 of record CM038709.1, on the reverse strand, counting down.
TTCCCTTGAAACAATCCTTACAGTGATATATGACATAATTTGGTTGTGCCAAGTGTGGCAGCACTTAAAGTACAGTTTTTATGTTTATGGTTACAGTTTCCGAGAAGATATTTTATAGATGTAATGATCCAAACTCTGAAAAATGCTGGGACCAAAATCGTAATTTCTGTCTGTAGTGTCTTGCCTTCTAAAAGAAAGTTGAAAAGCAAGCAAGAACCTCATAAAACACATTACTTTCTATTTAAAAAGTGGATTGAATTATCCAGTCTTTTTCACTTCTGAGATGCTTCATAGACATGGGCAAATTAAATCCCAAGGATTTTCTGTTCAGCAGTGTAGAGAATTTTATTTAACCAGGAACTGTTTCTTTGGAAAGTATATTTTTTAACCTAATAGATGAATGTTCAAAAGTTTGGCATTACTACTCATAACTGCCTATATTTAATTTTACTTGGTAAGGGCTATTACATTAGGATATTACAGCCGATGGAGTTTTAAGATATTATATATGTCTACCAAGAAGGTAAAAAATGATAAATAATATACTGTAATTATTTATTTATAGTATATTCCTGATCTATTATCTGCCTTAAGATTTGATCACCACTTTTCAAATATGAGGCAGTCTCGTTTTAATTTTAATATAAGTTAATTCTCAATATTATTTTGCATATTAAATTACATTTCACATATACAGCACTGGGCAAAAGATGAAGACCAACCTTTATTTATTCTATTTCCAGCCAAATCATTATATCTGTCATTATGTGCAAGTCATTAATTCAGGAGATATTTCTGAGCAGACAGAAGATAATCCACCTGTATAAGGAAAGAGACAGGAAAAAAATGGAATTCAATAAAGGGATTTAAACATGTAGAGCAAAAAAGACTGGTAGACCACCAAACTGCTCACCATCAGATAAACAGTGCTTAACAGAGAAAATCAAGCTTTACTCTTGCTTCAGGTCTTAAAAAATGGACGTGTTTCTGTTCAACCCTCCACTGTGAGAAGACGACTCGTGACATGTATATTTACTCATCAAAGTAAATAGACATCAAATCTGCAAGTCATACAATGAATCTGCTGGTGTTATCAAAACAGGCATCAGCATCAATGAATGTGTTGAGAAGAATGGATGTTGTAATGAAGACAAAGCATGAATGCACAAAATACTAAACAGAAAAATGATGTATTTGTTGAGGCTCCTTGAGTTAAATATTTTCTTTACATCGTTCCTGAATGAGAATGTAATAACCTGTACTGGTCATTTATATAGTTAGTTTTATTTATTACTGAAATTGGTGATCCAAATCTTAGAGTTGTGATGTGTATAAAGACTGTATACGTACATTGTCCTTCTATTTAAACAGATCATTTTGCTTAACGTTATTCAATGTCATGGCATGTACTGTAGGAGTTGTGCACACCCAACTTTGTGAAAAGTGGCTTACAGTTTACAGCAACAGCACATTCAGCACAGGAAGCCAGAGCGTTTGTGCTCAGTTATCTAGCTGGAGCTGAAAATATTTAGAAAGTCTCAGTCTCCGAAATGTCCAGTGCGCTGCCTGAGTCAATGAGATAAAGACCTGTGTTCTCCGAGAACCAATCACGAACACTCAGAGGAGAGAGATCCAATTAATCTGTCTTTGGTGACACAGGCCTCGACAGAAAGCCGTGCTAACTTCTTGATGCATATTGAGAGGCTGGCTGAAAGTGTTTCTGTTGCTTTCTTTTTTTCTTTCTACTACTTGTTTGCTTGTGCAAGATGAGTTTTAGCTCTGAACTGGATGCTTTCTTGCTTAATTGTAAACCAAAGCACTAAAGACGTCTAGATGAGGTGTAAACGCACTGCATAGTAAAATCTCTGGTTTAATTAGGATTGCACTGCTGACTTCTCTAATCACAGCTTATGTAAACGTAAGACTCAAATAAATCCACTTACAACAAAACATCTCTGTTTTATCCCTCTGTCTTTTCTTTGTTTGCGCAGAAGACCAAAATTATGAACTACAGTGTGTGCATGTTTCGAGCTCTTACTATACAAGTACATACCCCTGATGTTCTTTATTGTGAAATTAATGCTGTTTAAATGTGGTCGTGTTCTCAGAGCATGTGATCTTCCTACTGAACTGAGCTCCGTGTTGTCTTATGTGGGTGGAGTTAAAAAGTTTACCATAAAAGAGAAGGATACTTTTCAAAAGTGCATTTAATATATAATAATTTTAATGTTTATGCTTTAAACGTATTTTACTACATGCCTAATGTAATTAAAACATTTTTTATGTATATTTATTCCCAAAGAACTTACATGATGCTTAAGTAGATTCAAGTATGCAATTTGTTTATGTTACTGTTGTTACACTTGGACTTTTCTTAGAAATATAAACCAACATGTACTGTTGTATTTCAATGCTACTCATTTATACAGCCAAGTGACTAAAATGACCAGTTAAATTTCTCAGTATCACTAAATATGCTTGAATACATTCAACTAACAAAAAAAAACAAGTCCACACTTAAGTATTTAATCTGGAAAAACTAAACAGAACTTGTACTTAAATTATATTTAACTATATCTTAATATGTTGAAATACATTGTGAATGCCTACAAGTTCAGTTTGGATCTACACTGGAACAAATTATGCTGCAATAAATTGAATATCATAAGTGTGCATTATGGGAAATCCACTTGGATAAACTTGTGTTCTCTCCTAATTTAATATCAACAACACAGTAACATTTAACAAATAAAGATTGATGTGCTAGCTGGGCAGCACCTCTTTCACTAATCTGTTCATCTTCTCTGTTTACTGTGTCATGGATAAACATATGTTCATATGTACATGCAAAACAATATGTGTACTTTGCAGCAGTAACTTCTGCTGAGAACAGTCCAGACAATAAATGGACACGGTGGTCCACTCCTCATAGGCATGTCTTTCGTTTTGAGGAAAGTCGCTGAGGCGAACTTAAGCTTTATATAAGGAATCCTGAGAAGGGAAACACTGAGGAAAAGCTCTTCTCACTAGCTGATGTGTTTGCCTGATCTATCTCAGTAGGTTCCTAAAGGGCCAGAACAGCCTGTATAACTAACTCTGTGTGTATGAACTAGGCCTTCATGTCAGTGCTCCAAATAATGCACTCCTTTAAAAGACATCTCTGTATTGTCCTTTTACTTTAGACTTTATCTCTCACTTGTTCATTATGTTTGCTCTGTCATTGTGGTTCAGTTCACACTAGCCTGTGTTAGCTTACTACCAGCCTGTGTAAATAAAACCAACTCAGGAGCATGAGCGAGCGTTCTCTTAGTTTCTCCTGTGTTACACCCCGCATGGTTTATGTATCGTATTATAATAATATTGAACATGTACAGTGTTTTAAGGCATGCAAGTCTTAACAGTCAGGATTCTTTTTGAGGTAACTGCTGCATTACTTACTTGGAGGTGGACTGGAAAGGGCAAATAAAAAGCTGGTGAATACAAAGTTAAGAGGAGCAAGATAAAATCCAAAGAAACGAAAACAAACTTTTAAATAGTTCCTTTATGAGTGATTTTCTCAGTACATCACGCCGAGTGACCCCTCGCCCTCATTTTGTGAAAATAAGCTAAACTTTCCTGAATTTTCACATCACTATAACCTGTAGCTACTCAAAAGTGTGTAAACTATGTTTAATATGTGTTAGCTTCTGCTTTGTTAGTAGTTCACAGTAAAATTAAGTGTGGTTGAGGACTCTAACTCTTTTAGGCCATACTAATATATAAATGATTATCCTGTCATAAGTACTGCTCAATTCACAATCTATTAAAGAAGAGAATAAAATGACTATTAAAATGTGTCATATACCATTTAAGAAGTTACATTATAGATAGATTCCTCCAATTCAGAGATTATACTGAGGCAGCCAGAAACAGGACAAGCAGACGTGCAACTGTGCAGATGTGAGATAAGCAAAGAAATCAACTGGTTACAACAATTTCTATAGAACAGAAAAAGCTTCTTGTATGTAACTTTGTGATCTATTTTCTTTTTCATTGCTACGTTTATTGGCTCTGCTGTACTTTCTCCTGTAGCACAATTTCACATCATAAACACCACATGTGTACAAAGACAGTGTATGAAGCATCAAATCTTTTTCAACACTAACTGCGCCCCCTTGCAAACAATGTTACGCTAAACGTGAGTGAATGTATGAGTTACTGTATGTCTCAAGAACTTCTAATTAGAATGGTATAATTTTGGACCCTACCTCCCCATTATGTTTAATTACCCCCCCAAAAAAACTGGTATTGACTACAGTACGCAGAACTGTGGCGCATGACTTCAAGGTTTCCAGCCATTTCTCTGACTGTACAAGTGCTCCATCCACCACCGCTTCACCAATCAGATCCATTTGAGTAGAAAACCACTATGCAAGAGCAAAGTAGTCTAAAATGGCAAATCAATCACCGTACAATTACTAGGGAGGATTGAATTTCCAGATGGAATAGCACCATCTCTAGAACATACTATAAAATGTTCTTACCCACCTACCATCTCTCTTTCTGACATATTATTGCTCTCTGTCATCAGCAGTTGGCCTGATATATCTTACGTGAGTGCTGCTGTGGCCTGTACAAATTCACCTTTAAAATTACCATGTGGAGTTCCTTTTACGTTTTGCTCTCAGCGAAAGACTGGCTGGCTCAAATTAGAGTGAACAGCAAAGCCTTCAGGGACTGCCGTCCAAAAAAAAAAAAAGGAGAAAAAAAAACCAGCTATTTTGATCAAAGTTCCAAATGCTGATTTTGTATGCACACTTTTGACAGATTGTGAAATTGTAAGTGGTGTTCTGAAATATTCATATATTGCTCCTAGCCACGTGTGGAGCCCTAAATAAAAAGGAAATATAAATGCTACATGACAAAAATATAAAATATCCCACTATTTCATGTGTTCACATTTGCATTTACAAGGCTTCATCCCAGATATGAGCAGTACGCAGCGCTGGAGAACTTTTAAATCCATATTTCAAATGGAGCAGAAGCAGCGACAGATGGTTTGAAATCATATTCCTGGATGTTCGAGCTCGAAATATTTGTAGGAGATTTAGGGCTGTTTAAAGTAGAGATGCTTTCCAGCCCTTGTTCCTTCAGACAAGTCTTGTGTAAATGCTTCCTCGCCCATGAGCCTCGTCTGGTTCTCCTCTCGACACCAACTGTACACATCTCCCCCACCAAATGAGCCATGCTGAGATGGTGATGATGATAGAAAAAGGCCTGGAGTGTTTGAGTTGGAGTATCCTCATGACCTCTGAATAATTCAGCGCACGTTGTGACACATTCTTCTCACTCCACTGTGTACGCTCGAAAAGATTCAAACTAAAGGGTAGCAAGAACCAACATAATGTAGCATTTTATAATGTGTACAGAATCATAAACTGCTTGCAGAGGGAAACATAGAGTGAAAGGATATGAGGAGTCTGCGGTGTTTGTTCTATCTACACAGCCGAGGAGATAAATGATAAGAGATTTAATCCAATCGTGCCGAATATGTGACAAAATTGCTTGCTTGCCGTTGAATAGAGATTTGTAGACTCTGTGTTCCATCGCATGCGCAATGCTTGTCTCACTAGCAGGGGTGAAAAGAGTGCTGAAAACCCCTAAATGTAGGGTTGCTTTAATGGTCATTTAAAGTATTAATAAAGGAAATTACTCAATTACTCAAAAGTGAATAAGTAGTTCATCGTAAAACTGCTTGAGCAGTCATGTTAGTCAACCATGTAGCAGCATTGTAGTGCAAAATCATGTGGCTGCTTTGTAATGTATTAAATCTTGTAGTTGTAGGCCAGTTTTAAGTAATCCAACTCTCCGAATGGGGAATATATGTGGTCTGAATGATTTTGACTGTGATATGATTGTTGGTGCCAGATGGGCTGGTTTGAGTATTTTTGTAACTGCTAATCTCCTGGGACTTTCATGAACAGCAGTCTCTAGAGTTTACTCAGAATTGATGCAATAAAGAAGAAAAAAAAGTACCTTGTTGAGGCAGAGGAGCCAGACTGCTTTGAGCTGATGATAGAAAGGCTATGGTAACTCAGAAAACCACTCTTTACAATCGTGTTGAGCAGAAAAGCATTTCAGAGTGCACAGCACTGCAAACCTTCGGGTGGATGGGCTACAACAGCAGAACAACACATTGGGTTCTATTGTTATTGTTGCTGATCTTGTGCATCCATTCATTTTCACTATTTACCGTCTTCTATTGGCTACTTTTAGAATGTCACAAAGCCAAAGTCATCTTAAACTGGCTTCACCAACATGACTATGAGTTCAGTGTTTCTCACTGGCCTTCCTTGTCACCGGGGCTAAATTCAGTAGAACACCTTTGGGATGTGGCAGAACAAAAAAAAAAAATCTAAAAATCTACTGGAATTGCTTTATGCAACCATGAAGGGTCAGAGTGGGACTTGTTTTCAGACCAGAAGTTACAGGATGTAGTCCAGCCCTCCTTAAACTCCGGCGAATTTTGTAGGTTCACTTCCAAAAAACGCTGATGTTCTGCAGTGGCATTCTATCATCCTACAGGCCGTTTTCAACAGCAGTCATCCTACAGTTTCCAAACTTCTGCTCTGATGCAAAACAATAGCAATCAGTTAGAAAGCTGGATTCACATTAAGACAATTGACATGCCACATGAAGCAAGTCCTACCGAAGATGATACATTAAAAACAGAGAACTGAAGTGTGAAAAGATGAGGGAGGAACAACATTGTAAACTTAAAAACCTAAAAACATTTTGACAAATATTTTTGGCACATAGCTTACTTTTAAATCTAGCTATCTACTCATGGTCTATTTACAGTGGTGTGAAAAAGTGTTTGCCCCCTTCCAGATTTTCATTTGTCACACTTAAATGTTTTGGGAATCCAGCAAACCACTGTGAGAGCCATTGTCTAGAAATGGCGAAGACATGGAACAGTGGTGAACCTTCCCAGGAGTGGTCGGCCGCCCAAAATTACCGCAAGAGCGCAGCGACGACTCATCCAAGAGGTCACAAAAGACTTCACAACAACATCCAAAGAACTGCACGCCTTACTTAAAGTGGCCTATTCAAAGTCCTGACCTGAATCCGACTGAGATGCTGTGGCATGACCTTTAAAAGGCAGTTCATGCTCGAAAACCCTCCAATGTGGCTGATTTACAACAATTCTGCAAAGATGAGTGGGCCAAAATTCTTTCACAATGCTGTAAAAGACTCATTGCAAGTTATCGCAAAGGCTAGGTTGCAGTTGTTGCTGCTAAGGGTGGCCTAACCAGCTATTAGGTTTAGGGGATCACTTTTTCACACAGAGCCATGCAGGTTTGTTTTTTTTTCTCACTTAATAATAAACACCTTCATTTAAAAATAGCATTTTGTGTTTACCTGTGTTGTCTTTGATTAATATTTAAATTGGTTTAATGTTCCGAAACATTACACACAAGTGTGACAAACTCAGGAAATCAGGAAGGGGGCAAACACTTTTTCACACCACTGTATGTAATACCCATCATGACTAATGTAACCTTGACATTTCTGAAGGCCTACACTAGCTTTTGTAATAAAGGTACCAAATCTTTCAAGGCTAAAGTTATCTTTTTATTCAAATTTCCATTCCACCTTAACCAGTGATCAAAATAATGTAATTAAAATGATGTTAAAAATGTTGTGAGTGAGCCACTCTTCCTCATTTCTCTTAATAAACAAGTTTTAAGTGAGTTCTCTTATTTACATTAACACACAAATGAATGTCAGTTGAGATTGTGTCTGCAGTGCGTGGGATTGATAGATAAAAGTATAAACGGAGGGTTCAAACAGACGTTAGGACACCTTTGAAGTTTATTCTATAGTTAGGACAGTGCAGAGAAAGTATCATCTAATTGGATGTTGCTGTAATACTGTTTTCTTAGCTGTCTCTAATTAATTCTAACTCCTCTAGTACATATTTAAATATATGTCTGAACTGTGCAAGAGGGTTTACATTAAATTACATGATTAGATGATTATATAAGACTTCCTAGTTTATCTGTCGTAGCTTAGAGACCCTCAAAGCCTCTGCAGAGGGTTTTACTGTATATGTTCACATAAAAAAAAGCCTTAATTAATATCTTTTATTGACAGCTCTACAGCCCACTAGCTCCCTGAACGTTAGTGTACATTAACTCGTAGGTGTCAGCTTTCTACCTACACTGAACATTACATTCAGCCTTCAGCCTGTATAAATTAAAATAACTAAGACTCATTGTCACCATGAATCAGAAACCAGAGAACATCTTCTTCCTTACCATGTATTTACAAGTGAAACATGCTACTTCGGAGGGAAACAAGAAACACTGCCAGAAATTGTAACTACCTCACTCGTGTTAACAGGAACACAGGGTTTCAGCATAAACAAGCTGAAATATCTTATTATTTCTCAACTGATCCAAACAGCTGAAGTGAGAGTAACGTGAGAAAAAGAAAGGACTGGTTGCTATCATACTTATACATACAGCTGGGAGCAGAGCTGATGACAGGTGTTCTTGCTTGATACGATATTTGATATTTTCTCACCTGCTGCAACACACTAAATGTGAAAGTGTGTTTAGAGGTGGGCAGATATTACTACACTTATATAAATAAAATGGAGAACCAGTTTTGTCTTTTAAATGATACAGTACTGTTCAAAAGTTTGGGCCACGTTATGTTTAAAATCTATTTTGTCCAGACAGGAAACTTCTTAATATTTAAATATTCATTAATAAGTATTGTTTTATTTAACCCTTTTCAAGCTTTTCCTTGAGCTTTTCTAAAAACAAAGACAGCTCATGGCAAGGGTGGACTGGGACAAAAAATCAGCCCTGGCATTTTTGGCTTTTTGTTTTTATGACCAGCCTGTCATAATTAGCGGAGCACAGCCGACCAGTAGTTTATGTATGTGTTCCGCGAAGGAATGTATTTTACTATTATCATATAATAATTATCAAATAATAACAGCATCATATGAAAACAAAACAACTTTTTACCGTATTAGAAATTTACAGTAAATAATTACTTTAGAAGTCTATTATATAACCATTGTGGAAAACAAATAAATACATTTACACATACTAGACATACTGTAGTTCTAACTCTTTTGTCTACTCATGTATTTACTGAATTTCCCTGATATAGCAGCTCAATTCTAATTGTTCAGGTTAAAAGCTGCTCCCTCCTTTAAAAAGCTATAACATGCATTTGGATCAGGCTAAAAACAGACAGGGCTGCTTTGTGAACTCATACAACACATAAGCAAGTCTTACTGTGGGCATACCTTTTGCTAATAATACTTTTATACACTTACTTTAGTAAAGCTTAAATTGCAAAGCTTTTACTTCATTTAACAGTTTTAAGATCTGTTATTTCAGTTGTTTGTGTTTTTTGTGGGCCGGTCTCTTAAAAAAAAAGGGAAGAAAAAAAAATCTAACAGCATCGGCCCCTGAGGACTGTCGGCCCACCGGGCAAATGCCCGGTACGCCAGATTACCAGTCTATGACCAGACCAGTCCTGATACAGCCTATGATGGAATTATTGACTGGAGTTTATGGTAAAAATTAAGTTTTTGTGCAATTAAATATCCATAACAATATTTCTAAAAATGTATGTCATCAGTGCATTTTTCTATTAGCATTTGTATCAAAATCATCATTTCATCATTAATGACCCAGTATAGGTGTTATCATGGTTCTGGTAAGTGGGTGGACCCCAGCACAGGGAGGAAACCCGTTTGTGTTATTTGCTGAGGTTTTGGTTGCCCGCAAACTGATTAAATTTATTTGTTTATAGATGTGTTTACTTTTTAAATGCAGCACGCAGGTGACAGGACGTGTGACAGAGGGATGGGTTTTTTGTACCTCGGTCAGGTCGGGACGCCAACTGTGACCGCAGCGTTGAAAGACTGCCACTCACTCTGGCAGAGTGTTGGTCAACAAGAAGTTAACAGAAAAATGTGAAAACTGGTGGAAATAAAAAAGTGTACGACCGAAAACCCACCCACTTTCGCAGATTCCGGCGTCTGCAAAATAGAGAATGGAAACGGGGAGCAACAAATAAATGGAGGGCCCAAAACAAAACAAAGCTACCTTGGGGATGCTACCCTTAACTCTTTTCTTCTATTTTCTTTTCTGAGCCTCTTTTCTTTCTTGTTTCTTTTTCTGGGAGTTTGTTTTGTGTTTTCTTTTTGTTTTTTGTGTCCTCAGCTCTTTCTTTTACTTTGTAATTTTTTTCTGGGAGCATATTTAAGTTTTCATTTCTTATCTGAGCTCCTTCTTTTATTTTTATATTTATTTACATGTTTATATTTATATTTATTTATTTTTTATTTTTTTCGGGAGCTTGTTTTTCTTTTCTTTTGTTTCTTTTTCATTTGATACCATTTACTGGCTACCACTCAGCAAAGGTGTAGCCCCAGGTGGTGGTTTGTGTCTGCTTAAGTAGGGTCATTGACAGGTGCTGCCAATGCCCTAATCAGCGCGTGCACGTTGAGGGTTAATGTCACTGCCTGCAGTTTTGGCTGAACGGCGGCCCACTGGTCACCCTGACACTGCAGAGGATGATTATAAAATGATTCTTTACTGCTGCTTTATTAAGCCATTTGGATGGAGTACACGTTTTTTACAGAATTTTGTCGTGTGCATATACATCATAATCTTTTACATTTCAAATATGCATCTTTATGCTCTTACTAAGCCCTACGAAACTAAAAGTTGCTAATTATCTGGCTGTTCATTACTACCTTATCAGGCAATAAGTACTGTCAAATGTTCTATAGATTTTTATTTTGCATTTATTTAGCCCTCATAAGTCAATAGCTATGTAACTTCTTAAATGAATAACTGCTAATAAACTAGCTGTTATATTATTATGCAGAAACTAGCAGGAAGCATTTTATTTATAATTTGTGCTGCAGTACTTTAGTCCAGTGTTGTTCTCATAATTAATGGTCTCTATCTTGTCTTGGTCTTTTGATTAAAAAAAACTTGTAACATTTTCTTGAAATTAATCAGGTGCAGGTTTTATTTAGCCTGTTTGCCTCCAGAAGCATCTAAAAAGGTGTAACGAGCATTACAGAAATATTTCTTCTTCATTTCGCTTCAGGTATAAAACTAGCTGGAATTAGCCAAACTTGTGCTGTTTGATATTTTGTGCTCAGTGTTACAAAACACACCATGAGCTATTAAAAGTTAAACTAACTTCTAATGCCTAAAGTCTAATGCCTGTTATGTGAATTATTATAAACAAATATAGAAGCTCTGAATGTGTGATAAAGTAAGGAACCCAAGAAACCTCCCTAGTAGTGATAGTACCTTCTGATAGTACAAGCAACAGTGTCATAACAGTGAAAACTAATTAGTATTTGAGAGAAAATTAAATATGAATAGAGGAAGCACCATAGGTAGGCTGCGTGGGAAACTGTAACCATTTACAGGGTATTGTAAGGTCATTTTAAACCTTACATTGTGGGAAAAAAATGTAAAATAGTCTAAAGTGTAAGGTGTGATTGTAAGACAGGGTGCATAAACAGAGGAGAACAACCGAGTACTCAGGAGCCAGGCTGTGCAGAGCTCTGTATGTGATGAGAAACATCCTTTACACAGCATGTAATAGGCAGCCACAGAAGACTACGAAGGCTGTGAGTCTGGTGGCCAGTTTGCTCAGAGTACGTAAGAATTGTGAAAGGTGCATTCTCTACATATTGTCACCTATTGAGGGTTTTGATGTCTGATGTTACAGGCAAGAAAAATGCAGCTTCAACCAAATTAGTGACATACTTGTCAAAAGGTGAGTAATTAAAGATTACGAACATTAGCTGAGTGCATTACTATCAATGCCTACAGTAGTGCTCATTAAAAGCATATCGTCGCTGTCCAATGAAAAATAAGCATCTCCAAAATTGCATCTTTTCAGCAGAGACCAAAAACTTACTTTACTTTTAATGTAAGTCAATGGAACCAGATTTTTTCCATGGTATATTGCAGCATTCCTATTGGTCCATTCAGTATAAAATATTTACACAGTGTTAATGGCAGTTGTCCTGTTCAAATGATGAAGAAAACGAAATGAAGAAATAAGTGACAAAAATGGAAGTACATGTTTTTCATTGGACAGGATGCAGAAGTTTTGTTAATATTCAGTTCACATTAGTTCATATCTTATACATACAAGCAAATGAAGAGGTCTGATACTCTGACTATACGTTATACTCATAGGCTAGTGTAGGATAGGGGTCAAGGCTAGTATAGGAGTCTAGACTGGTGTAGGATAGGAGTCTAGGCTAGTGTTGGATAAGAATATAGGCTAGTGTAGGATAGGAGTCTATGCTAGTGTAGGATAGGAGTCTAAGCTAGTGTAGGATAAATTGTATACACTAAGCATCTAGGTATTTAATGAATGTGCGTTATCACATTAATGAACTATGTAAAATAATGGACTCTTACTGTTTATCTAAATAACAATGCTCATGTAGACCATATACACAGTTACACAAACAATCTTAAAAATGCATGTGCAATTAGTCACATCAGAAACAGGCTAGTTATTTAATGTTTAATGAGTTTGACTGGAAAATGAAATATAGTATAGGAGTCCAGAGTAGTGTAGGATAGGAGTTGAGGCTAGTGTAAGATAGGAGTCCAGAGTAGTGTAGGATTGGAGTTGAGGCTAGTGTAAGATAGGAGTCCAGAGTAGTGTAGGGTAGGAGTCCAGAGTAGTGTAGGATAGGAGTTGAGTAGTGTAGGATAGAAGTTGAGGCTAGTGTAAGGTAGGAGTCCAGAGTAGTGTAGGATAGGAGACTAGAGTAGTGTAAGATAGGAGTCCAGAGTAGTGTAGGATAGGAGACCAGAGTAGTGTAAGATAGGAGTCCAGAGTAGTGTAGGATAGGAGTCCAGAGTAGTGTAGGATAGGAGTCCAGAGTAGTGTAGGATAGGAGTCCAGAGTAATGTAGGATAGGAGTCCAGAGTAATGTAGGATAGGAGTTGAGGCTAGTGTAAGATAGGAGTCCAGAGTAGTGTAGGATAGGAGTTGAGGCTAGTGTATAATAGGAGTCCAAAGTAGTGTAGGATAGGAGTCCAGAGTAGTGTAGGATAGGAGTCCAGAGTAGTGTAGGAGTTGAGGCTAGTGTAAGATAGGAGTCCAGAGTAATGTAGGATAGGAGCCCAGAGTAGTGTAGGATATGAGTTGAGGCTAGTGTAAGATAGGAGTCCGGAGTAGTGTAGCATAGGAGTCCAGAGTAGTGTAGGATAGGAGTCCAGAGTAGTCTAGGATAGAAGTTGAGGCTAGTGTAGAGTAGGAGTCCAGAGTAGTGTAGGATAGGAGTTGAGGCTAGTGTAAGATAGGAGTCCAGAGTAGTGTAGGATAGGAGTCTAAGCTAGTGTAGGATAAATTGTATACATCTAGGTATTTAATGAATGTGCGTTATCACATTAATGAACTATGTAAAATAATGGACTCTTACTGTTTATCTAAATAACAATGCACATGTAGACCATATACACAGTTACACGAACAATCTTATAAATGCATGTGCAATTAGTCACATCAGAAACAGGCTAGTTATTTAATGTTTAATGAGTTTGACTGGAAAATGAAATATAGTATAGGAGTCCAGAGTAATGTAGGATAGGAGTTGAGGCTAGTGTAAGATAGGAGTCCAGAGTAGTGTAGGATAGGAGTCCAGAGTAATGTAGGATAGGAGTCCAGAGTAGTGTAGGATAGGAGCTGAGGCTAGTGTAAGATAGGAGTCCAGAGTAGTGTAGGATAGGAGTCCAGAGTAGTGTAGGATAGGAGTCCAGAGTAGTGTAGGATAGGAGTCCAGAGTAATGTAGGATAGGAGTCCAGAGTAATGTAGGATAGGAGTCCAGAGTAGTGTAGGATAGGAGTTGAGGCTAGTGTAAGATAGGAGTACAGAGTAGTGTAGGATAGGAGTCCAGAGTAGTGTAGTATAAGAGTTGAGGCTAGTGTATAATAGGAGTCCAAAGTAGTGTAGGATAGGAGTCCAGAGTAGTGTAGGATAGGAGTTGAGGCTAGTGTAAGATAGGAGCCCAGAGTAGTGTAGGATAGGAGTCCAGAGTAGTGTAGGATAGGAGTCCAGAGTAATGTAGGATAGGAGTCCAGAGTAGTGTAGGATAGGAGTTGAGGCTAGTGTAAGATAGGAGTCCAGAGTAATGTAGGATAGGAGTCCAGAGTAATGTAGGATAGGAGTCCAGAGTAGTGTAGGATAGGAGTCCAGAGTAGTGTAGGATAGGAGTTGAGGCTAGTGTAGGATAGGAGTCCAGAGTAGTGTAGGATAGGAGTCCAGAGTAGTGTAGGATAGGAGTCCAGAGTAGTGTAGGATAGGAGTTGAGGCTAGTGTATATTAGGAGTCCAAAGTAGTGTAGGATAGGAGTCCAGAGTAGTGTAGGATAGGAGTCCAGAGTAGTGTAGGATAGGAGTTGAGGCTAGTGTAAGATAAGAGTCCAGAGTAATGTAGGATAGGAGCCCAGAGTAGTGTAGGATATGAGTTGAGGCTAGTGTAAGATAGGAGTCCGGAGTAGTGTAGCATAGGAGTCCAGAGTAGTGTAGGATAGGAGTCCAGAGTAGTCTAGGATAGAAGTTGAGGCTAGTGTAGAGTAGGAGTCCAGAGTAGTGTAGGATAGGAGTTGAGGCTAGTGTATAATAGGAGTCCAAAGTAGTGTAGGATAGGAGTCCAGAGTAGTGTAGGATAGGAGTTGAGGCTAGTGTAGGATAGGAGTCCAGAGTAGTGTAGGATAGGAGTCCAGAGTAGTGTAGGATAGGAGTTGAGGCTAGTGTATAATAGGAGTCCAGAGTAGTGTAGGATAGGAGTTGAGGCTAGTGTAATATAGGAGTCCAGAGTAGTGTAGGATAGGAGTCCAGAGTAGTGTAGGATAGGAGTTGAGGCTAGTGTATAATAGGAGTCCAGGGTAGTGTAGGATAGGAGTCCAGGGTAGTGTAGGATAGGAGTCCAGAGTAGTGTAGGATAGGAGTTGAGGCTAGTGTAATATAGGAGTCCAGAGTAGTGTAGGATAGGAGTTGAGGCTAGTGTAATATAGGAGTCCAGAGTAGTGTAGGATAGGAGTCCAGAGTAGTGTAGGATAGGAGTCCAGGGTAGTGTAGGATAGGAGTCCAGAGTAGTGTAGGATAGGAGTTGAGGCTAGTGTAATATAGGAGTCCAGAGTAGTGTAGGGTAGGAGTCCAGAGTATTATTGCAAGTTTAGGATCAAAGTTACTCCCCAGTGATTTCTCCAGTGGTGGAAAGTGACATTAATGTTGACACTTATTTTGCTTATATTTATATCACTTGGATTCTTGATGCAAGCACGCAATCAGACAGCAGTGATGAGTATGTTTAACAAGAGGTTAGAATACACTGTTGAAAGAGGAGCCTTTTGAGACAGGACCTGGGCTAGCATGCTCATTAGGTCAGATATCTCTGCAACACAATATTCATACATCTTTGATATACTCTCAAACCTGTAATTTCTTTACATTTCATTGTTTTTTATGTCAATTCTAATATATTTTTGCCAAATGACAACAAATGAAAATAAAAATTTAATTAATACACTTGCTTTGGATGCAGTGGACACTGCAGTTTAAATTGTTTTTTTATATTTAATGTTAATGGCTTTATCAATTATTTTTATATTCCTGCATGTATTCCTAAATGTTAAAGTATATTTTCCTTTTATGCATATGTTCGTTCATACACAGATAATTAATGTAGCTAATTTCTAGATCAGTGTATTGATTTACACCTATTTAATGCATTGCAGATTAAGTTTCTCGAGACATTCTACAAAAAATAACAAATATATTCTGTATACAATAAGAATAGTCTCATTTGTATTGCCTCCATTTATAGATCACCCAGCCTGAAAAAGATCCAGGCTAAATATCAGTTTGTTCTTCTAAATATGATCATGTCATGGTGCACCATGGATCTAGTTTAGCTTTGTTGAGGCTTACTATTTGTGTTTGGAAAGAGGCAGCCCACAACAGAGAAAGAAATGAAAAATACACTGCTGGTCAGCTCATTGTTTGCCTTGTATGGATGCCAAAAAGTTTGTAAGGACCTTAAAAGTGAAATATGTCCAGCAGCACACGGTGCCGGGCAAATCCGTGGATGATCCATTACTTGAAACCAAACCCACATAAATTAATCTGCAGCCCCAGCGGTGGCAGCAGGGAAAGCGAATCCAGCAGGGCTTCTGGGGTGGGCTCTAATTCCCTCCCTGAGGCATGGCTCCACCTCCCCGCTTTCCCCTAGGAGTGGAGGGGTTAGAGGAGTGACATCTCTGCTCACTGCCAGCCCCCCACTCAGGAGACTCAGCTGCTGTGGGTAATGCCACACTTGCCACACTTCAATTTATCTTTCTCTGAGGGGGAGCCTGGCCTCTTCAGCAGCTCCTTATGGGGTATCCAATCACTGTAAACCCCCCACTATAATGGTGCCCGCAGTGGCACTGCTACAGTTCTATCAAGTGACCCTTGATTGGAGATGGCAAGAAAAGAGCATGCTATCAAAATACCGGTTGTGAAGGTTTTGTTGACTGCGTAGTGTGTTGTTTAGAATAGCGGAGTGAAAAAGATCATTACAGAGAGATAATTACTCGCTACTCAGAGAGGGTAGAAACATGGATTTTTATGTATTTAAAACATAGTTAGGAGGGGCTTTTGGTCACTTTCTTATAACAACATTATCTCTTTCTACAGTTTTATTTTTACATTTCCTGTTTATCTACTGTGAAAATAACTTCATCTAACATGAATATTAGCTACTAATATTTGCAACAAGTATCAGGAAAAACAAATATCTCTAAAATGGTTACAGGACAAGGAAAACTTTTTTTATCTTTTATTGTTAATGAAAGTCTTATGGAACACAGTTTGAAGTATTCGTGATTTAAAACCATCACATATACATTGTAATGCCATAAAACTATGAAATCACTTGATCCAGTTTTAGAAATTTCTAAGCTAAAGTAAACGTAGATGAAAATGTATGCTCAATTCATAATGAATAGACCTTGAGTTAGTGAATATAGTTAACAAGGTCTGTCTCTGTGGCATATGTATCTTTTTTTCTGACACTGAAAAATAAAAAGCTAATGGCAGAAAATGAAATACATGAAAGGTGGTCTCTAACTTCTGCACAGTATCATCAGTGTCACCCACTAAAAGGCATTAATCAATGGTTACTGTATCTGTGCTTTTGGTCACATTCTTATGGAAACATAATCTACATCTATAGTTTTTTCTACTTTTTCTGTTTATCTACTGTGGAAATAACTTTATTTAACATGCCTATGAGCTACTAGTATTTGCACTTCTTCAAACAAGTATAAAAAAAACAAATATCTCTAAAATGGTAACTAAATTAATGTCTTATGAAACACAATTCAACATATTAGTGACTTAAAACCATCACATATTTGTTGTAATGCAATAAACCTCTAAATTCAGCTGTGAATATGTATGCTCAGTAATTGTAATAACAAGGGATTAACAAAGTGTTTATTATGCATTGCAATTCATATGTGGTTGTTAATGATTTTTATATAACAAGACTAATTCAGTTCATAATAAATATACCCTGAGTTTTAGTGAACATAGTCAACAAGGCAACTTTCTGTCTCTGTGAAGGTTTCTTTCTCTGTGATATATATATATATATATATATATATATATATATATATATATATATATATATATATATATATATATATATATATATATATATATAAACACTGAAATAGAACAGCTAATGGCAGAAAATGAAATTAATGAAAGGTGGTCTCTAACTTTTGCACAGCACCGTATATGAAATCATGTTAAGTTTCCAAAAATTATTATTAATTTTTTTCCGTATCAGTATCATCAGTGTTACCCACTATAAGGCCATAATCAATAGTTACTATATCAGCCCAGAAATTCCATATCACTGCATCCCTAAAATAGACCGAAGACGAAATGCAGAGGGGTCAAAAGTTATTGGAGAGCCAAAAACTCGAGCAAGCGATAAACACCACATCTCATACTGTGCTGCTGTCACAAATCGGCCCAATTTCTTTTGTTTTCACACGCCATTGCTCCAGGCTGACAGACCTCCTCTGCTCTCTCTGCCTCTCTCTTGTTCTCTTTCATACACACACACACACACAGCCACTCACACGCTCAGCAGCAGCAACAGCGTTTCACCAATTAGAGGAAGAGCAACAGAGAAAGCTACTCCAGGCTGATAACCAATCTAGCTAACAGCATTTACGTTCACTCTTACTGCCTGTTACGCTCAAAGATTTCTCCTTTCAGACATGCTATGTAATAAACGCTCAAGAAGCTCTTTGCAGTAATCAGGTGGTGCTATTTTTGTGCCAGTGCAGTGTTTGCTCTTGATGGAGAAATAATTCCGCATGCTTATTTTCCCTATAACGTCCGCGCTATGTAAACGTTATTTTTATGATGTGCACATTGTGTTGCCTGATTCATTCTGCCATTACAATCACCACTGATAGCGCATTGATTAACTCAACTGCCTCCCTGATACAGTGTTTGCTTTTACCTCTAAACCAAATTACTTGATGCATCCTGAGACATTAATGTGAAATAGGTCGATCCGTCATATAGCCATTAATTTTCTTTCAAAGGGTGCTGCCTCCTACACAGCCTCAACTGAAGGGCGTCTCTCAGACCCACTGCAGTGGAACAAGATCTCTGTGGACTTAAAATAATGCTGCCGTTCACCCACACATAAATCTAAATTACATTACAGTATATTAGACTCTCTGTGTGATCTCGCAATATAAAAGTCATATAGTAATGGCCTGCTTTGTCCCTTTTTTTTAGGAATTCTGAGAGGACATATTTTTCGACATGTTAGTAAATGTTAGTTACCTTCATAGAAAACAGAAAATGTGTTCATAGTTTCACAGAAAGATAGAAATATATGAATATTTTAATAACAAGGTATAAATACTGGATTTATAAGGAATTCTGAACATGACTATAAACATTAATACACACACATTAAACTGTAACTGTAAAAATAACATTTCAAACATATTTAAAACATAACACATATGTAAACCTCACTATGAACATAAATATACATACGTTACACATAGTAGCTATATTTATTTTGACTTTATAAGTAATATGTAAGTAATAATATTCATGGAGGCCGTTATGTTGTCAGTGCTAAAGAAACTCATGGTATCGGTTTTTTGAATACCATGTCAATAAGAACCTGTGAACACATTCATAGATATCATCATTAATAACACATCATAAAGCATTCATAATGCATCGTAAATATGGCTACAAATATTCACAAAAATGCATTAAAATTTGTAGTTAATGTTTATTATGTATTATGAATTGTTAACACAGTGCATTACAACTACAGTAGTGTTCTTAATATATTTTATTTTACCAAAGAAATTCCCAGCTTGTAGGCTGCATTATGACTAACACACCTGCCCACTCATGAATACACACATATACTATAATATACTTATTATGGGTACAAATTATTATTTTTGTGTATTTTATTTTCTTAATCAAATACAATTACAAAGTTTTAACTGAGTCACACATGCCATATGTTGTTAATTTCAGGAGACCTTGATGTGCAATATGCAATTATTCTACATGTAAATACAAGAATTCATATATCTTTATAAATGTAACAACTCCTTGATCAAAAATGTACTTGGCATCTGCAACATTTGTGAATTTCTGCTTAAATGGATCTTAAAAAACAAATGTCAGCTCAGATACCTTGAAATTGTTTGCCCTGTGTGACAGTGACCAGAAAATAATAGAAATGTTTATTCTATTAGCTTTTAACAACATAAATGTATTATTCAGAGGGACAATCATTTACAAAACACACACACAGACACAAACAAACACAAATAAGTAACTCGGTGGATTGTTTGAAACATGAGAAGTTCCAGACCGAACACATGCAGTGGGGCATTTAATACACATCTATTATTATAACTTATTAAAACTTCCCTCTTTAGTTATCCGTGAGGCCTTGAGCTAACATATTTCTGTGCAGCAGTATGCTTACACATGATAGATTTCCATTTATTAAAGCATAATTAACTGCTTTCTAATAGTTAATAAACTGTTAGAGAAAATCTTTTACCTACAGTGTGTCATGAATGTGTGCATACTTTGTTGTAAATGTTTCCTATATAAATAGCATTCATAGAAATCATCTAAAGGTTTTGTACTGTTGCATGTTTTTTCCCTAAATGAAATTTCTTTGGTTATGCTTTTCTTAGAGTAGGACAAAACAGAGGACCTTGATGGTGATCACCCTCCCCCCACATGCAAAACACATTAATTAAACCCACATATCAATAAAAAATGACACAACGCAACAACAATAAACAACATTAATAGTGGCTTTTCCATAGGGTGCACACATCCCATGATCCTCTATGTCTATGTAATCAACATCTCATCTGTGCTTGTATCAGAAAGATTTCAACAAATTGGCATTAGTCAATCATATAGTGGAGTTTGTAGAAGATCTTTTTAAAACCAATATAAATCAATTTGTGCCACATTTCTATGCGTCCTTACACATTATAGGTTTCTATTTTCTGTTAACTGCTTGCTAATAGGTGAGGCATAAAAGTAGAGTCTTATCTGCATCATCTGCGTTATAATGTGTCATGAATGTGTGCATGTGTTCGCATAGAAATAGTATTCACAGAACTCATCAAAGGTTTTGAACTGTACTGAAGCTGCTTTGGTTATGCTTTTTTCTTAAGAAAGAAAAAAAAGTGTTTATTATTTTATTATTACAGAAACACAAAGCCAACCTTTCTGCTTCTGCCCTTAGCTGGGAGCATATGGTTTGCACAACTGGCAGCTCTCGACCCGCCACCCCCATGCACCATCACTAAAAATAACACATGTCAAAACAAGGTTACGGTGGAGTCTCAATAAGTAGAAAGGGCCATTTTAGATGGTGCGTGATAATAAGGTAAGCAGGCAGCGTTCTGAGAAAGAACAGCCTCCTGTCATATACAGTGATGTACCGTAGATACACACATATCTATCAGAGGATGGACAGACTTCAAAAGGAAGAAGCAATTAGAACTAACATCCTGCCATGTGTTCAAATAAGACTACAGTCTATAGGGTTTACAAACCCTGCCTGCAAAATCATCCAATTAAGCTGAGTGAACCACAACTAACCATCCTTAATAACCCACACAGAGGCTGCTTAAAGACACACGCCTTGATGAATAGCATCATCGTATAGGCTGTCCCATCATGGCATGAAGTTAATTGGTGGGTTCTGCTCTTTATGCAGCGGAGCCAGGTTGAGATTCAGGTCATGATTTAATGCATTGAGTAGCCCGTGGTCTGCATGGGTGACTTCTGAGGCCAAATGGACTGTTATATTTCAGGTGAGCCGTGATTTATACTACTCTCTGCCGCAGTTTAACTCAGGGGGCTACATACTAAAGCTAGTAATAAATCACTTTGTCTTTTCAGGAAAAAACTTTTTGTTTTTCTGTGTTCTTGACTCTCAACCTTAATTTATGAGAGGTGGTTTAATCTATTTGGTTTTAGTTTTCCCTACAATAAGCTGCAGTTTACTAGTGAAAAGGGCACCTATTGTAATGCAAAGAAGCAGCTAATGTCCTGTATAAAGCTGTTAAACCTTCTGAGAATACTGTGTCTATAAGAATTTATGAACACAGTCGTAATTCCTTTATAAATGTGATCACAAATACTCATAAAAATGCATTACACTTAATAGCCATGGTTATTATGCCTTATG
The DNA here is from genome assembly GCA_021613375.1 of Megaleporinus macrocephalus. Lineage (NCBI taxonomy): Eukaryota > Metazoa > Chordata > Actinopteri > Characiformes > Anostomidae > Megaleporinus > Megaleporinus macrocephalus. The sequence continues at coordinate 28,839,516 of CM038709.1, read as the reverse complement.
GATTGTTTACCTAATGCTTTATATGTAGTGTTTATGACATCGTTATATTGTCTTTGCCGGAGGGTCTCAGTCTCGATTTATTATGAATATATAAAGAGTTTCATTACTAATTTATGTATATGTTTCCTTTTTTGGGAGTAATTAGTTTAACGTTATGAGGTACATGGGAAACATGTTTTAAACACTTCATTGTCACTGCTGAGAATAATCAATCAACCAAAAATGTAAGCCAACAGTGTCCTGTGACCAATGGGTTAGGGTTAGGGTTAGGGTTAAAGTATGACCAACACAAATGCCATTGGCTCTAACTTCACATCTACATGGTGGACCAATAAGGGAAGGTTGGACAATGGCGGCACTGCTGTCTGATTATCATTCGGGTAGTGGATTATTCTCAGCACTGCACTTACACTGATGTTTGCTGCTGGAGTTTTTAAACACTGTGTCCACTTACTGTCCACTCCAATGGACATTACTACCTTGTGGTTTACCATGTAGATGTAAAGTCAGAGATGATAGATCTTCTGTTGATGCACAGCTTGTGTTGGTTAATCTCTAGTCCTTCATTAGTGGTCACAGGACTGGATGGCTAGATATTTCTGGTTGGTGGATTATTCTCAGTCCAGCAGTGACGCTGAAATGTTTAAAAACTGTCTATACAGTGTATACTTTTAGAATCTGCATTTATAAAGTGACATATCCAGGCTTTATAAATTGTTATGTAATTATAACTATTTAGGAGCATTTGTGTAAGGCGCTGTATAAAAATGTCATTTATGCCATATAACATCAACATTAAAATACATATTAACATTAACATTAAAATACATTTCTAATGCATTATTAATACAGAGTTCATAGGAGGTTTTTCCAGAAAAATAATTCCTGGTAAATATAATTCATAAAATTGAAGAAAATCAAAACAGGAGCAGGTGTTTATGAATTTTGTTAGTCATAATGCACTTTGCATCATATGTACAGTATATCAGTAATAATATATTCATAATGCAAAGTTTCTTTGGCACTGACAGTATAATATTAACACAACATACAAAGCATTATGTTAATAATTCATATTGCATAAGACACAGCTATAAAATATAATGTATTTTTAAATATTCATATCAATGTTTATGTTGCTTTATGAATGCATTCTGATGCATTGTTAATGTGGCAATGTCACCCACTTTACTTGAACACATGATACTGACATGTCATTAACACATCATGGCAGATGTCATAATTACAGGTATTGTTCAGTAATGTAACATAATGTATGATGCTGTGATAGCTCACGCCCTAAACTATATTTTGCTGTACTATTTTTTTTTGCCAGATTACTGTAATGACATAAGTGATGACAATTATTGTTAGCTGGTTAATGGCACCACAGCTCATAACAACGTCTTTTATAATTTATGTCAAAGATATCTAGCAGGATTCAAATAAACCTTGATCATACTTAAGAATTCTTAAATCCAATCTGGGGAGATGCATAGGCCTGCTGCAGTTGCATTACTGTAATGAAATGGTGTAGAGAGGGTCAGCTGATCCTAATCCCACAGGATAACCTCAGCTCCAGGTTCCGATTCTTGATCACTGACAGTGTTTTTACATATGTGTATTTCATTTCTGCAACCTATAACTGTTATTTTAATAAATGAAGGTGAGCACAGGGCTGAGATAAGCTTATGGGTAATGATACTCTGTGAATTCCTAGTGGGACGTGAGTCATACTGATTAAAAGCATCCTGAGTTTCCTTTTATTTTTTCCCCTTTCGTACACACATAAGGGACATAATCTAGTTTTAAATTTAGATGATGACCCCTTTTTTCTTTCATTAACTTTGACACTCTGATTGGATTCTAACAAAAGTGATTTATTTAGAATCAATGCATTTGGCAACAACCACATTTCAATCAAGAGTGAATTGTGATGTTCTTTATTGAAAAACACAGAACAGCATTAACATTTCACATGTTTGAAATGTTTTTTTTATTCTGAAAATAAGGGTATTAATGAGGTTGTCTCTGTTTGCAGCCTGTACTCTTCCGCATGTGGAGGTTTTACACTAGACACTGGAACATTGCTGGCTAAATTGGGTCACAAGAGCTTTGGTGAGGTGAGGTACTGAAGTTGGATCATTAGTTCTAGATGATATCTTTCACTTTAACTCATCCTGACAGTATACGCTGATATTCCATCATTTCAAAACACAGTTGATGATGTTTTGTATTGTGTATCTTAGGTTCATGTGCAGTTGATTTAGAGCATTCCATTGTAGTGGTGATGCTTTTCTATAGATATATATGGAGAATATACACAGAGTGTATGTACAATTGAACACCTGTATCAGGCTGCCCTGCAATCTCTGGGTATATGCATATGAGTGCAGGTGTGGCACAAATGTATATTGAAGTGACCACACAGATGCTTCTTCTAGGCAAAAGACAAAAGCTTCTTCTGAAAAATGTATATATGAGGTTTTGTTTTGCCAGCAGCAATATGCACTCGCAATGTACCTTCATTTAACAGTCAAAAACTAGGTTTGTTTTTTATTCCCTCTTGAAAAAGATAACTGCACACCACATCAGCGTTTGAAAAACTTAATCCACCCAGCTCAATAGGGGGCGGCAGCATTTGGTGGCATGTTACAAATATTGAAGACTTTGGGTGATCAGTAGGCGAGCGCGGCTAGTATGTCTGAATACTCAGTAGGCATTGAGTAGTAGGCGAATGGTACCTGGATGACCTCCTGAGTCAGCAGCTATTTTTATGTATGTGACCGCAGCACACTGTGCTATCCCATAATTCACCTGGAACCAAAACTCGTCTACTGAAATTGTCTACCGCTAGAGCAGTACATACTGGCTCTAATCTAGTACCTACTGACTAGTAGGCGATTTCAGACGCACCCTTGGACTTGCAGGCCATCAGACCTCCATAATTTGATATTTCAAAGTGTTGCTGGAAAATGAAAATTAAAAAAAGGAAAAGTTATTGCTTCCCATGGCTGAAACTCGAGTTTTGCTAGACTTTCCCCTCATTTAAATTACAGAGTTGAAATTTTGTTTTGAACTTTGCGTAATGATAATCATGTCTGGTATCTTGAGAATAAATGAGGTATTTTAAGTATTTGCTGTGGAGGAAAAATCCCATTTACATGAACTGAGCCTGATACACTCTCAGTCACCAAACTGGGGTTTAATAAAAACACAACGTCAACTTTAATTATAAACATTGCCAACTTTAAGATAATCTCCGAATTACTGAGCACACAGAAACAGCCCAGCCATCAGTCATGTTTCAGACAGGCTTGTGCATACTTAATAAATGACAACACAGGCAGGCTCAAGTTTACAGCATAATTTTAGCATTTATAAAAAAAAGGTTTCCACATTTTTCTAGACACTTTAAAAAGAGGTTTCTAAGAAAACCGTTTTCAGTGAACAAAAACACATCTCCGTGTGAATGGGAGGCCAAAAAACACAGAAAGACTATCCAGATATGTGTGGACGGGAGCAAAGATAGTAGCTTATCATGCAAAGTTGCAGAGGAATTGACACTGGTTGCTCAAACCTTGGTTGCTCTTAAGTCTGCTTGTGAGGAATATGTAATCAGCTGTATGTTGTGGAGTAACTTGCTACAATATCACGATATCAAGATAAAACTTCTATGATTCAATTTCCGTGATGTAATATACCTGCAAAATTAAAAAGATAAGACTGTAGATTATAACATGAAATATGGAAATTAAACAATGTCCTTATCCATGACACAACATTGTTCTCCAGGAACATTCACAGACCTCACAGAGACGTAACTTTAGCCCTAAAACATGTACTCTTGAGGAAAATATATGTTAAAAATATTTGCTCCCCGTTTCAAGACAAAATAGGAATGGTGGGTGTGGGGGGAGTCTCCAATCACAACCTTCAATCCCCCCTTTCAAGATGGATTTTTTAGATTTTTATCTTGACACTGTACATGACATCTGCAAGCGTTGCGGATATGATGGCAGATGTCCGCATATCAAGCATGAGAAAATGTGCATTTTATCATTTGCCCAATATTGCACGCCTTCGTCTCTGCTCTGCAATGCTGATGCAGAAGTTGTGAATGTCTTCATTTTCTCCTGCATTGATTATTGTAGCTCCCTTTTTAATGGCCTCCCTGTTAAACTGCTCAACCGGCTTCAGTTCATTTAAAACTCGGCAGCCAAAGTTCTTACTTCTACCAAGCGCTCTGCATACATCAGGCACATCTTTCATCAGCTTCACTGGATACCAATACCTTGTACAAACTTCACCAGGTATCTTTTAAAGCTGTTTTTGGCCTCACCTCTACATCCCTTAGTGAGCACCTTCATCCTTACCGTCCCTCTCACTCCCTCCAGATCATCTGGACTTCTTGCTGTCCCATGCCAAGACCCTGGACAGCTGATGGCAGGGTTTTTTTAGTAATAGTGCTCCTAAACTTCAGAGCTCTCTCCTACAATCTCTTTGTGACTGCTTTACTTTATGTCCCTTTGAAGGGCAACTTAAAACCTTGTTCTTCACAACAGATTGTTCTTCTTTTATTCTATTTTTTCATTCTAGTTTTGCTTCTCACTGTGATGCGTCCTTGGGTTTGTGAAAGGACCTATACAAATTGAACATATTATTGGTTTGTTCTTAAAAGTGTCTGTTTATTTCAGTACATGCTGCAGCCTATTGCGTTTAAGTCTCAATGTGAGACCCTCAAAACGCAAAACAGGCAAAGGCCATGGATGTATATTTCTTTTCAATTAATGAAGGGGTTACCAATTGTTGTGCGGTCTGTTGCTCAATATCTGGGGCCATATGTCCATATGCCTGCCATGTCAGAGGATTCAAAATCCACTTGTAAACAAATACACAAGTTCTCATGATAAAATAAGTTTTTAACAGATTTCTTGTATAAGAATCATTAAACATATTTTCTAGGTGCACATAAAATGTAATAACCCCCCACAAACAGTCAGAAGATATTACTCAAATGTGAAAATCCATATGGATTAAGGAAAGCTGTAACTATGACACTGACTCATTGTTAACAATCACTGTAAGTAAATAAATGTAATTACTTCACGTTAGACCTGCAGCTTAGGTTATTAAATAAAATAAGCTTCACCAACCACACTACAACACACAAAGTATCACACAGACATGATTGCCTTCTCTCCATTATATATTTATATTACATTTTTGGAGATCAATTGTAATGAAACTGTATGTTTTTGGGCAATATCTTCCTCTCCTCTCATCTTCCTCTCATCTCATGGTTGCTTATCTCCAGTACAGCACATGCAAAGTACGAGAAATCTGAAAGAAATCTGAATAAGGGCATAGATGCTCTGAGAAATCTCATTACTGAGCTAGGACCCAGCTCTATTTATCAGATTTCCTATTTGGATTTCTAGGTCTTAATCCAATCTAAGTAATTAGATCAGGTGATTAGGTCCAGTTAAACGAACTTACTGATGTATGGAGGGAGATATGCTGCTCTTGCCAGGAAGGGGGCTATTGCAGTGTGAAACAAATAAATGTGTTAATCCACACATGAAACTTATCAAGGTAAAAGAGAGGCCTAACTGAAAGTGGCCTTGGTGACTGTAATTTGCCCAGAAACAGTCTCTGATTAGGTACTGTTCACATTGTAAAAGAAAATACTGGTTATAAAAAAAATCCTGAATTATTGGGTCTGTCTCAAAACCTAGTGAGGGTCTACATAGGCAGCATTTAACTACATAGTATGCGCTCCCGACATGTAGACAGTCCCAATTCTTACATACCTTAAACATGCTGTCTACTGAGAAACCTTATTTGGCCCGATTTTAAGGAAGCATCGAACGCTTTCTCAACCAATAAGGCAATCCCATGATGCAAATGTTAAAAAAAAAGTTATTTCAATTCTCTCTGCTGTTTTAAAGAGTTTCTTTCATATAATCACACAAAACAGTATTTTATTTGCAACTTTTCAACAAATCATTGACATTTTGCAGTTTATACTTGCTATTAGCATTTATGCTAGCAGATTTTTAAACCTCGGGCTATTGTTTTGGATGCTGTCCGGTTTAGCAACCAGCTAAACCATCGGTCGCGTGCTACAGTGGGCGGGAACAAGCCGTGACGCAGTTTCTCTCTAACTAGAGCGTCTCAATAATCCACCTTATGAGGAGAGATGAGGAGAGAACACTGATACTTAAACAGCTGCCTACATAGACAGCCTACTTAGTCACTCACTAGGTTTTAAGACACACCCATCATATTCAACCAGAGTGTTGAGAAACATTGGTAAAAAAGCAGGCTACGCATAAACAACCTCTTTTCTTAAAGCTATAGATCAACTAGGTTAGCAAGCAGATAAACTACTGAACATTCTGAGTCACCACCGGATGTTTCATGTACTACATGAGGCAAGCTAAACAGCTAAACCTGAGTGACTCATATTCCCTTAGTATTTTCTTTCATATCACAATAAGTAACTGTTTTAACAAGTTTCACATTCAAGTCTCGCTCACTCTGGCTGAGGCGTTAGAACGCCATGGCATCATCAGGCATGCCGGGCAGCTGTCTTTGTGTTCAGCTCAGACGGCAGCTTATACTCCAACAGCATTGACTCCAGCCTGGCGGTCATAACAAGCTGGAGGAAGCAGGAGGAGAAAGAAACTGCCTCTCCTTGACATGCACTGTAACCTCAGAGGTTGTACATCCGCCCTTATTTCCACACTGAAGATGCAGTCCAGCAGCAGAAAAGTTTAATTAAAGTCCACTTTCTCAAGGGTAGCAGATTAAACTGGCCCAGTTCAGGCAATTAAGTACATAGTGACAGCATGCAGCAGGCCCCAACGCAAAGGAGCTTCTGAGGGTCCTGAAAACAGTTCCAAACACTCAGAAACCCTGATACTGTGTGAAGACATGCTCTAAAAGTGTCTCCGTTACAAACACTGAAGTTCCTACAATCTCAAAGTTACACAACTGTCCAAAATTTTGTTATTGGGTTTTGGTGACTTTGTGTAGGTCATTAGACACCAATGGGATTGTGGGAGCAGCAGTGAACCAAAGCAGGCAATGAGAGCAAAAACATTCATTCATTCATTCATTCAATCATTCATCTTCTAAGCCGCTTCTTCCTTCTGCTTTCGCCCAGTGAGCACTGGAGTAGGCTCCAGCACCCTGGATAGGCTGCCAGTCCAGCACAGGGCAGACACACAGAAATTGATGCCATTTTGACTCCACGATCTGTGGGAGGAAACCTGAAGGAAACCCGTGCAGGGCGAGGAGAACTATGCAGAATTGAACCCGGACCTATTTTGCTGTGAGGCGGACAGTGAAATCAATGCTAAGAAGAAGAGAAAAGAGTGACAGCAAGGAACCAGTGACAGCATCCTCTCTTGACATTGATGGGGACCTGTGTTTCCTTCCGGTTTGGCACTGCTAACAACCAAACGTAGCTACAGAGTCTCACGTGACAGCAGGGAAAGGCACAGCCAATCACACTGGCCATATGTGTCAATAACATTGAATTTGATTCAGTGTTACAATTCAATAATTGCTGGATATTGGTGGGGACATGTCACCTCACCTCCATCCATGCTAATTCTATGCCCTTGAATGGAAGGAACCTTATCTATATCTATATCTATATTTTAAATGCTTTCTGAAAATGTTGCATTATAAATAAGCCATCACTACTTTTCCTATTTTGCTCAACTCTGCACATACACAAGGAGAACAAAAGCATATGCACACGGCCCATAAACTGCACAAGCAGAGAGAATGTGTCCAATGTGTACCTAAAACCAATGTACATGAGTTCCATAGTTTACTACAGTACATGAGATATATATATATATATATATATATATATATATATATATATATATATCTTCAAGTCTTCATCATCTACCCCACAGAACTGTAGAAGATGAAAGGTCCACTAAATGGTGTGATGATGTCCCTACTGAATGGTGAACATGATCATTCCATTAGGGACACGTTTAATTGTGTAATTGCCGACCACCAAATTAGCTTCCGAAGGGAAGTGAATCCGTTGGGAAAGGCGGCCACTGTCATTATCGGCCTCCTCCTCCGCGAGAACTCTGTTACAGCTCCTCAGATTTAACGATAGCCCTGATGGGATTTCTCACTGGTGCAGGGATGCTTTTTCAAGTAGCGCCATTAGGCGTGTAATCATTTCAGTCTGTCTTTGCAGGGCTCTGATAAGCACAAAGGACGTGCATTCAGCAGGTCGATTCCAAACCCGCGCCACCCTGCTCAGCTCGGGCTGATAATGCCGTCTCTTTAATCTGCCCTTGTAGCTGATGTCACGGGGTATATAGCATGGCATAATTAGCGCCTAATACATTTATTCATATTTGTATTTCAAATACATTTTTAGCATACATTTCAAATAATCACATAAGAAACAAAACAGGCCAATTGGCAAATGTCATTCCTGCATAAACAAGACTGTTTACTAGAGCAGAAATCTAATGAATATACACTTGTCTATTTAAAGAGGATAGACTGTGTACCCTTCCCATCTAAATGCTTGTGCTGCTGCTATTTGCAGACTGCAGAGGGCATTCATCATGTGATCCACTAAGCGAAAGGCGGAGTAATTTATTACAAATTAAGGTTGCTCAAACATGACCCAAATACATAAAACCCACTTAATGCAGCCTCACGGTGCTGCTTGAGGAACATTATGTCAACAGTGTAAAATAGCTCATTATCATGGCATTTAGACAGAACGGACTGCTTTTGGTCACTGTGTGTTTTGTGCAGTATTATGCCAAAGATGTTCGAGTGACTGCAGGATAAAAGTGGTAAGCAGCAGTCACTGGCCAGATGGCAGCATCTCTGTTATGGTCTAGGCAGCAATAAACAAGAAAACTATACTATACAATACATATGTACGGGAGAAAATCTGGTTAACGTCAGGTATTTTTCTAGCAATGACAACCTGGAATGGGGGAAAAAAAATATATCGAGTGGAATCTGTCACAGAAACCTTTTCTAGCAAGATAACATTTGACTGACACGAGCACTCAAATGTCATGTCCTAATCTATGACCATCTACAGTGTTTTGGGTCAAGCTTGCGTAACTTATATGCCTGCTGGAGTAAAGTTTTGTGCTTGACCTCAAATCTTAGGCCAGGTGAAGTTACATACATAAATGTATGCTTCATTTAAAGATGTACAGAACAGACTGGAAACAGAACAGACTATTGGTGGGATTAAGAGGTGGGCTACTCCATATATTTATATATAAATATAAAAACAACAATGAACAGTGTATATTAGTGTATAGCAACAATATAGCAACAATAAGTCTCTTATAACTCCATCTTATGTAATTTTTCAGTACCTTGTTACATTTTTTTAATATTTAAAAAATATGTATGTTTTGTACTTAAGATATACATTGTTAATATTTACAAGAAGTTTTTTATATGGTCTCTACTGCATAAAAAGCACATTGTTATTTTATTTTATTAATGTATTTTTTATTATTTGTTATTATTTGTTCTCCTCTTGCTTTATAATTCATAAAGTTCTGCTCATGCTGAAAAGAAGATTTCGGTATTTCGGTTGCACAGGTTATTCAACTTTGCTACTTGGCGGTGATGCTTTAAACTTAATGTCAACTGGGTGCTCATCATGTAATTATGATACTAACAGCAAGAACACCTCACCGAACAGAACAGGTGAAGAGCTGTTTCGAACTATATCTCTGGTTTCCTGAAGGCTTTCAGTGTGATCCAGGTAAAGGGCATGTCACACTCTTCTGACCTGTGGAATTAGGCTTTGTTCTAGGATTTCTCTTTTGATCTACAGTGTATCAAAGATCTGATATTAAATGTTGGTATCTCTGTTTTACCAAAGACTGCAATAAAAAGTCATGTATTGTTGGTGAGGAGTCATAACACCCTCCAATCCTGTAATGTTTAGAATAGATTGCTCTTATTTTCTTCGAGTTGCGGTGCTCTAAATTTCTCTGGATCTCTACCATGGGCGAGAGTCTCAAGGCTGCCTAGTGTTCACCTAGGTCCAATACAAAGCTGTAAGATTCTGAGGTCCAGATCTCCGGTTCACTGAAGGCTAGCACTGTGAGCCAGGGCTTGTTGGATAAGGAATGCCACACTCTACAGGCATTGTAGAGTTTTATCACAGATTTAAGTCGGATTCCTAAAGTCATTTGTTGCAAAGCATTCAGTTTTCTCATTATCAGCCGTTAGTTGACATTAAAGTCATGCAACGCCTACTGTACTCCAGGGATGCAGAGTTACATCCTACACTGCCTTATCTTAGCCCTTATTTATCTGCCCTCATGGCTCCACCCACATTGTATAGACAACACAAAGGCACATGTTGGTTTATACAGTTCATATATTGATATAGTTTTGTATATATTGATACAGTCTTGGTGTGGTAACTTGGCATGACTCTTAACAGTACTTTAGTCTTTTGGATTAAGGCGTTTTTCAGTTAACGGCCCCAGTGAGTTTACATTTTTAATATCTTTTTTTCGATTGCCTCGTCCTGAACACTCTGCTTGTTTCCTGGGCTGTTCTCTATTTGTACAAATGAGGTGCAATTTAACAGCAATGATCTCCCTCTTATTAAGTATTCAGACTATCTGGCCCTTGTTTCCTGTGTGCAGGATGTAGATACTACTCTCTATCTGTCTGTTGGTTTGACAACAGCTTTCTGAATCTTAATGTCACCAAGACCTGGGAGCTGTCTATGGGTGGCAAAATAAAAGGGAGCAATTCAGGTCCTGGATACAAGTCAATAAGGAAGTGGAACAAGTTGCTCATTTCATTATTTCGGAACAGAAATGTATAACAAGCTTAACCTCTAGGATAATGTGTGTATGTGTGTATAAATTTTTGTCGATTTTGAGTTTTCTACATAATTTGAACACGACAATGGCCATTTACATTGTGTGAAACTTTCATGATGAATGGACAAATAGAAGTGCGCCAAAACAGCTTGGAAGCAATTCTGGTTCCATTGACTTAAATTGAAAGTAAAGTATATTTTTGTTTTCTCCTGTAAAGTTGCAATTTTGAAGATACTTGTTTTTCATATATATATGAAGAGGGAGAGAGAGAGAGAGAGAGAGAGAGAGAGAGAGAGAAGGCTGAAGACAAAGTTCCTATGGCTAAAAATGAACTATTCAAATGTTTTATTACATTAGCTGTGACAATTACTAATACATATACATTTAAGAAAATGTCCTAGAGTGAGAATTAATTCCCTTCCATACATCTATCTGTCTGTAGATCTGTGGTGTATTTTGCTCATTGTGTAATTGTGCATTGCTGTGTAAATGTGTTTCCCCAATGTCTGTAGTGAGCCTGTTATAACTGTTACTTTTATCCATATTTGGAGATTAATTGCAATTTAAGATCAACAGGTGACCTATATATGTTTTACACAGATTCCTGTTGGCTGTTTGGCCCTGCAGTGTTGAGCCACAAATCTATGAAACACTCATATAGTAAAGAAGCTTGGTTTGTTGAAATCATGTGACTTCCGGTTACACACCTTAAATCGGAGAAGGTTCAAAAGCTTTGAGAAATTGCAAAGCACTATAAGCCCATCCATGTTTGTACTCAGTTCTGTTTATCAGTTCTTTGTTAAGTAGATTTTGTCAGTATTTTTGTTTTTGTTTAGACGCTGTTCAACCCCCCATTGTGGACAATAGCTTGTTGGTGGCTGAAACCCAAGGACCCTTTGCTTGACACAAGTGGTGAGGGTGGCTCTCAAGCTGAAGAAGGAGGCCTCTAGGGACAATGAAGGCAAAACAAGTGGCAGCAGTGGTGGTGGCTAAAGCAGAATCTAAAACACAAGAGAGTTTGGAGAGAGAAGATGAGATTTGCTCGGAAATGCTTAAGGATCTGGATGTTGTGGGGCTGTCATGGCCAACATGAGTGCAATGTTGCCTGTACCTCAGAAACAGTACCCTTGGACTGGAAGACTGGGGTGGTTGTCCCTATTTTTAAAACATTACACTGAAGGATGTGTTACATTTACAGGATATCACACTGCTCAGCCACCCTGGCAAGGTTTATTCCAAGTTTCTGGAAAGGAGACCAATAGTTGAATCTTAGACTGATCAAGAACAGTGTGGATTGTGTGCTGTCTGTGAAACAATGGCCCAATTGTGGGGGACGGGACAGGTCTGGGCTTCTCTGCCTTGCCTACCGCAACTGTGACCGTAGCTAGGCTAAGAGGTTAAAGAAGATGGATGGATGGATTTTTAGCATTCTCTCATTTTATGGTTGCCCTGCTTTCATCATAGACCACAAGCTCATGCTTGCACCTTGTTTCAAGTGATCCAGTATTAAATCTGTTAGTTGGAAAAAGCATGTAAACCTCTACTTTCAGCTGCGGTAGTGAAATACAGCTTACTCACTGATAAGGCCACTTGTCACAAACCAGTACAGACATATGTTATGAAAATTTACTGAATACAAAATATGAGCAAACGCATCATACACTTCAAGAAATATGTTTTAATTAAGTCGAGTGACTGATTTAATTAATTATCTATTTAAAAAAAGCACATAAAGGGCCACTGGGACCACAAGGGTGAGCTCATGTTCAGTATTTCACTAATCTACTGTTTACTGTGATATAGAAAATAATACACCCAGTTTATGTGACTGGGTGCAAATGTCTTGATAAATGACATTTGTAATAAATGATTTGTAAATGTTTGAAAATGTATTGTTTGGTGAAGGCCTATCAAGCTTTTTCATTAGGTTGGATCCATTTTGGTCCATCTGTATTCAGGTCCACACCAAACAGCTGAAGTGGACAGGCCGAAATTGTGGGTCTCAGTAAGCTTCCAGTGACCCCTGCTTCAGTTCACTGCCAGTGAGAATGTATTTTGACAATAGTCCAAACCAAAACGAGGGAACTCCACACCAGCATGTTCTTTTCTCAGTGGACATATAGTGGGCATATACACTCTGCCTGCTTTAACATTTCACATTTTACACTCATATTCTAATTGCAGCACAAGCTACTGTCAAAAACTGCAGAGCAGTAAAAACAGCAAAGAGATGTGCCTGATTTTGTCAGATGGATCTAATTTTCACCCAACAATAGTCACTTGATTAAATTACAATCAGTAATAATATGTTTAACAGGTTGTAATAAATCACAAGGCTTAGAGATTAAGGTAAGATCCATAAGCAGACTGTTTAACTGAGAACAACAGGGAAATGCAATGAGCAGAGTACGGGGCTGAGCAGAGGTGTGAAACCGGGGGATCCTGAAGGAGGTATCCAGGTGAGCAGGCTTAGCAGAGTGGAATATAGGCAGCAAAGGGTCATTACCTGAGCTCAGACTGGAGTTTTCAGGCATTGGTTTGCTGTAAGAACAGAGGATAAAGCAAAACCCTAATGAAAAGGCAAATACAGATGCGGTGAAACACAGAATAGCCTAGCCTGGCCTGGCCAGGCGTGGTATGGCCCAACTAGTTAAAGCTGGGAGAGGTTTGTCTGTCTTGGCTTGGCTTGGCTTGGCTTGGCTTAGTTTAGCATAGCTTAGCATAGCATAGCTTAGCATAGCATAGCTATAGTAACGAGAGGCTTGGTTTGAGTGTACAAAGGTACAAACAATACCACAGACTGTGGTGTGGGTGAGAGGGGTATATGTAAGGAAAGGGTGATTAGGAACAGGTGGCTGAAGCAAGGGACAGGTGCAGTGTGTTTTAGGCTACTCAGTATTCAGGAGACAGAGACCTCTGGTGGCGCTGAGCAGGGATGCACAGGTAAATTGATGGTGATAAATGTTACACATCTCTGCTTTCTTTTTTTCTGTTTTCATGGCCAGTGTGAGATAAACAGTTTGACCAATAAATGAATAAGTAAACAGATTTGTAATATACTTTAGACACTGCAGTGTGAAACCAAGTGAATCAAAGGAAAAAGATACTATTGGGTCAAATTAACCATCGTTATTGTTAATGCATTGGTGGCCAAATTAGTTGGCTGAATTGTCTTATATATATATATTTTTTGCCTCACCATCTTTAGACATGTGGTGCCACCCCTGAGCATAAATCTGTAAAGTAAACTTTGAACTGATCATTCTGTTTCACTCTGTGGGATTACAGGTCTCATGTGCTGCATTTACACATTCAGTGTTTGTGCTAAAGAGTGAACCAGCAAGAAAGCACTAGAAGCTGAAACTGATCCAAAAGCTATTCAAACACACCTAACGAGCTGTGCTTTACATTGCTTCTCTTGCTGCTTGTCTCTCTGTCTCTTTAGGCTGTCAAATATTCAGCAGAATCAGTTTATGATTATAAAACAAGTCAAAACTAGCAAACCTGCTTGATGAGGAAAGAACCTGAAACATACATACAGAAGCAGTTTATCTGGTCAGTGTAGTGACCCTGCAACTGAAAAAGCCCACTGTTAAATGCAGTTTCACTTTAGCAGCTGTTTCCAGACTCTTCCATGCAGTTTTACTGTCACAGCTTTTCTTAAGCGTTGCGCTACAACTGAGGATGCTTTGCACCTCTGGCTCTCCGCGCCAGTGTGGTAGGTGGCATCTATGATTGTGATGTTTCTCATGTTTAATGTGTTCATGTTCATAAAACATCTTTAAAACATGTGTAAATGTGCTAGCTACTTAAAAGTGATGATGATGATGATGTTCCTACAATGATGTAGGTTACAGGCTTCCTAGCTGGACCCCTCTAAGACATAACTGGGATCCTAAAATGAATGCACATTTTTTTATTTGGCAGTTTAATTTTAATTTACCCATTTCATTATATCCTAATACATCCTTCACAAAAACAAAAATATAAATATCAACATTTGTGAAAAATGTGTTTGCCACATTGCTCCGCCTTATTTTGACTGGTACAGTGCTCTACTCAGACGTCTGGCCCCGAGAGCATGAATTCCCATTTTCAGAGAACATCAGCACTTGATTATCCCGAAGCCCTTTTGGATTAGCGCCTCTGTGGGGTCACCTGTGATCTCACTCATTACACATCCATTCCACCCTCTAAAGCACCCACTGTTATACTGATGACATGTAAGGCACTTCAATTCACACTGGGCTGCAGAGAGGACAGCTAAAGAACTACAGTTACACATACATTGCTCAGACAGTGTTCTGAATAAGGGGAATGTTCTGAGTGTTCACTTGTGTGCATGTCTGGGCAATAAAAACTGATTGATTTTGAATTTGAATGAGATTTCAATTAAAAACAGTTGGATTGCTTTACCTACACATGTACAGATTCACAACATATCTAAGAAACAGTTGTAACTACAAGTGTATATGTTGAAAAAAGTAAAGAGCATAAAGTAGTAGAGAAACTTCAAAGCTGCTAGCATCTACCGGTGTAACTAGTGAAAATGTCTAGAAAAAAAAGATAGATCTCTTTTTCACTAATTCACTAACATGTAAAATTTGGAATCACTTGTTATTTTAATCCATGTTGTTCATATAATATATTACAAAGTGTAGATTGAGATACTATGAATCCTGAATTTGTAATGCATTTGAAATGCATTTAAAATGCATTACATGATATATGTAATGCCTTAAAATGCCAGGCATACATATAATCACATGTATAATATTTAATACAGCAACAGGACTTCATAAAGTCAGATTCCATAATACATTATATATCTGTACATAAGAACATTGCATACCTTACTGTCAGGTTATGGCAGATCATTTATCAAATGTATACTATATTTAATTATAATAATGTATTATAATTGTAACAATATATACTACATAGTGTATATTTAACTATTTACATCATGTTTATTAAGCTTTTAGGTTACACTTAAAACAGATATTCTCCCTTATCCTGGAAGGGATTATACACAACAAATGATAGATGTACATCTGGATGTAGATTTGGATCTGCTGTATATTTTGTGCATTACAACAACCTCATTATAGTGAGTTAAAGTGCACTGCAACATTCATGTTTACAGTGTATTTATGGATATTGCAATGCATTATAAAAACCTGACATTAAGTCATATTTTATGGAATGCTATAACATTTTAAATACAATACAATATACAAAATATGATATGTCAATGTAACTACCCATGAGCAATTATACAAGCTTATGACAAAAAATATTATGTATGCCGTATGACAAGTGCTTTTATATAGCATTATGAGTACCAGATTTATAGGCTTCCACTTATACAAATATTAAAGGTTAATCGATTGCTCCAGCTATTTATAAAAAGTTGAATATTTAGAACATCAGAAAAGCTTTATGTTCCAGTCACATTAGTGAAAATACATCATTGTGTGTTTATGATACTGTACAGATGTACAGAGCAAATTGAAATGTACATTATGTGACTGCAGAAGTATTTGGTACCTGTCCAATTTCCTAGCGCTGTGCTCTACCAATTACTGTCTTAAATAAGGATAAATATCAACATGAATCCATTCCCCTCCCCCAGAGTGAATTCTCACCATTGCTGTGGATTCTGCTGTGAACTCAGCGTTTAATTAAGTTTGAGGTTGAGTACATCAAGCCTCGGCAAATGGTATTCAAATGGCAGTTCTTCCATTCATCTTGGTTATAGGGCCTAATTCATCCCCACACTTCGGAGGAGCGCCATATTTTTCTGTGCTATTAAAGGGCAAATAGGGAGAAACTCGACTGGGGTGAATTTGAAGGCAGACACACTTTATCATGGTGAAGTTTAAGGCCATTTGGGCTGCTATTCTTGTAGTCATATTCAATTTCACATAAGAAATCAGGTCAGACAGTTTCATAAACCATTCAGGCTTGCTTTGGGGAAAAAAAATATGAATAAAGCGGCAATTTCATGTGTTTAAATGGAAGAAATTATAACAGATCCCATGAAACAGTTTATATTAGCTATTTAGGCTCTGAATATTAGTCCTCTTTTTCATCTCATATACATGCCGTTATCTAATGCATCCAGCATATTCTTTTCTTTAACTGGTTGTGAGTGAGGTTTTATCATAAAACAAACTCTGTCTGAGGATAATATGATACCTTAATCACAAAGAAGACTAGCTAAAAGAAAGCAGGAGTTCTAGTGGTGCCTGTCACATCATGCTGTCATAAATGTACAGATGCAGAAAGAAATTATCTTATGACTAAAAATTAGCTTGTAGAATGTGTGTTTCTATAACTAATTAAATCTCATTCTTTTCTTAAACCTCATTAGAAAACTGCAGTTGCCCTTTATATTAGTGAGCATTTCAGCAAAGGCACCAACAGGAATGGTACATTACATTAGTACATTAAAGCGTTTATCTTTCTTATCTATCATTACTTATTCTGTACATAATTCAAAAACAGGTTCGTATTACCATTTAAATTAATAAATTGCTGAAAACCTCATCACTATTCAAATGAACATGATTATATATCACACATTTCCGCTCATAAAGATTGACTGACAGTTCTATCAAGTTAATTAAGCAAATAAACAAGTCAGAGCAAAGTCATAAACTACACAAATATCTGAATGTTTATTTTTCTTAAGTTAAATAAGCAAAACTACTGTCAGAGCAATGATTTATTTTAAAATTATGTTTGCTGTACAAGATAGGGTGGTCAGTAACCTGGTGGTAGAAGATGTGAGCCCAAAACAGGATGGTTGCATGAAACCATAAAATCATATCTGGCTTTAAAATCAGAATGCTAGCTTCCACCCTATGTAAGTTTTAAAAGTCCAAAGTGGGCAAATATCAAAAGTCTTTGGGGTCTTTATCATGTCACTAGCTGTTCTTTAGCATAAAGAGTGCAATCTGGAGTCATAAGTAACAGCCTGAATTCCCCTTAAATTACACAGTTTGTTTATTTTCTAAATGGAAATACATTAACACATTCTTCACCTGAAAGAACTTAAAAATTGTATAATTTCTATTCAAAAACTTTCTATTCATTTGCCAAGTTTGACATATTGGAAAAACATAATATAAAATGTGGCGTAACTTTTGAACAGGCCACATTTTATGATTTAATTTCTCCAATACATCAAATGCAGCAAATAGATAATAGATCACACATTCTCTGTAGAAGATCAACTTATTTTCACTTAGAGATAAACAAACTATGTAAATTCACTAGGACTGCAGTGAATGAGACAATAGGGTATTTGTTGGCTTTGTAGTTGTGCCCAGGCAAGCACATCAAGCTACACCAATAAGAGTTTTTGGGCAAGAATCCTAACGCTACATTCATCCGTCTCATGATTATAACATAAGTCAATCTGGATAGAAGCATCTGACAGATGCTGTAAATAAAAGATGAAAAGTTGGTACAACAATCATTCTTATGTTGACTAAATTTAATATTTCTTAGATGTGGTTTAGGACTATAGCCAACAGCCTCTAAAGCTCAGCTGCTAAGAATGAGCTTATTAAAGTTTGCTTTAATTTCATCCATGACTTCAATGTATGAAAGGTAAACCTGCTGTGATCCCCTTATGGCTTCTAATAGATTATGTGACTACTCAGCTAGACTGCTGCCTTTATTCGTCATCTTTACAGCTTTCTGCTAGCCCAGTTCCACCATAACCCTGACTTGACAGCTGCTTTCACAAAGTATGACAAGATGTTAGACTGTATGTCTGGCAAAGAAAAGAGAAGTGCTGCTGCTAACATGCCAAGCCAGACTTCAGACAGTGATTCCTTTTGTAATTAACGAAGCCAACTTTAAGCAGCTGGTTTAAATTCAGTCCCAATAAAGCTAGCTCAACCTTCTACCAGGTGAGGTAGCGATGTGAAGCACATCAAAAAAGATGAAGAGGCTGGAGGAGCTTTGAAGCAGTGCATCAAGAGGAACAATCCGGCTAAATGAGGGAAAGATTGGCTGGAACTCCGGTTTGTCTCATCTGCCCCTCTTTTTTCTTCGCAGCACCAGACAGATTGTTCTCAGAACCCTGCAGAGCCGTTCCTTTGAAAATCTTTACTGGCTTCCCTAAGCAACTTTGAGATGGTGCGATGAACATCTGTTGGGCTTGGATATTCCTGCGGTGGAGTCATAAAATGCAACCTTTGCTCAGTTGAGTCATAACCATTGACGCTAAGGCCGGCCCCCGGTGGATGGAAGGTCCATTATGTCAGTCATATCAATGAGAAAGCCAGAGGAACATCCAGTCTCTTTGTACTTCGAGGGAGACCCCATGCTGTGGTGGTTGCATTAGCATAGCATGAAGGAGGGAATTTCATTCATAAGCATTTATTATGTTCTTGCATCACAACACACGGTGTAAAGCTTATTCATGCATAGTAGGTGGATATCTTTAGTAACATTGTTATATGAACATGTGGACGGATTCACGTCCAGTAACAAAGCAGAGCACAGTATTCCTTTAATTAAAGAAATGTAAAAAAAAATTCATTCTACAACCCTACAACTCATTAACTATATTTTTATATGCATTAGTTAGTTTGAGAAACTAGGCCAAACCAAGAGCAAGAGCAAACCAAAGAGCAGTCCAATCAGAGAGGTGCCAGAAAGGAGCAATTTGTAAGATAACACAAGCTGTCAAATTCATGCTTCAGACAAACAGACAAACCTCAATCGCAAAACACAAAGAATAGCACAGTCTCTCCTCAGCGTTAGCACCAACAACTGCTTTCTTTGCAGTCTGGAAGAAATGATGAAGTTCAGCATCAAGTTTCATCGCTTTACATCAGTGGAATTCAATGCCAGCGTTAACTCTTGTTTTTGATCAGCAGCATTGCTACTGTGTCTGAACCACATGCACCACTGCAAAAATACCATGCTGAGAATGAGCCACTACCCAAATAATACCTGCTCTGTGGTGGTCCTGTGAAGATCCGGACCATTAAAGAACTGGGTGAAAGCTTGTTAACAAAGTATACAGAGGACCAGATGGACTACAGTGTGTAGAATTGGTAAGCTGAGCTGTTTAGAGTTTAGATAGAAGGAGGTGCACTTAATTATAATATGGTTGTATGGTTGTATATAATAAATAGCAAATCAGGTGTTATGTGCTGATCCCCCTCTTGTCACTTCCTGAGATACCTTTACAAACATTGTACATTGCAACTAAGGTACATTGCCCTATAATCATTTGATAGTTTGTCACATGCAAAGTGTAAAATGTCACAAGTGAGCAAATCTTTTACCATAAGTAACTGTAAGAGGGGTACATGGATGTGGAGAAGCTCGAGGAGAAAGTTTAGGCTTTAACAGCAACTAGGTAAAGTTCTGATAATTGTCTTGATATAACCTATAAAGCCTGACTGAACTTCAACATTTAGACCAGCCCACTCCAACTGCACTGTTATCATTCAGAAACAGCTATGAAACCATTATTCTTTATTTATAAAGATATTGAAGCACATTTACACAACATGCCACCAGGTTTACCATGGCAGTAAGAGCCAATAGCATTGTGGTAATGCATTTGCTCATTTATAAACGAGGACTACAAGAATTACATACATAAAAGGCAAGGCCACAAACTGAATGCCTGTGACCTTTGATACCTCAGACGGCACTTTAATAAAACCTGGAATGCATTTGCAGTGTTGATCAGATTGTATATATGAGTGAAAAATGTAAAAGTGAAGACTAAAGACTGATTTCAAGGAAATCTGTTATGGACCTGCACAAAAAAGGCTGCGAAATAATATCCAATTGTTTGTATGTCCCAGGGAGCACTGTTGGTTCAATTGAGAAGAAATGGAAACAGCATTCCGTCCAGGCACTACCTAGACAAGCCCATCCCTCGAAATGCAATGTCAAAGCAAGACAGGGTCTGCGTGAGGGAAACCAGAGAGGAGACAGCAATCATTCTGAAGGAGCTACAGAGTTCAGTGGCTGAAACTGGAGTGGAGTGAAGGTGCATGATTCAGTGATATCAAGAGCTTGCTATACAACTGGCCTGTATGTAAGGGTGGCTAGAAAGAAGCCATAACTGAAGAAAAAACACATCAAAGCTTGTCTGGTGTTTGCCAGAAAGCATCAGAGCGACCCAGTTAAAATGTGAGATAATTGTGGTTGGATAAGACCTTTGGCCAAAGGAGCTTTCTGGCCAAAATTCAAAACACTAGTGTAGTGCGAACCTAACACTGCCCATACCTCAACAAACAGCATCTCAGTGAAGTATGAGGGCAGCCTCCTGTTTGGCAGCCTTCTGTTGAGGGGATGCTTTTTCTCAGTGGGAATAGGGATCTTGTTAAAACTGAAGGATGGATAGAAGGTTCAAAATATAGGAAGACACTGAAAGACAACCTGCTTCAGTCTGTTAAAAAATGAAGCTTCACCTGTCAGCCCGACAGTTTTCCCAAGCACAAGGTCTACAGTGGAGTGGTTGAACAAATAAAAGGTGAATGTTCTACAATGTTGAAGTTAAATTCAATCTAAAGCCTGGATATTATTTAAAAGTTGTAGTCCAGCAGTGCCATCCATTCAGCCTGAACAACCCAGAACAAGCAAGGTGGAAGAAACCCACCCTTACAGATTTAAAGCTTGGTGGTTCCACCAAGTACTAATTTAAAGCAGTATTTTTTTTTTAAAGATCTGCTGACACTTTTGACTCTTTAAAACTTGACAAGCACTATAGTTTGCTAAAAGAAATATCATAATTTGTAATTCAGACAAAGCTGATGTTAAGATGGTCGGATATATTTGCAAGGCACTACATGTGCAAAAATCAATAAAGAAAGAAAATTTAAATAAAATATAGGTCAAACAGAATTTATGAATGACTACTTTCTGCTCTTATTAGCATATCTCATATTGTCCACACACTATGGGATCTACTAGGACCTTGGTCACACCATGACAATATAAAAGTGTTTTTTACTAAAATCCAACTATTACTGTGCATGTTTTTGATCAATGTTGACTCTGGCAGAATTAGAAGAGCTCAGGCAGGGTATTGTGAGGGGACGTGAGAGGACTCCGCTAGCCTCTAGCCTCCACTCTGTCATCATGTCCCTGTGTGTCTGATCTCTCCCACTCACAGTGCAAGCCAGAGAGACCACAATTGGGCACGGAAACCATGCTGTGATGTGGAAAATTGCCCCATTATTTCATCATCAAGGGACAGCCGAGGTATGTAAAAGCCTGAAAAAATAGATGCCAAGTCAGGAAAGCCTCCTTTGACTGTGCCAAAAGCAAACACCGTCTATGAGCAGATGGTATACTGCAGCTTGTCATTTAAAAGTTAAGGTCACTCTTTTTTAGGACACCAAACTGCATACTTAAATTTGAGAAAAGTATAATGAGAAACACGCCCATCATATCTCATAATATCTGCCTTTCTTTACAGTACCTTCTGTTTAAGTGTATTTATGTTCTATTTTTGTAAGAATTTTTTCAGACATAAAATATTTATGTACTCACTATTTACAATATATATATATTTACTCAAGTATGCAGTTGTTGATGACTAGTTTGCTGAACAGTTTGTATTAGATGAGCACAGATGAGAAACCTTAAACTTGTAGAAACTTGTAGAAAATGTGTTCCAGTTTTAGCCTTTGAGACACATTTTCACAGTTTGCTTTCTCACTGACGTGACCAGTGAGCCCCCAACCATCTAGCTGTGACCATGAATCAGCCAGTAATTCTACTTCAAACACTATCTAAAACTCATTGCTATTACTGCTATTAGCTCTCTGCTTTAGCTCTAATATTGCAGCAGAACAGCAATCTGCAGTCACTAGGATTTAGGACTTGAACCCAATTAAGCATTTGTGGGACCACCTGCATTATTATGTTCACTCTGTGGATCCTCCCCTACGCACCCTTTCACTCATGTTGAGTCATTCCCAGCCCTTCTAGCTGCTGTCCGTGCTGCATATGCGGTGGTTACTCTAGGTATTAGCTGATGGTCATCATAATGTGACTCAGATGTTCTCCCTGTACTTTGTGCTGAGAGAGTTTGGGGGAGAGTGTTTACATAATACAAATACAAATATATAAATATATCAACAATCTGTTAATATTTACATGCCAAATAATGTCATATCTGGGTAGCACAGTGTCTCCTTAAAATAACAACATATGGCATATATTGCTTTTTTAAGAAATGTAATTGACAAAAATACCAAAAGAGCTATAGAAAATTACCCTGTGGTTCTACACCATGAAAAGTGCTTTGTTGGTATAAATGAAAAAAAAATGTATATGTGATAACGAGCAATTAAATTAAGCCAGTTTTATTTAAATAAATAATAATGATCAAATAATTGTTCATTCAAACTACATACTAACAATTCAAATTCCCACATTAAGTTTTTTTTATTTGGTTGGATCAACAAAGTACTTTTTACATTTAGATTTAGAATGTTCATGTGATCTATGTTATGCAGTCCACACAGAGCATAACGACAAATCTTAAGTACTATTATTATATAAAGTATTTAGTTTAGTTACCTGTGGATTGCTAATGTATAAAACTAATGTAAAAAAAGACCAGTGTCGAGATTTTCAAGAGTTCCTGCCAGTTTGCTTCGTAGACTCATTTGTTACAGTAAACTGCGTCAGCAGACACCAAGTTTAAAATGTTTTAAAAACACTAAATCACAAAAAAAGGTGGCCTGTACAAAAGTTATAATGCAATTTAAATTAATTTAGTTTTTTCATGAAATATTATTGAAATGTTATTGAAGCAAGGCAGGAGATCCCCTGCCTTACTTCTGGTGACTTTCTTGCAGAGTTTCTTCTAACCTGTATCTAATAAGCTGCTCTGCTCTTTAGTTAACTCTAATACATCTGATCAAGCCAGGCAGGGACTTGGGAAGAGATTGATTAGCTGGAGCAGGTGCAGCAAATTGTGGTTGGGAGTAGTGTCTGCAGGAAAGTAAGAATGCATCTGAAATCACCTACTTAGTCAGTAGGTACTCGATTGGACCCAGAATATACTGCTTGAGCGCTTAAGAAGTAGGCTGCTTCAGTACTTGAGTGTTTAGTATCCACGCAATCTTAGACACACTACGTCCCCCATCTTACCAACGTCCTGTGACGCAAGACGTCAGACTACAGCAATAAAAGTCCTGCATTTGCAAACATTATTTTAGATACTTTTTGTGGTATTAACTTCTGTAGCCCAGTTTACCAGCAGTAGCTACAGCCACACAGCCAGCGTACCGCTTTTCACTGTTTTTTTCCCTCCGTTTTGAACTGCAACTGCAGTTGAATCATGGGATAGCACAGTGTGCTGCGGTCGCAAAGTGTCTCCCGATTAAGTAAGTCATCCGGGTAACGTTAGCCCACTGCTAGATGAATACTGAGTATTTGGACACACTAGTCGCTCTCGCCTACTGAATAGTGGGCATGTAGGTTTTTGGACACCTTAACTCTAAAACACTAGGGTTGGAGACCACCACTGTTTAGGGTTTGGTCACTACTTTTCAGTTCAGAAAATCCAAAAATGTGTAATAAAGTGTTTACTTTGTGTTTGTATATAATTGTATGTTGTTTCTGCATTTGCTTTAATGTTTTAGCTTTTTAGCAGAAAAATTATTAAAGCTATTGTAGCTTCAAACTCAGCGGAGTCATCTTTCATGGAGAAATTGTTGAAGACACTCTTCTCGGTTCTATTGCCATCTTTCATTCAGTGAATTTCATCGTCCACCCTCAGCCAGGTTTCAACTTTTTCAGCCTTCTTGCCAGCTTTCAGACAGCTTTGGCCAGGTTCTAATGACAATAAAGATGTTCATAAATTGCCAGCCAGACCCTAGTCTGACTGAAACCTGGCCAGGGGAGACAAGCCATAATTTTCCCCGGGCTGAGAACTGAGAGAAAGGAGAGAGTGAAAGTTTAATCAGTGTAATCAAATAGACCGTTTCCCCTTGACAACTTGTCTTGGAACAGATGGCAGAACAATGTGGGGACAGCGCTATTAACAAATCCCACTTCTGTGCTTGGTAGGGTTTAAGTTCAGAGCAAAGTGGAGATGCGAGGACTGTCAGAGGGCTCGGTTCAATGAGGCAGACGAGAGAACGCTTACTGACATATTGGCATCACATCTTTCAGTGATGGCATGCCTGTCAAACTATGTTTCCTTTCAGAAAAAGCTGACAGCACAGGTTATGAAACCAGCGAGCCACACAGTCCAGAGATGTCCAAACAAGTGGGAACAGTCAAACTGCATCAGAGAAAAGTTGTTTTTTGTTGTACAACCTTCATATTCCACACATAAAGAAATGCAATCTGTTTTTCAAACTGATATATCTTTCAAACTGGGATACGGCCTACACTTTTGAAACCACATGGGAAATACATCAATTTCTGTTTTTCCTGTAAAGCTGGAATTGGTCATGGAATAGGGGGCTTGTCAAGTTAAAAGGATATTGCATCATGTTGTTGCTTTAAACAGAAGTCTGTTGTCTGCTCTTTTACCACAAACTTCACAGTTTAGACAGATGGTTTAGAAAGTGAATGCAAAAAAAGACTTAAAACCAATAATAAAAATACAAAATTACCCCAAAAGTTACACTGATCAGTTTCATTGATTCGAAACTTACCAAAGACTCATACTTTTGGTTTTAGTGAATTTACTGAAATACACAGCCCTGTTCAGCAGTTAGAGAATGTCTGTTCACTCTATTCGACAAATACATTAAGCATGCTGAGCTCCTCATTCAAACATAATGTAGAATTGCTTTATGCTCTTGGTTTTCCCTCTCCATGTATACCGGACTGACAGTGGTGCTCAGAAATAATATTTAATCCACTGAACTGTGCATCATTTGATGAGAGCAGCTACAGAGCAGAAGTTGTCAATTTTTCATAGAGTGCTGGTTGATGTTGTCTGGTGCCAAGGCTATGTTCAGCAGCAGATATGCTCAAAATGCTCAAACTAGATTTGCTTTTCTGTTTTCTTGCCTATTCATATTTATAAGCTTAGACACTGACTGGTTCATATATGACTAGTTCAAATCATGATAAAAAACTGATTGTCATCTGTTAAAACTTTGTTGTTGTCTAGCCAAGAGGCGTTTCAATTCACTCTCTCGAAAACTTTCTCACTGGAGACTATAAACGCTCTTTGTTGAACTTCACATCAGGAGTTGGGAAGTGTAGGTGTTTGATCACCCAGGGATTCCTCTATCTCTCTGCGGGCTTTAGGTCAGATCAGTGGTCAAAGAGATGAATGGACTGTAATAAAGTCAGCAGGCCCAGTTTAAATTCTACCAAAAATGCTGAAGAAAACATTGACTACTCAGGGGCACCTTCATATCTTCCTGCTGTTTGTACTGACCTACATACATTAAATAGTAGTAAGATATAGGATTAGAGAGTTCTAGTGAAAAATTATGCCTTTACTAGCGCTGCACTTAAGATTACACTGTTAAAACTCAAGGTTGTTTGGAGAATTTCCATAGAAGCTTCCTTAAAAAAACAAAAACCCTTTTAGTTTTCTTTAATTGCTACAAACGTTTCCTATATAGAAAATAAATAATATATAGGCATGTATGTCATTGTTAATTAATAAATTATTTATTAATTATTAAACATTTTGTTTCAACTTAAAATTAGTTTCAAACTACACATTATGCAAAACTGCAGTTTTTTATATGTATTTTATAAAAAATATTCAATCTTCTCTGTTAATCAGTTCCAGCCAGTCACTCTGGGGTTAAACATTTCTTAGTGCTGTTGCAAAATATTATGTAAAATATTTGATCTAATAAAGCCAAAAACTTAATTCAATTTAATTTAGTGTATCTGCTAGATAGCACTTGAATAGGGATATGTTGCACATCAGTCTTTGTTTATTATACACTAATTAATAATACATTCTTATTGACCTGAACTACACTCATATTGTGGGTTCATGTGGTAATAAGTAAACTAACTAGCTTTATTCAACCTAAAACAGTACTTTGAAAGAATGATTCTTTTAATAAAATAACTTTTTAGTTTAGTAAAAACTAGATTCATTGCTTAAGTAATTTTTTTTACATTGAAACCAAACAAAGCACAGTTTACAGTCACAAGCTTGTTATCCAACAATAACCTTGCAGATATCTTGATTTTTGGCAACCCATACTTTAATGACCTAACCATCAATGGGGACTGTGCTAATTCTTCATTCTCGCATGTTGGACTGATTAGACTCAGTGCTACAGTGACTCACATCAGGCTAGAATGTAATTGTTACACTATTTAAGATTAAACGTGTACATTAATATAAAAAGCTGGTGAATAAAAAACTGAATTTCAGCACGTGAATGTAAGTGCTGCGCCATGTAAGATGGAACAGGAAAATTCGAACAAGGAGCTGGAGGAAAAGCTCAGAGACTCAGAGTTTAGCCTCCTAGTTTTAATGTTTGTAGTATTTTTGAGAAAAAAAAGATGGTCTAACTGGAGTTTTACATCAAAGATTCTTATTTTTCTCTGCATCTTTCAATCTGTGCTCTAGCGCTACCAAAATCAAGATGCCACTTCAGCATTAAAACCTTATAGCCACTCTCTATAGCTAGTTTGTGGTTTGTCTAGGCTACTGGAGGAACACTGCAGCACTACATGGTCACCTCTGTTAGAAGAGGACTCGCTCCTATGTATTCGAAGAGCTCATTCAACTAAAAACACAACAATTAGTGGTTATAGGCATGGGCATTACTGGGTCACTTTTGAGTGGGCTTTAGACCCCCCAAATGTTATTTAGGCCCCCCTTCCGAAATGATCATGACTAGTTTAAATCACCTATATACATATGATCACTTATGAGGCAGATCTACACTGTGCCAATTTGACCAAATAGCCATTGTTGATCAATTTTCAATATTTTTTATACCCTAAATGTCTATGAGGAACAGACTGTTGTAGTACAGGCTTAGTCTACCTACCCTTAAACTTACACCTAGTTACAGATAATTATACAATGATAAAAACATAGTTTTGGATACTATACTCAACTATTACTAACTTACTAAGTCTAATACACAGTACCTTTTAACTATGTTGTTTTTTAAAAACTGCCTGTTAGATTTGAAACACATTTTCACAGAGTACTTCTAACTTTATCATAATCTTACTTATTTCAATAGTGAGCCTTCATTCATTGAGTAAATCCATTCATTGAGTAAATCCATCAATAGGCAAAAAGAATTGTAAGAGCACCATTTCTTTTTTAGATTTGGGATTGGAAGACTGGAGAGACTCAGTGCTTTTCATTAGAGACATAATGTTACTCAGCATCCTCTGAATGTGTGCCAGTGATTAATTGCATATATCAGGATTATGTCAAAGTTAAGTGCTGCATGAATATTTAAGACACCACTGTCTAATTATATTTGATTACTGTAATTAAGGAGTTCAGGACAAAAGGTCATGCAGTAAGTCCTTTGCTTAAATGGTAGCTGTCAGTTTGGCAGTAAAGATATCAAAAAGTCTTTCTCCTCTCCCTTCATCAAGCATATTGATTTTAAAGGTGGCAAATTGTGCAATCTAGGCACACTGAGCGGTTAAAAAGGCAGGGAGCACATTAGGAGAGTTGAAGAAAGCGCTCATTACTGAATATTTATTGACACATCAACTGCTTTTCCCCGGAAGTTTTTGGCACTCTCTGGCTGCTGTCGCAGTTCATCAAGCTTATGATCATTTGTGGACATTTCATGGATCATGGAAAAAACAGCAGCGCCTTAATATGGAAATCATAATGGCTCATATATAATAATGTTGTTCATCTGTTTTCTGATGGGTCTTGGAGCTGTGCAAGCCCCCACCGGTGATATACCTTAGCAGAACCTTTCCAGCAACTCTATTCTATCACATTAAAATAGGAACGGGTTAATTGATAAAGCTGCTCTGTCACTTGTGTCATATTCTCTAGGAGTTCTAATCAGTATCTGGAATAGAACTTCAGCTTCTATTTTCTGCCTTACCTCACTGAGGAGCCTCAGTGCCATCATTTTCTTTGTCTTATGTGTGTGCAAACAAAAATTTAAATTGAAAATGAAAGGTTTCATGTGAAATGTGAGATTTATGTACAGTGGTGGTGAATGGAACCGGGGGTCACCATGTCTACAACACAAATATAATCATTTCATTTAATATCTAAAGCCACCAGTAAACATACATATGTCTTCTGAATTTTCGTATGTAATGCCAATTATGTTAAAATAATAAGATATTCAATATGTTGCCTCACAGCACCCTGCATGCACCTCTTCTCCAAGAAAGGATAATATAAATGGATTAATATACATTTTAAGAAAAAAACCTTAACACAGAAATACACAAAATGTCAGACCACAGGCAGCGTATATATAACCATTCCATAAAAGATTCTGTTTATGGGAAAGCTTTCAGAGGTATTAAACTAATTTGACGTCTGGTTCTTATCACCACCACTCTACACAATTCTGACTTGGCAAGTTTCTCTAAAAGCATTTCTCATCAAACCACTGTGAACAACTTTGTTTACATCTAAACTTTTTTCAAAATCTTCTCCGTTAAGTTAATGACTTCCCAGATGTAGTTGAACAAGACATGACATGTTTGATCTCCCAATTTTGCCTTTGGTGTTTAGAACTGGAACAATAATTCTAACGTTGCTAACAAACACTAGAAGTCAATAGACACCCAACCTTTTAGGTAGTTTCATCCTCAAAATAGCTTGAAGCTGCAGGCAGTGGTTTTAGCCATTTTAGCTAAATTCAAGCGTTGAATTTGGACCATTCCACAGAATCCAACATTTCTTTGTGTTTAAGCACAGCACTGAGGTATAAGGACACAACATTACATTCATAATTTCTTCATAAACCTATATCTTTTTCAAAGAAATTCAAGATTCATTAATAAGTAAGGTTGTGTCCTAAACCATGTTTAAAAAAGTCCACATGACTTGCAGCGTGGGAGAAATGTATGAGATATGGATTTGGGTGGCTATGGACTTCTAGTGTTTGTTAGCAAAGTTAGCCGCATAGCTCCAACACTAAACCAATGAAAGAAAATTTGGGAACCAAACATATCTCGGTCGATCCACTGCAAACAAAACTTTGTAACATCATCATTTAAAAACTCTTATAGAACTTATTTGGTAATCCAAATGAAACTGTTCAAACACTGAACCTCTTTTTTTATACATTCCTTTACCTTAAAAGTAGCCAAAGAAGAAAGAAGTGAAGGTGTACTTCTATATGACTGAGCTGCCTCGTGGAATTCAGGGCAATGGCATGACATTCACTGTAATTATGTGAGCTAAAATTAGCTTAGCAGTTTGACATATAATTGCTTGGATCAAGAAAATAATGTTAGCAGAATAAAAAAGAGAAGTGTAGCTTGCTTTATTTCAGCAAGGAAACTGAAGCAATGCTAACAAACGTCGATTAGCTTGCCAACTGCTGTGTAATGAACAAACTCAGAATGATTACTGGACAAAACAAAATGGATCTCTCTGATTAACTTGACAAAGAGAAATCCTGTTTCGAACAGATTGTGGTGAGGCACAAATTGAGCAAAGCATGTAAATGTATGCTAGTGAGCATCCAGAAGAGCTTCAGAAAGAGGAGTGGGGTTTCAGAAGAACCACCGTGCTCAGTTGTGGAGATGAACTGCTCATGAGTAGGCCTTAGCTGTCTCTCTATTCGTGAGTATTTTCCTCAAAGTGACAATTGATGTATTGAACTGACTTCTTGGCTGATCAATAAACTCTCAAGCTCACAGTGTGAGCTGCATTATTCCAACGGGAGAGCAGAGGGACTGAACAGGCAGGGAGATAATAGTCCTTACCCACCAGTTCTTGCCCATCAATACTTTAGTTAACAGTAAAACCAGGATAGCTTTTTTTTATCATGCCCCTCCAAAATTCTCCTGCATTGACTGAACGATTTCTTAAAAGATGAAATATTACCGGACCAAAAGGACATCGCAGCTATATTGCGTATGAGCTTTGGAGCTGTAAAATAAATGTTACCGAGATAGACGTTTGGAGTGAATCAATAACACCCAGAGGTCGGAAGGATATCATAAATAATCCTGCCTCATGGGCTAGGTGAGTATATTGCAACAACTACTGTCCACATGACTTGGCATTCGTTCTGTCCATCAGCCACCCCATAAACCGGTTCCCTGGTATCATTTTAGAGATTATTCAGTGACATGGATTGGGTCACTGTTGTAAATGTCCATCTTTTCTATTACGAGGAACATGGTGAATCAATTGCACTTCAGTGGCAGCATGTTGCCAATTTCACAGATTGTGATTTTACAGTGCTAGCGAGTTGTATGCTTCCAAGCTCAGTTGAGTGTAAAGTGGAACGTAATGAAGATCATGACTTGAGATGTCTTTATTAATTTTTCTCCAGATTGTTGCAAGTCAGCAGACACTGCAGCCACAAGTTCAAAGCCGAGCACGCATCATCGGAAAACTGCAAGTACCCGAAAGGATGGAACTCGTACGTACATAAACATCCAGGTTGAAATGAGAAGTCGTTGCGGAAAAAGACCTGTTTCCTTTGCGTGATTAGGCTTGAAGAAATAAGGCTTTGAGCCAGACCGAGAATCAATTTACGGGTAGACACCTAATCAAGAGCATAGCAGTGAATCAAGAGCACACACAGGGACGAGTCTTCTATTTTTATTAAGAGGCTAAGAAAGCTTTAATTTGACACTTCACACATACTGTACACACATACACATGATTAACTGGAAGAAAATCACCAATGATGTGTTGCAGGGCGTTTGGTGTAGTGCTTTGCTTGAATTATTACCACCGCTATAAGCCTCTGATCAAATCTAGCTCAGATCGTTTGCTGTCGTATCCTAGTGTTAGACCACTGAGCCACTGTGTTTCCTGCCACAGCTCTTCCCCTCCTGGAATTCAATTAAATTGACGTCCAGATAAAATAAGACAGATTCTGAGAAGTGCAACCAGGCACTGGGATGTTTAGCTAATGGAAGACTTGTAGAAGACTTGTAGCTCTTCTTTTCAGTGGATTTAGCTCAACTGAAGCCACTGGCGGAGAACGTTCTCAGCACAGAGCACACTGGAATAGATCCTGATAGCTCAGGGCTGTGTAAAAGCTATAGTCCTGAGAGGAATACCGAGTATGCCGAGGCCAGGTAGAAACGCAGCTAACTAAGTGAAAACATGTAGTGCATTGTTCTAGATGGGTTTTATATATTCATATTTGCAGAACTGTAGTCTCTGATGTACACTTGTTATTCCCAACATCAGTGCGGTCCAGATTGAGTCTTAGAGGGCCCACATCAACGCTGCTCTTCTCTATAATACTTTAAAACTAAAGAGATACATTAATGTTGTTGTTCAGATTTCTTTTTCTTTTCATTTCTGATGTCAGAAATATGGTGGCGCACATTCATGTAATGGTAATATGGATTTTGTGCCCATAGTTTTACTTTGCTGTTGTAATTTTGGATCTTCTTCAAGATTGAACAAAAGCCTGTCCCTGAATTTTACAGGTCAAGCCTATTAGTCTGATAGCTAATATTATCCACTGACCAGGTCATCCTATAAAAAGGAAGTTGAGCAGCTGCCCAACAATTGCCACCTCCCTCCAGCTCATCCTCTCATCATGCATAACCATCTAGTTTGGTTCCTCCAGCTCACTAGAACGAGCCAAACGCCAGTGCATAATCAGGACAGCAGAGAAGATAATGAGATGTAATCTGCCAGCGTTTCAGGACGATGAAGCACGCTGGCAAAATTACAGCTTACCCCTCTCATCCTGGACATGACCTGTTTTAGGCTCTTCACTCAGGTAGGAGACTCAGGAACATCAAAACCAGCATGACCAGACACGCAAACAGCCTTTCATCAGCGCTGTACCGCTTATTAACCACAGTGGACACTAAACTTTTAACTTGAAATAACTTAACTGTATGGCCCTGTAACCCTGTAAATCTTTTTATTCTGTAATAATAGTTTATCTTTAAACTATTACTAGAAGCGTTCTATAACTCTGTTCTGTTCTAGATATAAGTTTTGCCTCACTGGACGCAAACACAAGAGACTATGATCTAACAGTAAAAAATGCATTTGGGTGTTTGTAATTTGAAGTTTATGGTTTGCTGTATGGACCATTTTACTGAATAATAGTGCAGTATGCAGCACTAGATTTAATAAAACTTCTGTATGTAGATATAAAAAGGAAAGTCTTTAGATCTTAGATATTTACAAGGATTAATAATCTTTTTAAACCCATTAACCAAGATAGTAATACTATACTAATACCGAGATAGTAATACCGAGATGGTGGCTGTACCAAACCTTAATTTCTGATTTATGTGTATGAATTTCTTATGTCTAAGAAATATAAGATTTTAGTTTTATTATGATAAAAAAGTTAATAGATTTACCTTATTTTAGCCACATCCCTACATTTTAGAATAGGAAGTGAGGCAGCATCCCTGTCCCTCATTTCTACATAGTGAGCAGTTACATCCCATTGTTTTAAACCAATAAAATTTGTAAAGATTTCCAACATCAAGTACTGAGTTCTAATTAATGCCATGTACACTAATAACATAGTCGACTAGCTGCTCCTCTGCGGTGAGGTGTAAGACCTTACCTGAACTTGGTAAATGCTAATGAATTGTGTACAGTTCTGGGAGGTATATGAAACCTCTCTGGCTCATTGCATAAAAAAAACTTGGCTGAAAAACAGTACTGGGTGTAAAGCTTGTGATAAGCCCTGCAGTCCACTGTACTGCTTTATAGACAATCCTTTAGGCTACCAGCAGGATATGCTTTCCTGCATTTTTCAACTTTTTGCCCATGTTTACTCCTTCTTTGGTCTGAGCCAGCATCAGCACAGTAACTAAATGCCTCTGAATGAACTATAAGCAACTGACTAGCTAGTGCAACATCATGTGATGGTTTTTTTTTCTTCATCTGTGTACTTTTAGATGTCAGCTACATACGTCATTAGAAATAGGTAGGATTTGCATCTAAATCCAGAAGGTAGGGAGCTTCTCAGGCACAAAGAACTGCTGTCGCAAGCATTCTTCATAGTAAGCCACCTAACCTATGACTTTGCATTTGAAGTATTGCCAAATTTTCTGCTAATTTCTAAGCAATAGTTCTAAGAAATTAAACCCGTTTATATATAAATATTTATTTATATACACCCTCCAGCCACTTCATTAGGTGCCTTTCTCTATTTACAACTCCTCTTACAATATAAATGCTTTTTATAGTTCTACCATTGCAGAGAAGGTATTATTTGGATGGTGGATCATTCGCAGAACTGCAATGACACTGACGTGGTGGTGTTGCGTTTGTTTAGCTGGTAGGAGTGAATCAGACACAGCAGCGCCGCTGGAAACATCTCAGTATCACGGCTGAACTGGGATTAGTCCACCAACCAAAACTATCTAGCCAACAGTGTCCTGCGGGCAGCATCCTGTGACCACTGATAAAGGACTGGAGGATGACCAACACAAACTGTGCATCAACAGATAAGCAACTGTCTCTGACTTTTAGACACGTCTACCTTCCTGGTCCACCTTGTAGATGTAACTACAAGGTGGACCAGCAAGGTAGACGTGTCTAATAGAGTGAATAGCGAGTGAGCACTGCTGTATCTGATCTGCTTGTCCCAGCACAATACACATTAATGCACCACCACCACTGCACCACTTCAGTGTCACTGCAGTGCTAAAAATGATATGCCACCCAAATAATTCCTGCTCTGTGGTGGTCCTTTGGGGGTCCTGGCCATTGAAGAACAGAGTGAAAGGGAGCTAACAACGTATACAGAGAAACAGATGGACTGCAGTCAGTAGTTGTAGAACTACAAAGTTCTCCTATATGGTGAGCAGAACTGATAAAATCGTATATATCTTATAGACATTGGAGCAAAAGGGGTTTTTACTTAGAACTCGCCACAACAAACAGAATACAGGAGGGGAACATGGCCCTCAGCCTAGCTCATGGCTCATACTGTTCTGAAGTTTGTTCATGAAGTTTGCTACAGCAACACATGCCTTTCCTGCAACCAGCCCTGTCCTTCACAGTAACTGTCCCTGAAAACAAGCGAAACAGATGCTAAACTACTTATGACCTTATAGCCCGAAAGAAAATAAACAGCATAATAAACAGAACTGATGGAGTGCACTAATGCCACAATCTTCTTCATATCTATTTCATATTCCTAACTGTGTTCCCTTAAGGCAATCCACACAAAGAAGAAATAAATCCAAACAGGATTTCCTTCAACACCTGACTGCTGTCATTTTGCCATGTTCCTACCTGTTCTTTGCTTCCTTCACATGACACTTGCTTTTGTCAGTTTTCTTAACCTGCTGTAGGTGTAGCTGAAAAAAGACTGCAATGTGAAGCAAAGCAGTTTTTTTGGAATAAAGTGCTTTGAAATCAGTAAACGTGAGAAGCCATGCACACTGATAAATAATAAGATTTTAGCACTCACTGCCCTCAGCGCCCCCCAGCCCCCCTTCAGTTTTTAACATGCTTCAACTACTGCATTATAAACATCAGATCCAATCAGTTTTTGCACCTTCATTAAAACCACTAATTATCTGTGATGTGTACACCTTCATAATTGTCAGCATGTTCTGAGCATGTTTCACATGACAGGTAGTAAGAGTACATGACAGTAATAATCAAGTGGGGAATGACAGTGTTATGTCAGCAGTCCCAGCAAGTGGTCCAGCTTATGAAGCATCCTGGGGTTCTGCGTAATTGTTCACCAGGATCCCAGCTGACATCGATTTGTGCGATGAATCACTTTCTCGCCCCTCACCAGAATCCTAACGATCCCTTGAAATCTGTTATTGAAATAATTTTCACATCAAACAGCATCTCTATGGCTGTCTGAGTGTTCACATAAACTGATTATGCTTTCTGGACGCATTACACCTACATCTATTCATCTTCTCAAAATTCACTCAGTGAGAATTCTCCTACATTTGCTAAATGACCAGAAAATTCTAAATGACTGGAATCTAACAACCCAGACAGATTTGTTAACTTCTTCACACAAATGTTGAGGCTTTCTCTCGGCCATATCTGCCAAGTAGTCTTACCTTGTCATGCTCACTGAGTGTTTGACCAATAAGGCTGTTGGCTAAAGCTTGCCCATGTCATAACAACAGTCCAATCTGACCTGCACATAAACTTAATAAGTACTAGACATAGTATTTTGAGCAGCTGCCACGTATATCCGAAGGGATCTACCACAGAGTCTTTGAAGCATCTTGAGACGTGTCATATCTGCCAAGCAGATTTGTCGGGTACAGTGTGAGTTTTGCCAGTAGCCTACTTCTGGGCCTGCCAGCATATACATGCCATAACTTGTAATGGAAAGCCAATAGTATCAGTCAGTACTCTACACTGCTTGGCTATGATCTCAGTCATATCAAGAAAATACAGCACAAATACAGGAAATAATAATAATAATAATATCTTAGACTCTCTGTGTTATTTGTGCAAAATAGGCCAAGAAGACTATTAAGAAGAGCTTGATCAGCCTTAGTTGCTTTTATGAAACTAGTTCCATGCTGTTAAATGCATGCAACTAAATTGCTGTGCAACTGAAGCAATCCAAAAACAAACGAGGTTGCACATGACATTCAATTACCTAGTTCTGACCATATAAGTGCATCTGTGGCATGTTATATTTGTTTGCAAGAAATGTAAATGCAAATACAGAAACTTATAATAATAAAACATCTAAAAGTGGAATTTCTTTGTTAAAAACAGTAGTTTATATCTAGTTGGAAGAACAAAGCTTGTTTCCACATATCTTCTGAACACCACCAACCATCACAGATTTATTCAATTCCATCAGCAGCACACTTGGTTAAACTTAATGAAGCATTATTTATCCAAAACCTGTAGATGATGGATGAAAACTTTACAGCCATGACTTTTGAAAATGGTTAAGCAAGCACATTGACATATATCACACTTTAGTGTGATACTGAAACTGCAACCATGAAAATCTCTTGATAGCAATCCAACCCAATATTTGTCACTCTTTTATATAACTGTTAATAATACATTTGTCTGGATGCACTTTGCCTAACCCGGCTATTTAAATAACATCAAACAGTAAAAGCAATTTTCTACTCCCCTAAAGGTAAAAATAAATAAACCCCAACACGATACAGCATTTTCTTTTCATTTCCACCTTTTCACACACATCATTTTTTAAGCAGCATGTGCAACCTATATAAACATGCACAACTTCACTCAACAGTTATGTGATGAAAGTTGACTAACGCCATAAGAGAACAGAACACTTTGCAAAAAGCCACTTAAAATAGCTGACTTTAAACATCTGAGAAGAAGCCAAATTTGACTGGATGGAAGACTGTGACTTGCCCTTTCCAGCGAGACCTGGATCACACTGCCAGCCTTAAGGGAAAAGGAAGTCTCGGAAGCTTAACAATTTGTATATGACTGTACACCTTAAGCAGCCTTGGCGAGAGGCTCACTTGCAGAGAGCCAGAGAAAATTAGAGCAAATTTGGCAAAAAAAAGAGTAACCTACTTGAAACTTTACAGGACTGTAGGGCGTTATGCCCCCTCTCCAACCACTCATCACTATACCTTTTTGTAGTCATCGGGAAAACCCAAGATACAGACCCTGAAATCACCCATAACTATTTAATAGTGATTTACGTTAAATCACTATTGAACATCAAGCCTACAACAACATACCCAAACAGAGTGGTTAACTATTCTGTTCAGCCCATAATATATAAATACTGTATATGGAGACACTTTGTTTGGCTAATCTGACACTTAAGACACTCATCCAACAAACATTCATCAAACCACAGCTGGGATTAAAATAGAAAAAGATAATCTAGCTATGTAGATGATGATAATAAACTTTGGCACATGCAGCCTTTTAAGAGCTGTGTTAGCACTGAAAACCAAGTGCAACATCATTCTAACTCTGCCCTAACATTTGGCATTTTTTCTGCTTTTCAGGTTAATCACAATTCAGATCAACCTACATTTTTTTAGTATTTTATGCTACAACCAAGTATTTGTAAATTTAAATTTTTTATGATTCTTGCTAAGAACAAAAGACTTTACACTGTTGAGTTGAACAGTGGGGCATTTGCTCTGTATGATTATGTTGCCTCCTCTAAAAATCAATACATATCCAATCTGTCACTGTTAGTGACCATGCTATCTAGTGGTGACCAGGTTCTTCACCAGTTCCTCTGATTTGATTGGCTTTGAATAAAGGCACTGAGAAAAAGACTGCTACGCGCCTGAGATATTAATCAGACCTGCTGAGTTCTCTGTTAGAGTAGACTGAGTCAACAGCCCTCATCAGGGTTGATTACACCATATTTTGAAGGATATGAGACGTTGGAGGAGGTTCAGGGCTGTGAGCTGTTTGAGATGCGCCTTTATGCATAAGTTCAGCCTCTTGGATCTATCACACACATTCATACCCTCTCGTTCACTTTGCTCACTCACGTACTTTTCTGTGTGTGTCGCAATCAGTCTTCCTCAGTGTCTCTGGGACACACATACACACAGACACGCACAATAACAAAATTGATTCTCTGAGGTTACTGAAGTTGTCATAGCAACCATGTCATTTTTTTTTACCCACGGTTTCAGTGACAGACTTCAGTTCTTGAAGCCCCAAACTTGTATTAATCCCAGCAATATACAGAAAAGTATAGACATTTTTATTCCTTACCCACATATCCTGCAGGGTAGTGTATAATGATGACAGATGTAGATGCCTACACTTTCAGAACAAGGGTAATTTATTTTTTAAATCAAGGTACAAACAAAATAAATCACTTATAAAAAAATAACTGCAGTTACTAGAAAATTAATTGCAATGATTTACAGTCAAGAACATGCTTATAAAAACTATTTTTGATCATGAGAAAAATAAATAAGAATTAAAATAATGATTCCTTATCAAAAACAAGATTTTTATATAATGACTAATGAAATTAACTAATTTTAAGATATACCAAAAATATAAAGGAAAATATAAAGGCAGGAAAGGCAGGAAAATCTTCCCGTTATATGCAAGACTCACTGTGCAAGACTCAGGTGCAGCGTGGGAGACACCTTGGTGTGAAAAGCGAGTGAGGATGGCAGCAGAAAAGCTATTTTTCAAAGAAAGATGTAAGTCATTTAAAGTCCAGTTCACTAATGAAATGAGTCCATCATAATAATGTTAATAATGTTAATGGCAGTGCTAGGCTTTGGTGCGCAGCATACAGCAGGCTAACATCGTCTGTAGCTATGAATAACAAGCAGTGTTCCTACTTTTATTAATGCTGGTGTATTAGAGATGTCAGCTGCACTATGGCTGAAGTAATGTTCTCTACTTTTATTAATGCTAGTGTATATGAGATGTCAACTGCACTACGGCTGAAGTAATGTTGATAAGTCTTTAGATGTAAACTCATGTAATTCATGAATTAAATTATGACTTGTTATTCTGAGTAGGTGAAAGCACGTAGAATAGCATATTTGGTATGTTAGTCCTTTATGATTTTATCATGGAACAAAGGTAAAACAACAACAACAACAAAAAGGGTAATGTGGTGGGGTAGGTTCATAGGTCTCCACCAATGTCAAGCGCAAATATACGCCCTTGTCCAGAGGACTAGCTAGTCTTGCAGGACCAGACATGATAACAAAAATGCTCACCTATTGATGCTGATCATTTGGTGTTGGACTACAGCAAAATTAGCATTTGCATTGGTGATGTGTTCTCCACACACGCAACACACATCCACAAGCCTACTTTCAGTTTTTGGAGTTTTAGCCATGCTGGTCAGGCTATATTACATTTATGGGGCTAATGAGAGGCTAATTGTTTATTAGACAATGTGCACCATCACTTCCTACATTCAGCTCTTCCCTCACAGTGTTGGACTGGTTCATAAATCTCACACTTAATTTGTCATCACCCGAGTAAATCTACATTCCCTCCCACATTTAGCCCAAAGATTCTCACATTTGTCTGCCTATGTCCTTGTTAAGATAATGCAGATGTTCATGTTATGATCACACAGCTCCACAAAACTAAAAACTATAACACTGACTTCATGTACATTCATCTAAAACCATACAGGTTTGATGAAAATGTTGACTCCAAACTTTTAAAGCAAACCATTCAACATACTGAAATCTAAAATTTACCTCATGAATACGAGCCTGCAATTATCAACTTGACTACAAGTCAGTCACTGCCGCAGCCAGTGCTTCTGAAATGGTGAGAGAGCTTTCGTTTTTTTTTCCATGTAGCATTTTCAAAGTGGTTTAACGAGGCCAATAGCCAGCTATTCCAGCTTTGCCCGTGAGACCTGGCCAGATATCCAGTGCAATCTATTGAATTTCTACTGACAGGTCCAGGATGAGGCAGAGTGCGGACATGTGGCTGCAAAAAGCCGGTGAGTCGCGCCAAGTTCCATCATACAGTCGAAAGTGGCAACAACAGCTATTTCAGAGGCCATCTACCTCCTGCAAAATTCTTGCTCATCTTTCCAAAGTGCAGCTTAAAAGAATACATGGACCGGC
Organism: Megaleporinus macrocephalus; assembly: GCA_021613375.1. Classification (NCBI taxonomy): domain Eukaryota; kingdom Metazoa; phylum Chordata; class Actinopteri; order Characiformes; family Anostomidae; genus Megaleporinus; species Megaleporinus macrocephalus. Next base: position 28,798,990 of record CM038709.1, on the reverse strand, counting down.
TCCACATGGCGGTATATCTACTGTACCGCCAAAGGCATTTCACATATCTCTCGCAAGGCACAGAGAGGACTGACTGCATTATCAACATATATTTTGTGGGGATGATTTTTTTTTGTTATTGTTGTTGATGCTGTCCCACATAATTTTGATCCATTTCTAGGACGCTCCATTCATCATGAAATGTTCACACAATGTACATCTAACTGTAGATGAAAAACAGTTTTTCTTTGCGCAGAGATGATCAACAAAGATGAAGTAGGTTTAGATGTGCTGTGCCTGCAACAAAAGCCTCGTCTGTCACAATCTGACTGAAAACCTGAATGTGTATCTTTAGACACGGCAAATAATTGCATTCTAGCAAGTGAAAGCAACTGTCTTCTCTGAAACTGTTTACTATTTCTAACTACAGAGCTTAAGCAAAATAACAGTGAGACTTTCTACCATGTCTATAAAAAATGATGAACATGTTCATAACATGCTATAATGCATCCATTATTTAGGACATTACACTTTATTATGTATTACAGATGCCTTATAATGTGTTGTGAATGTGTATAGAATGTGTTATAGATATCATATTTATACCATGTTGTGAATTAACCTGCATAGTCAACATATCCTCAGCCATGATCTTCTTTTAATAATAATAATAATAGCTTAGTCATTTTTTGTGTGTTTTAACATATATTTTAATATTTTACCTTGTAATTTGTAATTTTCTGAGCTCTACGTAAATTGATAGCTTCTAATAAAGTATAAAGTTACATTGCAACAATGATAATATGGTATAAAAATACTTCTATATCCTATTTACATTGCATGACATTTTCTGTGCATTTATATGTATTTATATCTGCATTTATCGATACGTATTATACATATATGATACATTATATGACACTGTATCAATAGAAGGTGTTATGGTAAAGTAAGACAAATAAGTTTACTCCATAGCACTTTATTTCTCACCATGGGTGTTGTTAGGGTTGGACCCTTGGGACTTAATGTTCAGATGCTAGCCCCTGTGCAGAGTTATTACTACAATGTGCTTACCTTAACCACTGCTCTTTAAAAAATTACATTACATCACAGCAATTCAACTACCCAATGGGCCCCTCCCTTGAAACCCCTCTGCATGTAAATGTGCAGCGAAGGCATAGAAAGTGAGAGTCAAGCTTGTACATGCTGTCATTGTTATTCGCTCCCTCACTGGTTCTAACATTAACCACTAGAAACTTTGTAACATTGCTACTCTACTGTACAGCAATGCTCCTTTCTGCTGGCTATCTACTGGATATGCAAAGTTAAGTTAGCGCCAAGCTGACTACTAATACTACTAATACTACTAATACTACTGACTAAACCAATCTGACATCTGAAGTGTGTAAAACATTGTTTACTGTGTATTTTGCAATGTTTCTGTACGAGAGCTCTTACAATGTGCTGTGAACACTACTTTTATATTAGCAATACACAGAGGTGTCAAGTAACAAAGTACAAATACTTCATTACCTTACTGAAGTAGAAATTTGGGTTATTTATACTTTAAAGGAGTCATTATTTTTCAGGTGACTTTATACTTCTACTCCTTACATTTACACACCATTATCTGTACTTTCTACTCCTTACATTTTAAAAACAGTCTCATTACTCCTATTTTATTTCAGCTTGTTTTCATTCATGTACATTTACATTCCAATACAGGTTATTGATAACATGTCTTTGCACCCCTACAATACTTCTAGGCAACTAGTCATCATATCTTCCTCTCCATGTAAACACATGTTAATGCTCAGTAGTACACAGATATGCTTTTTAATATATTTACATTGTACTACATTTATTTTTAATGGGCATATGTGCGGCTGCGCATCCAAAATTTATCAACATTAACATTTCAATATAACATTATAGTCTTTATGGCTTTTAGAAGAATTATGTTTTGGGGGGAGGTGGGCTAGTGCACTATAGACCCCTGTGAAGCTGTTGTCCTTAATGCCATTTTTTTTCTTACGTTACTTTTACTTTTATACTTTTTTGAAAGCAGTACTTTTACACTTTTACTAGAGTAAAACGCTTCAGTTGATACTTATTATTTTAAAACCCTAGTATCTATACCTGAGTAATAAATGTGAATACTGCTGACACCTTTGGCAGTACATAATGTCTAAGTTATAAAGTTTGGTATTAAAATGCAATACATGTTATGAATGTGCTCATAGGTTCATTTATACAAAGTGTTATATAATGGTGCAGTAACAATCCCATAGTGACAAAACAGATACACTGTCACTATTTATAATGTCTTCACTTTTAAATTTTTTTTTAAAACTTCATGAAAATAAAAACACAAATGAATTGAAGATATTTTGGCACATTATTTCTCTACTATGCTTTTCAGTTTGGTAGCAGACCAGTGGGTGTGCGCACACACACACACACACACACAAAAACAAACACAAAGACACACAGGGCTCTTCAGCTGCAGCGAAGCTGTCTGGGTGAAATATAAATAGGTAATTATCCCACTACTGTGAGGCGGCAAAGGCAGTGAGTCAAACGTGACCGAACTAAAACTAAACCCTCCATAACCCTCCGGAATATTAATTGCTCATCCAATTGGTGCCCAAGACTTATTCAAATGTCTGCTTTAAAAGAGAGAGAGAGCAAGAGAGAGAGATGCTCATCGTATACTAGAGTATTGTTTCCAATTTGTAAGTGAAACATGTGAAAATGTCCTCTCATATGTGAAAATGTTCATCTTATAAAACAAACGCATTTAGAAATCACACTTTACAGATTGGCACATACATCATGCATGCTTTCATCATCATTGTGCTTGTTAATTCCTCATATGCACTGCTCTGCTCTTTTAGTTTGCAGTACATGGGTGCCCCCTATAGGCCTGTGCCTGAGACAGTGAGAACTGATGGAAGTCAGCAGAGCTGTAGACTAAAATTGGAAAAAAAAAGCCTGTAAATGAAAACCAGACTTCAGGACTATTTAGGCGATTGAGTACTGGGTCTCCCGGAACATGGGAGGCATCTGTCCTTGCATAGAATTACAATCAATTTTAAGGCAGTACCGAGTCCGTCTTGCCTTTGAATGAAGCAGCATTTGAGCCATTAAACACTATACCTCCTTAATAGTTTGCATAGCATGCTAATTATTGCCTCTATTGCAGTTATTTGTTTGCTATTTGTTTTTCTGCGCCACGCAAACCCTCAGTCTCCTCGTGTGCGCTCATCCGTGTGGTCTCCAGACACATGCTGACGGGGAACAAATGATCTGCCTCAGAGAAATTTAACATAAAGTAGCTGCTGTTGTCTGCAGTGACTGAGTCACGCTGGCGTTTGCAACGATGCCTCCTAAAAAAAAAACAAAAAAAAACCCAAGATGCATCTCCCTTGGCGTCCTCTGTACAAAATGTGCCTCCCACACACGTACAGACTCTGTTTCTGATGTGGCAGTAAACCCTATTTGAAATCCTAATTACACATGTGAGCCATGTATGGTTAGCTCCTTAGCTGCTTTCACCAACCCACATTAACATTTAATGAGTGCGAATTTGGATTCGAAGAGAATTATAACTTCTCCCTCGAGGCTTAGTGGGCGGCAAGCAGCATTGTTGCAATTTCCACACTGTCTGCGGGGTAAAAAGGCAGCTTAGTTCTGTGCGATATAATGCATTCTTTATAGCATCAGTTACCTATAATGTTGCCTTTAAACAAGCAGCCCGGAATAAAATATGGCAATTTCACTCGTAACTTTCCGAAATAAAGTTTAAAAGGCCTGCAATTATGGGTGACGTTCCTCCTCATTTGCACAGCGAAATTAACAAGAAACCCATTACTGGGTCAGAGAAATTTCACTGACATATGGCGAAGCATTAAAAGTGAACACACTTGGTTCGCAGGCCTTTTGTCACAAACTGTCCCATTTCACAACAAATGCTCCTCATTCCCCGTTTCTGCAAATTTGCAAGTATGCAAATGGTCTTCTATTCAGTGGTTTGGTGCTGAAATGTGTGGCAGCATTGAGAGGAGTGCCACGGAACTGGGTCCCTGATGATTAAGAGCCCCATCTTTCCCCAGGCGACTTTCTCTCCAGAGACATATCATCTTACTGATGTTTTCCCGGCTACTCGCCTCTAACAAATGACAAAAAGCAGCCCGCCGTACTTCACAAGGCCGCGTTTATTTATCTTGGGGATGGGGTTGCTACTGGAGCCATGATGTCTTCAACTGAGGAGTGACAGTATGACACTGTGTGATAGTCATGCGAAGAATTATCACAATAAATATGTTACCCATCTTTAAAAAAAACATTGCATACATGATAAATAGTGGAAAACAGTAAAGAAAGGAAAGTGCAATGCTTTCACACTTAATATTCAAGATACTGATCCAATGTACAAAACAGAGAAAACCAGGGCCATCCCACTGCTTTCTTTGCTATCCAGAACCTTGTTTTGGCAAGTAGTATGTATGTAGTATGACAAGAGACTGTATAACTTTTGAAGCTGAGGGAACTGGTAAGAGGGCTGGAGCTTCAGGCATGGTCCTCCACCCACACTTTTCATATCATAGCTCCTGTTCATACTCTAGTATATGTGCTGAATAAATTAACTGCAAGATGCTGCATTTTGACATTTTTGCTTCCACACTTACAGCGTCCACCCTACAGATGGCAGAAAGGGTGCCGTGAGAACGACCTTTGGTTATTTTAAAGGGAACCTATTCAGTAATAATAATTGTATTTGTGAATAGATTTACATGCTTCAATTTTCGTAAAGTATTTTTCTTATGCTGTATGCCGTGGTTTGAGCTCCTTTGCCTTTAAGCCCAGCCTCTCAGTGAGCCCAGTGTGCTCTGATTGCTCAACTCGCCCATTATTTTTACCTACAAAATCAACAAAACGTTATTTAAACAGGTGCACCCAAACTTTTGCATTCAACTTCATGCTGTAAACTTGAAACATGTTGAGTTTACTACATACACCCACGAGCCACTTCATTCTGTACACCTAATTAGGTACACATGGTCCATTTGATCAGATCTGCTTACCATATGAGAGCAGTTCTTTGTAGTTACAGACTGCAGTCCATCTACAGTATAGAGCGCATCTCTATACTGTGCTCCCCCCATTTCACCCTGCTCCTCAGTGGTCAGATCTATCACAGAGTATTATTTAAGTGTCTAAGCACTGCAGTGACACTGACATGGAGGCGACACAGTGTTTAAAACCTTCAGCAACACTGCTGTGCTAAGTATGATCCACCACCCAAATAATATCTGGTCTGTGGTGGTCCTGTGGAGGTCCTGACCAAGCTGAAAGGGGATTAACAAAGTATTTAGAGAGACTCTCTGACTACAGTCTGTGATAGTAGAACTGCAATGTGTTCCTATGTGGTAAGTGGAGCAAGTGTAGATACAAGGAGGTGTACCTAATAGAGTTTTCTGGAAAATTCTTTTAACATTATTGAACATTATGGACATCTTACAATGGCATCAGTTCTGCCATATCCGTTTGAGCCAGAGTCTGATCCTGAAAGTCAGGTAAAACAAGTTGGTAGACCTGATTCACTTCTGCGAGCTAGACTTTGGCAGTGTGCATTGTGTGAGAGAATGCCAACCTTGCTGGCAGGCAGGCAATAAGGATTGTGTCACATGATTACATCAACTTATAAGAGAAAAAGTCTTCCAACAATTTAGACAGCACTCTGGGCTTATCAGGGCTTTAAGACACAGGAGCTTAAACAGAGCGTTTCAGACAGAGGGTAAATAGAGACATACAGTACGAGAAAAATGTTATGTTTTGGGCAGCATGTACATATATTCTAGTTTACCCAAAAATGATTAATAAAAACTATTTCAATAACATTCAAAATGAATATAATAGGTGTCCCTTAGTGTGTTATGAATAGCTAATTGGAATTAATATCTGTCTTGATTTCCTATCATTTATAAATAAATAAATAACAAATACCATGTTTGGTATATGATCTTTAAAGGTTCTGTTGTTGATCATTTAATATAATAATGCTGCCACACTTGAGTTTGACATTCTGAACATGACAGAACATGATTATTCAACAGAGACTGCATGCAGCATGTTTTATTTCTTGTGCATTTGTGTAAATTGTTATTAATTAATTGGTGACTCATGGCCACCAAGAATAAAACCTCTAACATAGTTTGGGGCTGCTAAAAGATCAAAATTCATGCATAGACATAAAATATATATATTGGTTTAAAAAAAACCTCTACAAAATTTAAAGATACTGTAGCAATGCAATATTGATTCTAGAACACAATGTTCAAGCCATGTAGGAACTTATTATAAGACAGTATGTGAGATGTTTAGTTGGCCTATAGCTAATAAACAAAGTTTCTATTTTCTAACAAATAATAACTGTTGGTTTTAATTACAGAATTGTAAATAAAAGGCTGTGGCATTAACTGCCTCATCTTGTCATTTTCATGTAAACTATCAAAGTACAAAACTTCATCTGTAATGAAATCATCATCAAATTGTTACGTGCCCTGCCTAAAAATAAGCTCTTTGATTCTAATTAGCTACTGCTCATGTGTATCATCACAGAAAGTCTATCACAAACCTGACCAACACTGAACCATCTACTGAGGCAGACTCAGCCTTTTTCCTCTTTTTCTCATCCCTCATTTGCTGTGTGACTAAATCAGTGCTGTGGGTTTGTGGTGCTCCTCTCACCTGCAGCTCTTAACCAACTCCTACCTTGCATGCTTGACATTGCATTTGCATATAGGTCATTCTATAAGGAGCTGAAGAAATCCTCTTGGGGGGGCTGAGAAACAATTATTTAGAAAATCTGCTCTATTTCTCCTTCAGGAAAGAAAGGTATTAATTACCTGTGCAAGTTCAAAGTGCTGGTGGCTCACTCCTCCTCGTGTGCTGCATTAGCAAATTAATTACCAAGCAACACACGGGCGCTTCATCAGGTATGCTTGATTTTGTTTCTCCACCCTTAGAACACCCACAGAAAGGCTCGGTACAAGCCGTACACTTTTTTTTTCCCATGAGGAGACTCTTGACATTACTTCTGATTACACTGCTCTCAAACTCTCAAAACTGAGTGTAAAACGGATCAAGTGCAGTAAAAACTGAGAAAAAGAGAAAAGACCAGCTACAGTCTCTGAATGTTCCTCTGCTGTAGAGAACAAACCTTTCTTCTGCAAGTTGTAGTGCACAATAAAAAAAACATAACACATGCCATAACTTTTTATGCTTTTTTCCATGTGCTTGACAAAGAAACTGTAATTGTGCATTAAATTGTGCAGAAGTATGTTCTCTGAAGAAGATGTGTAAACTTATTTTTGCCTACAAAATCAGCAAAACGTTATTTAAACAGGTGCACCCAAACTTTTGCATGCGACTTCATACTGTAAACTTGAAACATGTTGAGTTTACTATATACACCCACGAGCCACTTCATTCTGTACACCTAATTAGGTACACATTTGATCAGCTCTGCTTACCATATGAGAGCAGTTCTGTGTAGTTACAGACTGCAGTCCATCTACAGTATAGAGTGCATCTCTATACTATACTCCCCCCTTTCATCCTCTTCCTCAGTGGTCAGATCCATCACAGAGTATTATTTGAGTGTCTAAGCACTGCAGTGACACTGACATGGAGGCAACACAGTGTTTAAAAACTCTGGCAACACTGCTGTGCTAAGTATGATCCACCACCCAAATAATATCTGGTCTGTGGTGGTCCTGTGGAGGTCCTGACCAAGCTGAAAGGGGATTAACAAAGTATTTAGAGAGACTCTCTGACTACAGTCTGTGATAGTAGAACTGCAATGTGTTCCTATGTGGTAAGTGGAGCGAATGTGGATACAAGGGGGTGCACCTAATAGAGTTTTCTGGAAAATTATTTGCACATTATGGACATCACACTTTTTTCTAAAATAAGTAAACTTACTCAAATTTGCATGACAGTATTCTATTACTATTATGAAGGGAAGTTGTTTAATGTGGACTGTTTTAAATATACTGATGGTGTTAGGAATACACAAATATTTAGCCATTTTGTTTACACACATGTTTGGATTTTAAAAAAAATAATAAATTAAGGCCCAAATCACAAAATGACTGTAAAACCATCTTTTAGGCATAATGTATTTATAAAGATTTCATGGAATAATGGAAATGTGTGGAAGCTTGTAGAATGATTAACACTACAGACATCTGGGTTCTATCACTACCACTGACTTGCTAAGTTTATAAAATAAAGTTTCCAGAGAAACAAGTTCTGACTTCTGATAGAATTTGTTCGCATCTTAAAAAGTGTCTGAATTCTTTTCTAAATCCCTGGGAGCACTATATAAAAAATAGAGGTTTTTGTATTATACTAAACTTGGTTTTTGTGTTAAAATGAAAAAAAAAAACAGAAAACAAAAACAAAACAACACTCCTTAAAAAGTCACTCTCTCTTCCATTGCCTGGATGCAGCCTTAATATTACAATAACTGTGCATGACCCTCTCACTGACTCGCCCTCCATCGTTTACTTGCCCTTCATCATTGACTCTCCCTCTTTTACTGACTTTACAGAAAGTCCAACAAGATTCACCACAAACCAAACGCACTAGGACGTACTATATGGTGGACATGAATTTAAATTAGCATAAAGTAAATGTTCAAAAGTACTTTGTACAGCAGCTGGTCACACACTAACTCTATCGCTCACGCATCAGCTTTTTTGTGTTTTTCATCTGATAGAAGAGGGTAAACAGGTTCAGCTCCAGCTTTCAGCCAAAGGGTTTCAGAATAATCGTTAGTCTTCTGAGTGAAGCTACTGAAGCTCCTTTGTAAAATGTGCTTTAAGTCTAGTCATAGTAGAAGATGCTAAATGAGTCCATAACGAGTTAAACAACTTCTGCAGTTTTTGTGTGTCGATAGCTCAAAGAAGGCAAAGCTTTCATTAACTTTACTGCTGAATGAACATCCAGGGCATGTATATACACAAAGGGAATGTTGGCATAACGTAAGCTGGGTGAATGAACCTCAGACAAACTAAACACCCAATGAATAGCTGGACAGCTAACTAACTTACTAACATGCTTGCTCTGTTACCTTTAGCTTGCTAGGTTGCTCTGGAGTCATGATAGCCTTGTCATTGGTCAGTGTTATGCTGATGGTAGCCTGACCACTTTTATGATCACCCATTTTATATTGAGAAGGGAGCAATACTGAAGGAATGCAGGACATTTATTAGACTTTCGGGAAAATATGTGTATTGGGGCCCAAGAGGAACAAGATTAACTAGAAAAGTGCATGCAGGATGGGTGTGCAGCTTAAGCAGTGCGGAGAACGAGCCATGAATAAGCGACAAGTTTCTGCAGTTTGGTGGCTTGCAGGTTTAATGAAACCATAATTTTTGGGTGTGCTCAAAAATGAATGGGACTCTATGGGGGAAAGAAACCAGCAAACAAACAAGTGCAGGTTAAACCAACACTGCAGTCATGGTCGGGGGTCTGCCCTGAAACAGTGTCTGCCGGTCGAGATTAAGTGCAGTAGATTGCTGTGCACTTTTCTTTCCTATTCGTTCTCTATGCATGAAAAAAAACTGCAGAACAAGTTACGTGTGCAAAGATCTGACAAAAAGCAAAAACACGAATAACAAGATAGTTGCTTTGTAATGCGCAACCCTAACTAGACTAGAAAGGGGCTTTTAAGAGTTTATAGTGTTACCTACTATTATAGATAGCTTTATATTATATATATTAGAGATGGAAGGATCAATCGGCCATGTATCGGTATCGGACGATTTTTAATCAAAATATGTGATCGGTCGATCTCGAGAGCCGATCGATGGCGGTAAACGGCCCTTTCATTTTCCACAGACTGACTAAAGCAGCGGCCTCGCAAGAACAGTTTAAGCGCTCACCGCACGCGCGGAAAGAAAACATCGTCCGTCTGGCAGTTTGTTACCGTATGTGACTCAGACTCATCCAGGACAGTTTATAACATCTGTAATTAGTAAAATCTGCGTCGCTCGCGGAGAAACCAAGACAAACACATTTAACACTACTAATCTGATACCACACTTCAGAGACACCACACAGCTGAATACAGTATCAGCAAACAGCAGAGCTAGCACGCGCAGCCCAGAGAACTGTACAGACCAAATCTGACTGGTACGAACTGTACAGCAGCAGCAACAGCCAGAGAGCTAAAAGAAACACAGCCAGAGTATTTGAGTTTATAGTTCTAGATAAGCAGCTCTTCTCGGCTGTAGAAGACGTTCATTCTGCTGCTTAATATTCCACCTGGATCCCCGATCTGCTGTTCCTAGTAGAAATACTTTTCAGATGGGGCTCTTCCGAAGCCGTACCAAGCAGTTTACGCCCACAAAGACCAACTTCTAATTTAGTTAAAATATTATATTTCGTCACATGAGCTCATTAAAAAATGGTAATAAACCAGTTTATACCATGTTTCATGACTTGCTTGTGCTAATAATATGTAGCCCTGTCGTGTCTAATAGCCCCGTCCTCGATCAGAATCAGTCTCAAAAACGCTGATCGGTCCATCTCTAATATATATATATTTATCTACTGTTCCTACAGGCTAACTGTATATATCCACTAAGCATGATCTTTGACTATGACAATGACCAAATAAATGACTGATGTTTCTGTCGATATTTCTGTCCGATCCATGTAAACAGGGTGATCTTGATCAACAGGCCAATAAGCATTTCCTAACCAATCACAAAGCTAATATAGCTTGCCCCGCCCACACAAAACAGTCAGAGAAACTTACTGAGCTAAAGCTAACCCAGCAAAACCAAACACATAACCGTTGTGTCATATGTCAGTTTGTTTAACCGCTTGCGTGTTTGTTTGTCTGTTCCTTCGCTCCCTTGTTCTTTCGTCCGTTTGTCTGCATGTCTGTTGTCCGGTTCTATAGTTCTGTATGAGTAGCGAAGCAGACTAGAAGTGTTGAACAGAGAGTTGTAAATCAAGCTGCTCCTTATCCACACCCACACCATCTATATCAAGCCAGGAGTACAATCTCTAAATTGCTGTAAAAATATTTGGAGCAAAATGATGAAAAACGATATTACTCTGAAATGACAGGGTCTAATAATTACACTGATAAATAACAAATTACATAAATTACATAAATATTCAGAGTAACAAGGTGGGAAGTTCACACATACACTACATTTCAAAGCATAACATACTTTTCAGCAGAAAAGTAAATCAGAAACACCTCCAACTATATTATAAGGCAAAGAGAATTTTCTGAAGTGCAACTACTTCTAAAGTATAGCTACTTCTGAAGTATAGCTGCTTCCAATACTTCTTACAGCCTAGATTTGAATTTAAAGATAATATACTGTGTACTATTTGACTAATGTACAATCTTTTTACAATTGTAAATCATAACTGTGTATTAAAATACTACTTACTCACCCTGTGAATACCTAGAACCTGTTTCCTTGTACATTAGACTATTTGGTCACCAGACATTAGCAGAAATCTTAATCTATTAGCAAAAGATAGATATGGAGGATAGTGATTCATGTAGGTGTCAATAATATTCTTGTGCGGCAGTCTGAGGTCACTAAGAGTAATATTAAAGAGGTGGTCAAAATAGCCCATACGATGTCCAGTGCCGTAATAGGCTCTGTCCCTATTCCAAGACGGCAGGGTGCTAAAGCTTACACAGGCTTTGGGTGCTGGATGTTTAAGTGGTGTGCAGAAAATCATGTGGGCTTTATAGACAATTGGACCAAGTTTGAGGGGAAGTCTGGTCTTGTAGGGTAGGATGGTGTTCACCCCACACAGGAGGGTGGGCACAGCCCATAGTCTGTTAGCATATCGGCAGAGCAGCATAGATAGTTGCTGACTGTCCAGAGCCAGCACCAGGCAGCAGACAACAGGCTAACCAACCGTTTTCTCGCTGCCTTGATAGATCACCTAGGTACAACTATATTGAGACTGTTTTACTGCCCCAAATTAAACACAGACTAAGAAAATCTCAAACAGTTTGTTTAAATAACACAGCTCAACATTTTATTGAAATTGTTTCAGGTTTATCAACCATAGCTTTTCATCAGACCCAACTAGGTAGATACCTAAAAAACCTATAAAAATGATACAACAGAAAAAGCTTGCTCCATGGTACAACAATAAAATGCGTACCTTAAGACAGACAGTACGGAAATTAAAGTGCAAATGGCGACTAACTAAGCTGGAAGCATTTCGCTCTGCTTGGAAGGACAGCCTTTTCTGATACAGCAAGGCATTTATTAAAACACATACTTAACCTCACTTATCGAACACAACAAAAACAGTCCTCGAGTTTCATTCCGAGCGAAACTTCCCAAAAATCAGGCATCAGACCTCAAATACCCGCTATAGCAGCAATAAATTCATGGACTTTTTAAATATCAAAGAAAAAAATAGACTAAAAGGTCAACCCATACCAATAACAAAAACCTGCCTATCATCTGATTTGGCTGAGATAACACAACATGTGGTTATAGAAGAATGACTAGAGACATTCTGCCCACTTCAACAGTCAGAGCTAGAACTCAAATTCTGAAACATTCATACTAGACATGTCTCCAATAAACTTATTTACACAAGTACTACCAGCTATAATTAAACCTGTTTTAATAATAATAAATTCTTCTCTTAGTCTGGGTCATGTACCAAAATCATTTAAACTAGCAGTGATTAAACCTCTGATAAAGAAACCAAACCTTGATCCTAGCGAACTGTCAAACTATAGACCTATTTCCAACTTCGCATTTATTTCTAAGATCTCAGAAAAAGCTGTAGTCCAGCAACTCTGTTTATATCTACATAAGAACAACATATATGAAAAATTCCAATCTGTTTTCCGGCTTTAGTTAAGATGACAAATGATCTTCAAATGATCAGGGACACGTATCTCTGCTGTTACTACTCAATCTAAGTGCAGCTTTTGACACTATAGATCACTCTATTCTCTTAGATAGATTAGAAAACATAGTTATCACAGGAATAGTGTTATCCTGGTTCACGTCCTACCTCACTGACCAGTTCCAGTTCGTAAAATTAAATAATGTATCGTCTAATTATAAAATGGTGAGTTCCACAAGGTTCTATTTTAGGTTCTCTGTTCACATTATACATGTTGCCATTAGGCTCAGTTATAAATAGACATGGAATCAGTTTCCACTGCTATGCTGATGATGCACAGCTGTGCATATCAGCCAGACCAGATGACAAATACAGATTAAATAAAATAGAAGATTGTGTAAAAGATATAAGACTGGATGCTGCAGAACTTCTTCTCTTAAACCCTGATAAAACAGAAGGTCTCCTTCTTGGTCCAAAAGCTGTTCAAAATAAATGTTTAGATTTAGTGTTAAACCTTGCTGACTTCTCTGAAGTATCTGGTTCAGTAGCTAAATATCTTGCTGTGAAAATTGATCTGACATTTAATCATCACACAGGTAATATTACAAGGACAGTGATTCTTCACCTGCGAAACATTTCAGAGTTAATCCCTACATTTCATGTTATCCCTACATGATGCTGAAAAATTGGTACATGACTTTATAACTTCAAGGCTAGATTACTGTAATGCATTGTTGTCAGGATGCTCCAGCAGGAACCTGAATAAACTTCAGTTAGTTCAGAACTCTGCTGCTAGAGTACTGACTAAAACCAGGAAATTTGATCACATCAGCCCAGTTTTATCAGCTACTACCTGTTAAATTCCATATCAACTATAAAATTCTTTTACTGCCGTATAAAGCCCTGCACGGTCTCACACCAGACTACCTGCAACATCTTATTTCCTCACGTTTACTCAGATCACAGGATGCTGGTTTTCTACTGGTTCCCAAAATTCAGAAGACTTCAATGGGGGAAAGAGCTTTTTCTTACAAAGCCCCCAAACTGTGGAATAATCTCCCAGTTGATGTTCGGGACTCTGACACAGTCTCAACCTTTAAGTCTAGACTAAAACTATTTTATTTTAGCTTGAGATAAAAGTAGAAGGGGTTCATGGACACAGAGGCTTATGGTAAACTGAGATGTCGGTACTGTCGGTAATGTCACACAGGTTTGTTGACGGTGGAGTGGGGGGCTCCCAGTGTCTCAGGGTGCTCTTATGTCTATTTTATCTTCTGGTTCTCTCCTTTTAGTTTAGTTTTTTATAGTTAGATCTGCCAGAGTCACCAGCCACACTCGGAAATGTTTTTTTGTTTATTTCTTTCATATTCTCTACAGTCATACTCCTGAGCTGAACTAAATTTCTCTCTTTACTCTTCCTGAGATAATGACTGCCCGCCCTGCTGAACGCTGTTGGAAGATTGACCATCAGGGCCTCCTCCTCACCTTTCACCAACCAGCTCTCCTATTCATTTGTGCCAACTGCAACACCCTCAGTTACATCACTGTGTCATGCACATGTACCAGGATTGAGATAGGATAGGACTGTTCCAATTCACTGCCTCTTTTCATAAAGACTCTGTCAGAGACTGCCTCAGTCCGAGACTGCCTCTACCTGTGCCGTTTTTAAAGTTCTACCGTCCAGACTTCAAACTGATGTTCTCTCAGCTTTTCTTTGACATTATTAAACTGTAAATACTGTTTGACCAGAGGAGGATGGGTCTCCGCTTGTGAGTGTTGGTTCCTCCCAAGGTTTTTTCCTCCAGTCTGAGGGAGTTATTTCTTGCCACCATCACCTCTGGCTTGCTCACTGGGGGATATATGTTGTAACTGTATGTTTTCAAACATCTGTAAAGCTGCTTTGAGACAACATTGTTGGAAAAAGCACTAAACCAAGAATAAGCTTAAATTGCATGATACCCAAAATAATTAGCTAGTACTTTGTCACTCACACTTACCTGGTACATAGAATTTAAGTTTCTGTAAAAGAAAGTCTAGCTAGAAAATATTACCAATAATGCACATGTATGTCTGGTCCTGTCCACGTTTTTCATGCAGTTTACTGTCTTAAAAGCACAGAGTGAAAATCCATGCAGAAATCCATAGAGTTGTGCGATAATCCATGCCATTCCATAATCTGCAATTACCATTTTCAAGGATCGGAGAGGGATAAAAAGAAACCCTGGGGGCTTTATTCCCGCTGACTGCTGTAGCATTTTGGTGTGACAACACTGAATTAGTGTTCAATCAATGGCTCATTTTCTGTGACGGGCAGTCAGTGTGGAAGAGCACTTTCAGTAGAAATGAGAAAATAAATGAATGAATGGCCTTTTAGCTGCAATTTTCCTCCTGTCCTTTTTAAAGGTCTTGAAGAAAGCCCTGTCGAGGAAAGCAGTAAATAAAGAAATACTACTAAAACTGTCTTCCTAAATCTCGTAGAATAAAGCTCTTAATGTAAAGAACATTTGGCAGCGCTGTATTTTTTCCTATTTCTTTACTCCACATCTGTAAAGTGCAGTCTATCTCCCTTCTGAGCGATCTCCGCCACCTCCATTACCCTGTACTATCAAGGTCAACAGCCAAAGTCACCTCCACTTATCCCCGTGTGACACCTTCACTTTCCATTATGCGCTGCAGGCCTCGGCCTCAGCGCCGGCCATTTGTCACATTCAACAAATAACCTGCAATTATTTTAATTCTGTTGAGGCACCATGCGTCACTGGCCAGCAGCAGCCATCAATGGAACTTTTGGGAGAGGTGTCCAAAAGAGCAGTCAGGCTGTGATCTGAAATTGTTGCCTTCATTCCCAGAATAGTCTCTTTTTCTGAGATGAAAGGAGCATTTTCAGAGCAGAACAACGTGTTTCTGGATAAGTCTGGATGTCAGCCTTACTGAACAATCCAGGAGCTACGGTGTATTCTGTGATGTGGTAGCTTATGAATCATAGTTGCTATTGTAACGAGTTATCTGCTGAAATACAGAATCATTGACCCCTTTCACTCAGGCAAGATAAGAGTAGGTCTGTAATAAACGGGTACTCATATAGTCTGTTAATTTATTGATGATTGAGCATCTTATCTAATTATTATGCTTCTGTTTCAGTGATAAAAATTATAAAAAAGAAATGTGGATATAAATAATAATACAAAACACCAGAATATAAAAATGATACAATAACCTATTGGAATATATTGAATCATAACCTCTGTGATACAATGCAATTCATACTTCCATGATTTTATTTATAATAATGTATTTGCAAAACAGTAAGAAATGTGATACATAGTTGAAATCTATTTATATGAATGTTTATGTTGGAGTGGAACAGTCTAATAACTGAAGTTTTCTATACTGCTAACAGAAGGAGGTTTAATCACAACACAGAATGAACCACTTTCTGCCACCAGTCTTTACGTGTCAGCTATTAATTAAAAAGGTATACAGTTTTTTTTACTAATTGATACAGTATCATAAACATAACATTGCGAAGTGTATCAATGTCTTTTTATATTCCTAGTCAAAACTATTGCTTATCACGTCCTGTCTGTTCTCTCTAAGTTCTGTTTTCTTCTCCTGTCTTTCCCATGCGAGTTTGTTTACATCCCCAGCAATGTGTTTATGTTTTGCCACAACCTCTTGTGTCTCCGGCCTTGCCCTATCTCCCTCACCTGTGCCTCGTTTGTCTTTAGTCTCGTCAGCTGTTTTTCTCTGTGTGTATATTTCTTCCGGTTCCTCCTTGTGTTTGTTGTTCATTTTGTTTCTGTTTAGTTTCCTGGTTTCCCTGTCAGTTTCCCTTTGCTTCCTCCTGCTCGTCATGTCGGTTTGTTTCTGTTTTCGATTTAATGCTTTGTTTCCTTGTTTCTTTCATTTTATTAAAGTCCTTTTTGTTAAAAGCTTGCGTTTGTGTCCGCCCTTCATCTGTCCTGCCTCCCTTTATCGCCACGTCTTCTCCACACTCTAGTTCTGAATGTTTTCCAATAAGCCACTAACATAAATAAAAAAAATTGCTTACAATACTCCTTAATTTACAGTTTACTGGTACTTTTTGCTTTTTAACTCGTCACCTTTCCTATTTTCAAATTTTTGGTATGTTTAATCTTTTATTTCCTATTTCTTTTACTTCTTCTGGCTGGGGCATGTCTTTATTACCCTGGCTCCATCTGAGACATCATTGGCTAAAGGTGTCATTGCATAAACAAGTGATTTTATGACTTACTTAACTGAAATGTCCTGAATGCATCCTAAAACAGTTTTAATATTATCTGAGATGGGACAACTGGGCAGTGTTAGTCTGGAGCCATTCCACTGAACTGCTTTCTTCCTGCACTGCCCTTAACATCAGTGAAAGTTTCCCTTTTCAATCAGGCGTTCTGTTTTCCAACACCTAGCCTAACATTACCTTTATTGAGCTGACAGTAGACA
This sequence comes from Megaleporinus macrocephalus, assembly GCA_021613375.1. Classification (NCBI taxonomy): domain Eukaryota; kingdom Metazoa; phylum Chordata; class Actinopteri; order Characiformes; family Anostomidae; genus Megaleporinus; species Megaleporinus macrocephalus. Next base: position 28,781,623 of record CM038709.1, on the reverse strand, counting down.
CTTAGACTAGTTAGCTGAAAGCACTTTGTGTCATGCTGCGGTGAAAAGACATCTCCACTTTAGATTTTGTGCACCGCATGCTGTGTCTGTTGAGGATCCTGCTTTCTTGAATTTATCTCCTTTTGTCATCCTAATTGTTTCAAGTTTTGTCTGTTCTGTTCTTCTTATGATGCTACCCAAGCATGGAAGCTAAATTGCCCACAAAACTGTGTGTGAATGTAGAGTAACAGTAAAGGGTGATTTTAAAGGAAACATTTTGTAGTCAATGTATTTTTGACTGCAGCTCTTCTTAAGAGCAGGAACGAGATGCAATGAGATTGGATTACTACTAATAACTCAGTTTGTATACATGTATATACTTATATATAGCACTGTGCAATAGTCAGAGACCACCTTTTATTTTGTCACAATGGCTATTATTCATTTTTGTATGGAATGTTTCTGAGGAGATCAGTATAAGTTAATGCTCTTGTGTATTACAGGGACAGGTCATAGCAAAATAGTTGAAAAAGCAAACGATTCTAAAATTGCAGTGCATGTTTGTGAAGAGCTTAAGGCACTTACAAAAGTGAGTCAAGGGGACCCTAGTTGTTTGTGGAGAAGGCCATGTTTTGAGCATTGTCTGCATAGCTATATCCAATAATCTTGAAGGATTTGGCCAAGAGGCAGTGTGAATAAATTAAATAAGAGCGGCCCAAGAATTGCGTCTCTCTGTCTCAGAAACATTATTTTCTGTTTTGAAAGACAAAGTAGATCTTTCCTTGCAGGTATGGACCATTTTAGGACAGTTCCTGAGAGACCAGCCTAATTGTATGTCCAGTCTGTCTAAGTATGTTAAAGTAATCAAAAGTAGCACTGAGATACAACAGTAGAACAGATTTTTGAGTGTGTATTTAAACTAATGTCACTAATAACCTTAAATAAAGCAGTGTTGGTATTATTAGGATTAGGCCAGAATTCTGACTGACAGGTGTTTAACAATACACAGTCAGTAAGTTGCTTGAAGATAAATGTATTATTTTTTTCCAATGAAACATAAAAAAAAAAAAAAAATTAAGTAATATAATAAGTAATATATATATATATATATATATATATATATATATATATATATATATATATATATATATATATATATATATATTTATAATTAAGTAATTAAGTAATATATTAACAGAAATGGTGCAAAACATTTACAATTATTCATTACCTATGGAAATTCAGAAGAAGATTCAGAAGAAGTGTGTAGTCTATATCGCATATATCGTTTCAACACATCAACGATAAAAGTCCAGTAAGTTACACACATGATAACATATGAAAGCAACTCTCGATTGCATCATTCCCCAAAATAAATTATCAAACGGTTTCATGTGTATAAACGTCTATCTGCACCAAGAGGTCAGCATGTGCATCAACACAGTTATTGTTATTCAAATGTCCTCGAGATCAAGTACCTGCAGCCCATGAGCGATGGTTTCGATGCTGGAGACATCAAAGTCCACATGAAAGGCTGGCTAATTCTTTATCATCCTGTAGCAACAAGGGAGAGACAGGTGCGCACAGTGCTCCACTATCAGGCAGGTGATTATCTCTTGACGGCACTGCTGTCACAGGCTCCTCAGACAAGGCGGCAGATTACGCCGAGATGCAATTAAAACCTCTGCAGAGTGCACAGACTGTCGCACACTGATAGGACTCGGCAGTTATCTTCAGACACTTTGTGTTGCCTTACTGCGAGCTGGGTTCACACTGGGAGTCATTCTGTCAGACTTCTAATATAATACACAGTTTTATTTCTGCTTGGTTTATTGTTAATGGTGTGAATTAAACATTCTATGCAAAACTGAGGGTTCAGTGCAGAAAACAGACACTATAAGATCGCAGAAGCAGAAGATCTAGGCTTTTCTTTTTTCCTTGGGAATAAAAGGCTCTTTGCTTGGAGTTAAAAGTCGCAGTGAAAGTAACACCGAGCCTGCTTCTTACACTAATGTCCCCACAGTTGAAGACAGCGCTGCTGTTCTGTCAAAGTTTAAGCTGCATAATTGGCCGGCTCTGAAGTGAACTGCCGTGACCCGTAAGGCATGATAGCCCTCAGATTTTCAATCACTGCATAAGATGTAATGGAACAAAATGTCTTTCAGGGGAGCAGGTTCTGAAATGTCTGCAACACTGCCTTCAAGTGCTTAGCTCTTACCTTTCAGATGCTGGTTCATTAGCATTCTACACAGAATTGTTGAACTTTTCTTTATCCATGTAATTTAGTCCAACTCAGCAAATGAGGTTCTGCAAATACAGGCAGTCCAGCAAACGATGATGACATCTTAAACTCTTAAAAATAAAGGTGCCAAATAGAACTAAAAACAGCTCTTTGGAGGAATGTCACAGAAGAACCACCATCAGTGAACCTTTGAAAACTAACTGGATATAGAAGTGTGAAGAAGCTCTACATCATGTGATGTTCACTACCAATTAAAGGTGTGTTCGAAAAAAGGGTTACCCTTAGATACCTGTGAAGGCATTTGATTTGGCCACACTCTGTCATCCAATAAAAAGAGTTTTACACTAAACATAGTTCATACATATTGGGTAATTTCTGAAAAAAAAAAATATTAATCTCAACTACAAGCACAAGATGTTAATTCTTGTTATTAAAACTTAAAACAGATATAAAGTAACATGAATCTTATTTTTTAACAAGTAGATGAAGCATATTCTCTTCTGTAGTGATGCTCTGTTGATAGCTAGAAAAACTCTTCAATGATACAGACTTTACTTTCAAATATGTATATTTATTAGATAAATAAAGTCCAGCATCATTTCTAACATCTTCTGATATTCAATCTTCTGGAGATGTTTTTGGCCAGATGTTGAGTTCCTCTGTCCTGGGCCTTAAGTCTGCTGCTTTTATACACTAGTTATGACAAACATTCCAGAGGGACAATGCATATTTCTCCCTTATTTGACAGGGGTGCACAGAGTCCAAGACAAGACACCTTTCCATAGGATAAGCATGTGCTACTGTTCTAAAAATAACATCTCTTCTCATACCAATTTGTCTCTGGACACAGTGTGCTGTGTTGTAAAATGCAGATCTAACTTATAAATGTGGCAAATTAATAAACAGGGGAAGAAAGTAGCTTTTCTTCCTCTAAAATGTTACTTCAAAATACACTTCATAGATAAGATCGTGTGCACCAGTTAGCTTAATGAAGCACTGAGTAGTTAAAGCAGGTATTAGATGAGAACTGAAAATAATAATAGTTTGCCACAACAAAACAAAAGCTTAGAAAGAGTTAAATAAACACACTGACATACGTAAAAAGAAAAGTACTATTAGTTACTTTATTAATACTATTGGGATATTTAAGTTAAGGTAAAAGCTTCCTGTCTGGAAAAATAGCTTTTTGAATGTAAAAATGTCCCCAAGTGCCTAATATATATGCACATACTGTATATATACACATTGTTTGTTGCTAAATGTGAACTATGTTGGAAAGCAGCAGCGGTGGTCATTATAATCATCACTTATCAAGAAGTCCAACCAACATTAACTTTAACTGACCTAACCGAGAGTGGTACCTGTAATAAGATCGAAAAGAGGTTAGAATGCACTGCCGGGGCAGTGCTAGTTCATCACTGCTTCGTCTTTGGCAGTTATTACTTTACATTATCTTCACAATTTTTGTTAATTGTGGAATGTTTTACACAAAAACATACATACCACACCTTTAAAGAAGATAGATTAGTGCAGTACTGAGGAATGCACTGTGGAAAGTTCTATGCATGATCTCATGATGAGTGAGAGTGATACTAAATGGAAACTCTTCCTCATTCAGGAATCAGTCTTGGATTTGAATTTATCATTACCAACCACAGTGAAAATTCTTTTTATGCAGGTGCTTCCAAGGCCTGGTTTTTGTTTATGTAGTTCATGAAATGCTTCCCCATTAGTCTTCATCGTAGAATGCCTACAGCAAGGCTTAACCATCTTTTCATTGTATCATGATATATTCAAAATTGGAGTTCATGAAACATTCATGCAGTAACCCTGCAGGAAATAAATAGCATGATGTTAATCCATTATTTTTGACCACTGTCTTCTTCATTGTTATGAGTTCTTGCTCTGACTCTGCTGTACTCAGGAACTTCAGTATGTCCAACTCAGACTGAGTATAATTACCTCCAGTGGGATTTGAGAATCTGTCTATAATGCTTGGCTGTTTGCTTTAATAGGAATTTGCTATTCCATGTGTAATGCTAACAACTCTGACATATTGCAGTACATCATCCAGCCCTTCCTAAATCCATCTAAACAGTGTTGTGTTGATACAGTACCATATACACATCATCATGTGCATTTGATGTGCATTAGTACAATAGTATAATTTCATGTTCTCCAAGAAGATTCCCCAAAAATATGTTTCTACGTGTTTGCAACAATTACTTCAATTTAAGATAAACTTTTCTAAATCAGGGAGCTCATGGAGAAAAACAAAACTGTAAGTAATAATCTCAAGGAGCAGATCTCCACCTATAATAATGCTGTGAATATATCCAGATAGTCATACCTCTCTAGTGTGATTAAAAAACACAAAGATAATACCAAAGTTCTTTTCTCCACCATGGACTGACTAATTAATCCTAACGTTGCTTGTGAAGTGCCACTTGGTGATTTATCTGTTTGCAATTCATCATTCAAAATCAAATAACCTTGATAAGACAAACCGTAGCTCAGCCAGCTGGAACAAGTTCCAATAGCCTTCCTGTTAAGCCACGCACATTAATAATGACATTGTTCTCTGTAATAAATAAAGTACGTTTGTCCACATGTGATCTTGGCTCCGTTTCTACTTCGCTCTTTAAGATGTTTTTGTTTGTGTTATCTGTCAACAGATGCTTTTTCAGATGCTTTTAAAAGTGCAGTGGATCTTTCAATGCTAAATACTTTTAGGCCAAGTTCAAACCCAAATAAAAAGTTATATGAGAAGATTCAATCTGGTTTTCGATCTAATTATAATACTGAGAAGTCATTGGTTTATGTTGTCAATGACCTGAGGTTTAAAGCTGATGTCCAAAATCCTTTCATTCTACTCGTATTGGATCTTAGTGTAACTTTTATTACCGGATTCTAATCCATCATCTTGGATGCTGGGTCAACTGCAGTTTCAGAATAGTTAAAATTGTATTTAACGAACAGACAGTTATTGGTTTTACAAGGAAATCATCAACAAAAAAATATATGAAATATTATTGTGGGGTACCTCAAGGTTCAGTTTTAGGGCTGTTGCTGTTTTTTGTATATGCTACCTCTAGGTGATGTCATTAGGGAACATACATTTTCATAGCTATGCAGATGACATTAAGTATTAATTTCCATTATTTCTGATAATCAATACTCAGTTGACAGACTTACCAGATGTGTGTCAGGTATTTCTCACAAAAAAAAAATCTGAAATACCAAACCTAATGACTCTGAGTTCTGTTTTATCCTGCATGTAAACACAGTCACTAAAATAACTTTTAATCATTTAATAATTATTGTTAAAATCAACCTTTTCTATCTCCACCAACAGTAAATAAAGATAAAAGATAGCTCTTAGACCTGCTACTGGCCTTCTGCAGCTATTTTCCATGTAATACAGAAAATGTGGAGAGATCTGTTTTGGTTATTATGCTTTTAAACTGTGGAACTCAATTCCAGATTTTCTTAGACAGTCAAGCTCAATGTAGCCTTTCAAGAAACATTTAAATGTAAGTATGTGTGAGTTGTGTTGAGTTGTGTGTATTATTTATTCATTACGTTTTATAACAATACATACTTTATTTGTTGAATGCATTTAGGCTTATTTAGTGATACAGAATATCATTCTAGTTGCTGTTTTTCTAGATCAAATGAAAACAGCAGTAGTTGTTTACATTGTGTGAAAAAATTATGATGAATAGACCAATAGAAATGCTCAAAAATAGCTTATATAAAATAATTTCATACTTTATTAAATAAAATATATTTCATATTTCTTCCACAAGTGTATCGTCTCTCTTATCATTTAGAGCATGTACCAGTAATCAGAAGTAAGAAAAAAGAAAAGATAGAGTAAACTGAAACATATGAAGTGAACATAACCGAGGAGATGTGATTTCACATAAAAACTCTTTAAAAAAACTACAACAATACACTGTTGGATAATCAGTATGATGTGCTGCATTTTGTCCTACTTATGAATGAGCTCTGTGGCTTCGGTGAGAGAATGTGAAGCAGCTCTGAGGGTCACATGATTAATAATTTATTGTAAACACTAATGACTAATATCTATCCAGCTCAGCTGGTCTTTGTGCTTGTCTCCCTTGATTAAAGACAAATCCCACAAAGAAAACAATCAATCATTACAGTCTCAAGGCTCAGCTATCTGCTGTGTTTTAATCATGTCGAAACTAAACTCGTCTGCCTGGCATAATCACTTACTTTAAGAGTTACTTTCAGGGATATGTCAATTATCTTTCAATTATGAGATCACAGAGTTACATTCCCATTTCAGCCTATACTGAGAACCCTTAATTATATTTGTACATCCACAGTTCATTACTCTTTATAAAACACTAGTTTGTGGAAATAATTAACACCAGTTTGCATCCGAAGTTCATTATGTGATCTTGCATTTGGCACTGAAGATTTATGTCTGACCCACTGATAGATGTCGACACAATAACTAGCAGTTCCTCTAAACTGTGGGACTTGGATGCCTAAACCGAGCTAAGCTTTCAGCGTTGTTCCTTCGGGCCTCATTTATAAAGTGTCTGCTTAATTTTAAATTGTGTATGGATCAAATTCCCATCTGTGCTCTAATTTATAAAAGCTTAAACTCTTGCTATTTAGAATGACATATAACTTCTTTGTAATTTCTTTATTTCCTCCTCCTTAAGTTTAAGTGCAGTTATTGCAACATTTACTGCACTACTGACTACTGACTACTACTAAAATGTATATTTTTTATACCCATATATATATATATTTTTATATATATATATATATATATATATATATATATATATATATATATATATATATATATATATATATATATATATATATATATATCAAACTTTATTATAGTAATTGCACATTTTTATCATTTGACATGGTAAACTAAACTATGAGGTTCACTTGGGATCTTCTTTCTGATGCAATTCCCTTTTTTAGAAAAACATGTCAAAATACAAGTCCTTTTTGATTGTACTGCGTGACATTGATGGAAATAAGAACCTTTTTAGCAACTTTAACATTGTCTTTGCTTTGCAACATGATTTTTATTTTAAAGTTTATAAATAAACTGAACGCTGTTTCTCATAAACGGTGCTGAATAAATTGGCATGTCGTATATATATTCAATCATTTTTGGGGGAAATTATGGACCAATGATGAACACAAAAATGCAGGTAATACTCATTTAGTTACGGATACTGTGCCAAGGTTACTTGTACAAAGACGATCCTGCTTTGTGTTTTACTGTCTACATGATGTAAGAATAGAAGCAAAAAGCTGCAGTTGTGGACGGCCAGTTTACACAGAATTGCTTTCTGTGTTGGAATTTTAAGTGAAATTGCTTGAACAGGAATAATAAATCACTTAAACAGAAAAGCCTTTGTTCATGTAGACCCACACTGGTGTTCTATGATTCTAGCCTCCAGAGGAGACCAGCTGTTTCACTGTGAAAATGTGGTCAAGCAACTGACATCTGTGCACAGAATATTATTCCCTTTAACAATTTATGTAGTTTACTGGTGGTGTAATATGGTTTTACTTATTATGTTTTTCTTTTTGTATGGAGGAGACCACAACCTTAGCGGCACATGTCATGCCATGGCAATGGTCATGCAGAAACCCTGCCCTTTGCTTTACTAGTAGCCTTTGTGTAAAGAAACCTGATTCTGCATTCTCTTTCTAATGCAATTGTCCTTGTTTATCTTTTTCATCAAGTATATCTTATTAATGCCATCTAATAAAGTCTGCTCTATTCCCCTTATATCTCCCCTTGATGTAATCTGGGTGGTCCTAATCTTGGCTATTGCACCCGTACACATTCCCCTTACCAATCACAAGTACAGCTTCAGAGTCAGAGAATCTTAGCAAGCGAAAGCTAATCCAACATAACCAAAAGTTAGTAATCTAGTCTTTGTGTTACCTGGAACCTTAACAAGTTACCTCTGCTAAGATAATGCCATTTGTTCTAGCGCCTCTACACGATACTCTGTATCAATAGTTCTATACCCCTGTGCTGGAGTTCTCTCCGCTCCAGCACAATTTTTAGCCAATTGGTTGATTTTAACTCAAGCTTAAATATGGACCTGCAGTGACAGTAAGACTGAACCTTAAGTCTCTGAATATTTCTGAAGATGTTTGTTTGTCTGTGTTACGCTCTGCTCGTCCTCCCCTGTCTGAGTCCTTGTTTACGTCCTGTCATGTCCACATGGTGTTTGTTTTGGTCATGTGCTCCTTGTCTCCACCCTAGCCCCGCCTGTCACACCTGTGTTTCATCTGTCCTGAGTCCTGTCATCTGCTCCCTCTCGTTACCTTGTGTTATATAAATCCCGTGTTTGCTGTCTGTCTTTGTCCTATGTTGTTATGCTGTTGGTGTGTTCATGCTTGTTTGGTTTGCCTGGGTTTTTTTTGCCTGTTTTTGCCTGTTTTTGCCATCATGGATATTATTAAACCTGTAAATCCTCATCTGCATGTGTATCCGCCTCTGCCGCCTCACACACCGTTACAGTCTGTTTGCTCTGCAGAGCTATTCAAATCTGTGAGGCCAGAACATACTCTACAGAGAGTTATAGAGAGCATCTCAACAGCATCTAGAACTTATCAACTTATCATATTCTTTATATATTCTTTATATATATATATATATATATATATATATATATATATATATATTTTTTTTTTATATATATATATATATATATATATATATATATATATATATATATATATATATATATATATATATATATATATATAATTTGGTAAAATTATGATAGGATAGGAATCAGTGGTGATAGGAATCAGATTGCCTCTACAAGCTCCCCCACAGAAAGCTATTACATTACAGTTGTAAATGGATTGAATAATACCTGGGACGTAGGTTCAAGATAGATTTGGGATAAGGTTTTGGCCTAAATGGTATAGTGTTAAATATAAATTTGTGGTAGAGATGCAGGGTGATTTTTTTATCTATAGCTACATCTAAATATAAATCATGACCTGGTTCCCAAACCACTATTACAAACAGATTTAAAAATTTCTCTTCAACGCACCATTTATATCAACCCACTCTGAATGACTTTATTTATATCTTAACAATTTAATTACGTAGATTAAAGAAAAATGTAGGGAATTTTTTTCATTCTCTTTTAAATGTAACTCGTAGAGCATAGAGCACATAGAGAATAATATCATGGCTGTGATTTGCTCTCAGTAAGCGCAGTAGATCAGCACTTAACACTAATAGATTGGAGAACAGTCTGCTGTAAGAGAAAGAGAAGGGTGAAATATGACTGCAATAACAAAAATGAAATGTTTATGATAATTAAGGAATGCACACAGAATGCATTATGTGTTTACAATTTTAGTATTATCATTTTTATAACGTCTATTCATTTGTTCCTTATTTCATATACATATTTTTTCTCTGCCCTCTCTTCCGCATACGGGTAATAAAAACTCATTTCCCCATGGAAACTTATACTACTTCTGAGAAAAGAAAAATCAACAGTGAGGAAATGTGGACTGAAATGGTATTAAAAACAACAAAGGAAGATTTGGTTCTATTCCTTGCTTCTGCCAAAACTATAACTTGGTTAACATGGTCATTTTGAATAACCATATCATTCTGCTCACTGCACAGAACACTACATTGTCTTCTTTAATCATTAACAATGGACTGAGAACCGTGTCCTCTTTAGATTTACTTATTTATGCATTTTGCTTATTAAGTCATATTGGCTGCTACTCAGCCATCTAGGAGTCCAAATGTGGCCCATGGCCTATAGTGACCTAGTTAACATTAACTGGCTTACAAGTCAATCTATTGTACAAGTGTGTTTCTTACCTGCAGGCACCGCTGACCTGGGCAGTCTAAAGGCCACAGCGCAGCACAATGTCCAAAAACTGTTATTAATTGAGGCACTCACACCAGCACCAATACAGCACCTCGATGCACACCAGTGCTTAGTCACTCTGATTATAGTTTAATACTTCAGCGTGTCACAACACACCACGCTGTAGCCATTAGTCTTTTACATTAAAGTTACATGGAGAACCCAGGAATCCACAGTAGATCATATCTGTCATGAAATTTATGCAGAGACAGTCTGAACAGACAAATGATGCTTTATTTTAATCAATTTATGTGAGTAGAGTGTAAACACAAACTAGTTTCTTCTGCCGGCGTTCTACAGTAGCCCTTTGCTATGTGATGGTACATGACGTAACACTACACAGTGCGTCCTGTATGTGGAGACCTTGCATGAACTGCAGTTTGGGAAGTTGTATTCATCCAGGAAATGTAAAATATACTAGGTTTTTCTAAGGAAAGTAGTCCTTAGTACACATCTATCTTTATCATTATGCCACACAACATAAACAAATGCAAAATATTGGTGGAAATTCCTCTTTAATAATGCCCAGACTATGAATTTGCACCTAAGGAAACACTCAAGAATCACTCTTGAGGACTGACTTACACAGGGATTTTGAAACCATAGCCACAGATTCCCTTGTCACATCATTGTGTTGAATAAAACTATAAAAATGCACTAGAATACATTTGTATGCACTGTACAAGGACCTTCTTTGAGATTGTTGTAAACCGTAGAGACCTATAACACTGTGTGTTGGAGAGTACACCAATATAATAGACTTTGGGGACTGGAGCTCATTCTAAAAAATCTCTTCTCTTTATAAAGGGACTTGTATTCTAAGCTCATAACAGTAGCCCTCGGCTAAAAAAACGTAAACTACAGCTTTCCACTGTGCTTCACCATCCTTCAGAGATCAATAGCTGGTGCAAACATGGGGAGCTGAGCAGCCAGAGCAGTCGTCATTAGAAAAACTGGGGTCACTTGTTCATTCTGATGAAAAGATTTACCATTTTGAAGGTTTTATTCCAATGATACATATTTAAATGATTCATATAAAAATTGTTCAAGGCTTTGAAATGCAATGAAACGGAAACAATGGAAGACACAAAGGTTGGTGTTGCCAGATAGATTTACTTTTTGTACATTTTGAAAACAAGTAGGGTCTAAGAAACCTTCAGAGAGACATATACATTATAGCTAGCGTAACTCAGCATCTACAATCAATTTAATAGATGCAATATAAATATAATATACATTCCAAACCTTTTGCATGCAAATCAATGTTAATACCATAGAGGCAAACCAGGTACTTTGTCCTTGATGTTAGACGTTCTTGAGTTTTGTTCTGGGCTGTGGAATCTGTATACAGCATTGCCAGGCATCAATTCTTACTGACAGTTAGAAAATGGGAACATTTAGAGAGCTTTGTTTGTCACTTCAGTCAAAAAAAATCATCCTTGTATTTTGACCTCTACCTGCCTGTCAAACCCTTATACATTTCATTTCAGTGCAGCACTTACAAAACATATGATTGTTCTCTCTACCATTAGTAATTGTGTGACCTCTTGGTCAGTGTGTATAATGCTTAACATGTCTGTTCTTCTAGATCAGTTTCAGGGAGGCTCAGTTTAGCCTCAGCCTAGAATTCTATCATATGTATTGTGTATCATGTATGTATTTTTATTTTATTTATTTTATATCACTCACACCTAGTTGCAGTGACATCAGTAACATATCAACTACATAATCAATGGAGCAGCAGTAGTGAATCTTCTAAATACACTGAAGTATATTTAAAATGCACAATTGATACATTTTGTATTATGTAGATTTACAGCACAAGTATTGGTGTGTTTCGGATGCAGCAGCTACTTTGGGTCCCAATAATATTCAAGATGTGCATTAGAGCCACTGGTTTAAAGATCTGTCCCCACCAGACCCAGCTTGATCTAGAAGTTCAGCATCGTGAAACAGACCTTGGGACCTCAGGTGCTGCTGGCCAAGAAAGGATGCATTGAAATGGTGTGCCAGAAAGCAGAAATGTGGTAAAGCTTGGGGATTCCAGCTAGTTGAAAAGCTAACCCTAGTTGCCTGCCTCTACCGTCTCTTCTCCTCAGCATTGTCCACTTTGAAATAAACATAAGCATCTTGCTATTGGTGCAAACAGGGTAACAGCACTGTCCTGTAAGACCCATGATGGTTGCTTGTGTGTTCAGGCTAACAACAAATGGTGTGTATGTGGTAGTGAAGTAGAGTCACTGCTTGGTGCTGGTGCATGATTGTGGCAGTGTACATTCCCCCCAGCGCTGACTGGACACTACAGGACTATCAGTAAGCTTCAGTCTGCTTGGACCACATCAAACATGCTAAGCCAGTTCTCAAATATATAAAAACCTGGTCTAAGGGTGCCATCTCTGCACTTCAGAACTGTTTTGAACACAAAGATTGTAATGTTTTTAAGGAAGGTCCTACATTTAATGATACAAATGATTTGGATGAATATAGAACATCATTAACTGACTACATTAGCAAGACATTACATGCCCATGATAGTGATGGCTTACTCCCAGATGCTCTAAATGATTTCCATGCCCAGGAAGACCACCCCTCCTCTCACTGGCCAATAACTATCTACTGTCTTTCCAGAGTTAACCCTCGGAAGACCGCTGGTCTACACAAAACATCTGGTCGGCTGCTCAGGATATGCATCTTCAACATCTTTCAGAGTGCTTTAAAACAACTACCACTATCCTTGTCCAAAGAACTTGTTATTCACCTCTCACTGACCTACCCGGACAGAAAAGACAATTATGTGAGAACGCTTGTCATAGACCTCAGTTCCACAGTCAACACAAATCATACTACAGCAACTTATTGGACCTGATCACCTCCCTCTTCCTGGACATCCTGACTGGGAGTCCTCAGTCTGTTAGGATTGGCAAAAACACCTCGAGCACCACTGCACTGAGGCGCTCCCCAGGGTTGTGTACTCGGTCCCCTGCTATTTACACTGTTGACTGTGCTGCACAGCTTAAATCACATCCTCATGTTTGCTGATGGCGGGTCTAATCAGCAGCAATGACTGAGTCTGAGTCAGCAGAGAAGGTGGAGCAACATGCACACTGGTGCAGAAGCTATCTATCTCTTAATGTTGATAAATAGTTCATTGTTGAATCCATGTCGACTGGAGGTGGAGATCACTTGACACTCCACATCAACGGTTCAACAGTGGAGAGAGTCAAAAGCTCTATGTTCCTCGGTGTGCACATTACCGCCAACCTCACCAGGACCCTCAACGCCACCTGTCTAGCAACAAAAGCCCAGCAGCAACTACATTTCCTGCAATAATAAGAGAAAACGTCCCCCTCTTCATCCTCTCTACATTTTACAGGGCCACAGTAGAGAGTGTGCTGACAAGCTGTCTCAATGTCTGGTATGGGGACTGCACCAACTCAGACCGACTGCAGAACCCTACAGTGGATTGTAAGGACAGCTGAAAAGATCACTGGGGTGTCTTTACCCACAGTCTACACCTCCTACCACAAGCGGTGCATCCACAAGGCTGACAGCATTGTGGACAACCCCTCCCACCCCTGTCATGGACTCTTCACCTTCCTGCCATTTGGCAAAAGATACCAGAGCATCTGTTCCACCAGCACCAGACTCCGTAACAGCTTCTTCCCCGAGGCGGTTAAATTACTGAACACCCTACATACACCTGGATTAATCTAAACCCACCATAGACTGTTGACACTCCCCTTTACCATCACTGCACAGCTGCTATTTAATTCTTAACTTTGAACCTTTACTTACAGTTCACAGTTAACAATGTTTGTGCTATTTCCATAAATCACTACCTGCTACTGAATGACAATTCCTCAATCATATATATTTGTCCTGTACAGTACTTATTGTCTTGTGTATTTATGTTCTGTATATTTTTTGTCTGGTGTATTAACTCTATGTACTGCATTTCTTTCACACTGTCATGTACCTGCACTCTGTATAGTCCTGTACAATGTGTTTCTGTGCATGTTGCATGAGGCCTGAAAAACATTAATTCCACTGTATTCTCATCAGTTGTATTAAGGAATGACAAAAATGGACCCCAGTTGACTTATGTTTTGGCGGAGTGGCAGTAATACCAAGCCAAGGGGTTGGTTTGGGGGGTTACGTACCATGAGTCACCTATACTACTCATGATCAGAAAGTGTGAGTGTGGGTGCCCATCCCTATAGAACCACATGGGTTGAGATGATCTGTATGATACTTGTATGACACCTGTTACAAGTTACACATAACATGATAGTATCATATGCTGGGATTTGGGGTTCAAATCACTGCATGGCATTTTGTCTGCCTAAGGAAAAACTCAATCATGCTGTAATTAAACTAGCTAATAATATCTATTCATGATGACTTTTATTCCCTTCGAGGCCTCTTTCCTGAGCTCTGAATCTTTGCCTTAATGATGTTTTCAAGGCTGTGTGGGCACACAAATCTGATCTTTTCAAATTAGATCTGACTTTCAGGTGTAGTCGTCAATCCTATATACATATATGCAATTTGTAGCCATGCAACACCTTAATGAACATAGTCAGGTCGGATTTCATACTGGGCATGCATGTCTTGCTGTCATCAGTGTATGTTCACAACATTTCAGCAGCAGCTAATTTAAGGTTTCTGCTAATAAATGCAGCAAAACATTAATGCCTCTGGGTCTTTTAACGTTTGCTCTAATCATGAACAGCTGACAGTTGATCTGAGCTAATGAACTTTGTGATGAAGGTTTTGCGTGAATCATGTGTTGTTCAGAACGTGTGAATCATTAGGAAAGCACATGCAGGTCATTCCAGGTCATAGATGAGGGGCACTTACAAAAGCAAAGATTCAAAAGATCAGATTTGTGCCAAAACTTTGAAGTGGGCACTAACACATAGGGTGTGCATGTAGAAACAAGCAAAGCATTAGCTAGCCTGTTACTTAAATGTCAGTTAAAATGAGCCCTTTTCCCTCATTTAGGAAAATCCAAAAGCCAAAATGGAAGAACGTTTGACAGAGCAACACCATGTACAAGCAATTTTCGAAAATGTAAGAAAAAAAAAATATGGAAAAGCATTTTCAAGCATCGTCTGTGATTTGGACCCCAAGTGGATGTATCTGATTATTGTGAGGTTTTTAAAAGAGATTTCCAAAGAACCCATTTACACAGTCAGGTCATGTGACTAGTATGTGGATTATATCCTGATAAGATTTTAGCCACATGCTTTCACACGTAGTCAAAAATAGTTAAATGCCTGTCCACTTAGTCGGACTGAAATCTAATTGCTGTGTTGGGCGGGGTATGCACATATTGTTATATGGCAACCAATTACCAGTTGTTGATCCATTCAGCCTCTACCGTCTGCAGTTTTATTCACTTCCCAACCATGAACATCTTTCATAAACATCTTCCTGCAGACCATGTGTCTGGTAACATACTGCATGGGTTGTAATGGGTGGGGTTTTGGTTGTCGAATGTGTTATGGAGAGATGGATGCGTTTGCACTGCTACAACATGTGACTTACTTGCATCTCAAACCATTTCCTGAAGTAGTTAGAGAGATCTGAATGTTTTGATTGTTTTAAATGCATCTCAGGTGCGTTTAGTCCTGATACATAACATGCATGAACTCGATCAAAACTTGCGAAAGAATGTCTATTCTTTATCTACTATCGTTTGTTTTGCATTTGAGACTTAAACTTTGAGCATGACCTTCTTTTTAAGCCTGTGTGAGATGTTAATACGTAAAGATGGTCCAAAAAATCTGAAACCTCTGCCACCTATTCAATTTTCTCAGGCTTTACAGGGTGAATTAGCCTGTTGTTTACTTCAGACCCAGTAATGCTGCTTCTTTCACATTTAACAACAAAATATCTTAAAATATTACTACTTTTTGTGTGTGAAAAAAATTCACATTGTCTTAAACCAACAAGACTAAAGTTTATCTGGAAATCATTTGATCATATGGTCAGAGATGCACACAGGTTCCTTACTTAAAGCCCCAAATAAGCTAAATCTGAGCTTTCTTTCTAGTCTAGTTATTCTTGTACTCTTGGCCCCCAATGTATATGTACAAAGTAGATCTTATCTTCCCAAATGTCTGCTACATCTATCTATTATCATCCATCCATCTGTTCATCAGTCACATGTTGGTACAACAGTTCAGTTAATAAAAGTACATACGCAGATAAATGGATAATTTGTTAAGTAATGGTTTTGTTTATCATTCTCGTCTATATATTCCGTAGAGCATATTTCAGGAGCTTCAATAACTTCACCCAGAAGCCTAGCAGTTACGCTAAAACACTTAGCCTGCAAGCTGGAGCTGAACCTGCTCACCCTCTTCTCTCAGATGAAGAACAGAACCCTGACTCCTGGCCAATAACTAAAACAGTGGAAATGCTTGGAGTCAATTCTTCGATGTGCTTCTTCATCGTAATTGGCATTTTGATGGAGGAGAGTAAGAAAAAGAGGTGAGCGAGCAGGAAAGAGTCTGACAAAATCTGCACCCAAACACTTTCTGTACGTCCTGCATGGCAACTCTCTACTTTCTTCATGATTTGGGGCACAATAAACAATTTTAAGGGATGGAACAAAGAATGAAAACCAAAAATAAGCAATATTTTATAGACCGTTGTGGAAAACAGGATGAAGCTTGGGTTTCTTCCCTTAAGCAGCGTCTGATTAAAATGTTTGTGCCACCCTAAAGGATGCCACAGGTATTATTAAGGTAACTGCTGTATCACTTAAGGTGGACCTGAAGAGTTGGAAAGAAGCTGGTGAATATAAAGCCAACTTCAGCTTCATATTTTTAAAAAGAGGAACAAAAGAACATTCAGCCTTTTCAAAGAATTCTGACTATGGTAAAGATTTCTCCGTACATCACTGAGTTTCCCTCATTAGCCTACTCATGAAATTAACTGAATTCTCGTCATATCACTGTAATCACTGTAATCACCCCCCCCCCCCCCCACATTTCATATCAAGTAGGATTCCAATTTGCGCTTCATTATAGGTCCCTAAATAGACGTTTCTGATAAAAAAAAAGATAAAAAAGATAAACACATAATTTACACTAGCAACTTGAACATGCAGTGAGTAAAAGGTACAGATTTTTCCTTTTAGAACAAGTAAAAAGCAATAGGTGACAGAAATAATCAAGTAAAGTACAGCTACCTAAAAAGAAACACAGGGAAAATGCCATGTTCCTTATTAGTGCCTCTGTGCAGATGGCTGGGAATCGATGGTTGACCTTCTGCCCATGCTGTAGCTCTCCCACAGACAGAAATCATTTCACTCAGCTAGCTCTATCCATCATAGAAACACACTCTCAAAAAACCCAAGGATTCAGCTTTCTTTCCTCCCTGGTGCCTCAAAATGCAGAGAGGCCAGCTAAAGAAGAAAGCGTAGTCTTTTCAAAGCTTGAAACAAAGTAATCTGTTTCTCTTCTGGCAAACAAACAGATGAATTTTTTTTGCCTTGGAACAGTAATAAATGAAGACTATAATGCAGGCAATAAAATGTTATATAGACTCTGCTGGACTTTTGAGGGAAGATTTTTGTGGCACAGAAGAAAACCATAGAAATTAAATAGAATAAATAGAAAGTTAGAAATGCTAACTTTATAACAACCACAAACTTTCGGAGATCTGAAGCTCCAGCTGCAGTAAAAAGATGTATCTGGGGACAAATTCACTTGGATTCCGTCCAGGGGAGTATCCTGTTTTCTACCCATCTTGAGGTGAAAAAGCATTATCGTCAGTTTTACTTCAAAAGCTGAAATGTGCTTTGTGAAAACGTCAAAGCAGACATCTAACATTAACTTTACTTCAATGAATTTCTGTTGCAATATGTTTTTGGGCTTGATGATTAAGTTTAGGTTTATAAGTTTGCTGTGTTGTTTCTCCTCATCCTTGCACATCTCTGCTGTCTGACTTTAACACAGTTATGTTGTCTTCAATGGGCATATGTGCCTGTGGTGAGAAGACACATGCTTTATAGTCTTTCTAGTAAAGAGTATTGAGGTGTTGGCTGTGTTTATGTGAAGCCAGTGTTATGCTTGATTGCTAGAATATGATGATATTAGTATAGAAGCTGAAGTGTTGGTAAAGGTTGGCTGATGACTGTATGACAGTCAGGAATAGACTACAGCCTAATGTACAGACACTGTGGCAAATTAGTGTGATGCAGAACTAATTTAACATCCTAGCCTTATTATGGCTTTTGTGGCTGAGTGCAATCAAATCCTCACTGCAGTGCTTCAATATCTAGTGTAAAGCCTTTCTTGAGGAGTAGAGGCAACAAAAGATGGACAACTTCTATATCAATACCCTTAATTTCAGAAGAAACACTACATGATAGAAACCTTTGGACATGTAGTGTATTAAGTATCTCTTATTAACCATATCTACAGTAGCTACTCTCTATTCATACACTGTTTTCGACTACATGCCAGCTGCACACCGTTGCTGGAGTCTTGAAAAGAGAACATGCCTATATTCTTGAGAGCTACTTAATTTCACTAAATCAATAGGCATTGAAAGGTTTCTTCCATTGACACACACTTTGCTATTCAACTGTACATGAACAGAAAGGTTTCTCTTTGTTTTTAGACAAGAAAGTAGACAAGGAAGTGAAAATGACCAGGGATGCATGTGGAGTTAACGACTGCCATTAGCTCAATATTTTCTATTCAACTGAACATGGCCAGCAAACCTAAACAATGTTACAAAAACCCAGATTTCTTTGTGTAGAGACACAGTAAAAGACACCACCGAATTCAATTGACTCTTTACAAACTATGTTTGTAGACTAATCACTTAAAAAAACTCTTAGTTTCAACAGGGTTACGACATTAGCCCATAGGTTCTGTAGGATATTAGATTTTTACCACTGGAGGGCTCGGCTCTGTGAGTTAGTGTGGTCTAATTGAATGAAGTTTCCATTTTGTGATAATAGCACTTACGGTTGACGGGGGCAGAACTGAGCAGATATTTCATGTGACATGGGACTTGTGGCAATGGGGGCATCCATTGACAGTAGCTTCATTCCGTTCCACAGGGTCCACAGGCAGTTTAAAGTTTCCTTCAAACAAAACACCCCCTGTGTATGGAAACACCTTAAAGTTCTGTACTTGTCTATAAAGCTCTAAATAATCTAGCATCTGCTCACATCACAGAATGTCTCTCTGTTTATGTTCCAACTCGAGATCTTAGATCTGCAGATATTGACCTTCTGTACATTCCTTCAGTAAAATACAGAAAACCTGGAGAGACTCTTTCAGTTTTTCTGCATTTAAACTGTGGAACTCATTAGACGGCGAGCTCAGCGCTCACTTCTAGGAAACAATTAAAAAAGTATCTCTTTAACATTTAGTTAAAACTTTGAACTTTGTCTTTGCTAATACGTTTATGTCATTACTGATGAAAACTGTCTGTAAAGCATTTAAAGCTCTGGTATGAAAAGTTTATAAAAAAAGATTATTATTCTTATTATTAAAGCATCTGAATACTCCAACCCTAATCAAACCCACCTGATCCATCTATTTATTATTTATTTTTAATTTATATAAAAGTTATTTAAAAGAAATAATTATCTTCTGAGGATAATTTATATAATAATTTAAGAAGAGCTTTAAGAGGGACAAACATTAGATTTGTAAAAGAATGTAGTCTAATAAACTTTGGGTTATTTTCATATGCAAAAAGCTCTCCCTGTGGCCTCATTGACTCCCAGTGAAGCCTGGCATTAACTTGCAGGCCAGCTTCAGTAGGGTTCTATGGAACTAGCTTCCCCAAACACATTCATATAAACTATACTGCCTATCGAACACAACTTGCATTAAATAACCAACAGCACCAAATAGCTGTGATATAGAGTACATCATTAACACTTTATAGTTACTTGAAAAACTGCAGCCATGGCTATAATTAGCTGTGAGGACACAGAACCTCTGTAGTTTAGTTATTTATTTATTTTTAGTTTACTCACTGTGGAAACTGAGGCACCCTGATAATGGTGTGGTGAACTGCTATAAAAAAAGCATCCAAACAGCAGTAACATGACTGGTTCACAGCTGACCTCGGGGCAGCTATGGTTTGCCCATATATTTAATTGCACACTGTGTTTATCTCTACGTGATGTTAGACTACTCGCTGTTACCTCTTGTTACGATGCACCACACATACTGTGTGCTACATAACAGATGACAGAGCCATGGATTTAAACATGATTATGTGACTTTTTTAAAGCATCTACAGCATATTTATAATCATTTATACATACTTATACTTTGAACAGTTAATCAGTCTACAGGCTGTGCAGTTGACTATATTTACAATAGAATGTACTTAATGCTAGTTTAACCTATTTAATAAAGTTGCATTGCTTACGCATAACATACTACAATAAGCATTGCTTCACTCTTAACCAGGATATTAATTATGAAACCAGATGGTGGGTTAAGCTGTACTATGTTTTATTAACCGTATGGATATCTTCCCCTCACATTAGCTAAGGTTTGCTAGAGATGTATTTTTTTTATAGATTTTTTTTTTTAGATTTTATATATTTTTTTATATTTTATAGAGATGTGCTTTTTCAGTAATCAGTGAACAGAAAAGAGAGAGAAAAGCACAGAGAGAAAGGCGGAAAGGAATGTAAACATGAGCCATTAAAATAATAAGGTAACTAACATTAAAACCCTTGTAAAACTATCAATTGGTTTAGTTTAAAAGCATCAACATATATTTTCAAATCTTTCTTTAGCCACTCCATTTATACACCTCTTTGTCAATGTCATTTTAATCAACTCCACATACCATATAGGAGCACTTTATACTTCTCCAATTACAGACTATGGTCCATCTGATTATCTGTAAACTTTGTTAGTCCCTTTTTTACCCTGTTCTACAAAGATCAGGACCCCCTGAAGTGTTCGTGTTTGTTGTGCTGATAGGAGTGGGCCTGATACAGCAGTGCTGCTGAGTTGTTAAACACTTACAGTGTGCTATTTTTAACACGTCCACCTTGCTGGTCCACCATGTACATGTAAGGTAAGAGTCCAAGAGTCCAAAAATGTGATGTTGAAGGTGTGCATACCTCTGTTACTAGTCAGTGACTTCTGGTTCTGCTATTCTGCCATTTTTAATAAAACATAAACTGTTCAATGTGATGTAACTGAAATCAGAAAAGAAACTTTTATTTGTTGTTGTTTTTTTGTAGAAATCAATAAAACATAACTTGGGCATACAAAGGTATAGGACTAAAACTCACAAAGATTAGGCATAAAGCTGCTTCCCATCCAAAGGAAAACCGTGACCTACTAACAACATTCAAGATTTTATAAGGTAGCTTGGAGCTAAGAGCTAAAATTTGCTGAATTAACTTATAAAACCCTCATCATCAAATTTGAAATAGGGCATTAAGGCCTAATGCGTGTTTACTCTGCTGTTTGGCGCTTATTGTCACTATGTCCGAGTAACATGGCTTATTTCCAGCATGGTGTCAAAGTGAAATGCATGTTTCAGTGTTTAAGTCTGATTTTGTTTGTTGAACTCTTCTTCAAACATCATCTGCTTATTATCTTTTTACTGCAGCTCCATGGATTTTCTTGTGAACCAATACACCACCCCATTTACTACTTAATCCCTGACTGAGGAACCCACACACCTTTTTGTGTTTTCCTTCCCACACATGGTCCTGCAAATAAGCAGGCTGTTATTGAGTTAGAGGGGTTGAAACAGGTTTGCAAGGTGAAGGAAAGCACAAAAAGTGCAATGGGCATATGGGGTCCCCAGTATTAAGACTGAGAATGATCAGCTATAGTACATTTCTGTAGTTTACAATTCGCCTTTTGTATCTCTCTGGAAACTGGATTTGCAAGTTAGGTCAGTGAGCCCTCTTAGTTAGCTTATTCTCAGGCTTTCCTTAATGTAATGAGCAATCCAAAGCTAACCTATATGATGTAAATGAATTAGAGATTATGATGTCATCAGTAGTAAGTACAAGAAAATGTCACTACGAGAAATCGGCAGTAATTAGAAAAACGCTCTTAATTTATTTGATGGTTTACTGTGTACTGTAGTCATGTTAATAAATTAGGACTCATTGAACATTTAGATCTTTATGAAGAGATATGAACATATCAGCATTTTATACAATGAACATTTGACTTTATTATTTATTTAACAAACAATTAAAAAGAAGGCAATTTCTATTGCAGAAAGAATGAGCACACCCTGTGACCTAATAGCTGATATTTCCCACTTTGGCTGAAATGACCTCAATTAGATGTTTCCTATGACCGTCTACCGGTCTCTGATGTCGACGAGGAGAATGTTTTTCACGCTACTCTATGCAGAACTCTTCCAGCCGTGTGTGGTTTAAATGGTCTCTCGCCTTCACAGCCCATTACAAAACAGCCCACAGCATCTCAATAGGTCTGGGATTGCCTTATTTATGCTTGTTTTGGGTCATTGTCATATTGCATGGTCCACCTCCGCTTCAGCTTTAGTTCTTGGACAGATGGTCTCATATTTTCCTCAAGCCCCCTCCGATACAATGAAGAATTCATAGTGGATTCTATTATGCAGAGTTTGCCAGACCCTGCTGCAGCAAAGCAGCTGCAAACCATGACATTTCCACTTTCTCAGCTGGTATGAGGCTCTTGTGCTCAAATGCTGTTTGGTTTGCGCCAAACATGTCTTCTGTTACTGTGCCCAGAGAAATCAGCCATGAATTCATCTGTCTAAAGCACATCATTCCAGAAGTCCTGGTCTTTGTCCAAGTGTTCTCTGGCAAACTTGAGTCTTTTGCCTTTTTTTTTGTTTGTCTCCTTCTTGCACACCTCCAATGAAAATCAATTGTGTGTAGTCTCCTTCTGATGGTAGACGCATGTACTTTGATATCACCTTAGGCAAGAGCTACCTGTAGGTCCTGTGATAACATGGTGGGCGTCCTAGCTTTTGGTTTTGCACTTCTATTAATTAGAAGTTTTACTACTTATTTTTATAAGACATTTCTTCAGTTTCATCTCTCAATATCAGTATAGTAATGATCAATGTTTTCATGGAGTATCATAATTTTTAATTATTTTGTAGTTTGCTCAGGTGGTCAACAGTACTACTCTATGGGATTCATTCATAATTATTTCAGAGCTGTAGTCCACTTACCATATAGGAACACCTCTACAATTACAGACTGTATTCCATTAGACTATTTGTGTACTTTGCTAGTCCCCTTTTAGCCTGTTTATTAAAGGTCAGCACAGTTTGTGTTGGTCATCCTCTAGTCCTTGATCAGTGGTCACAGGACACTGTTAGCTGGCTGGTACATTCAATATTGTTATAATGATGACCAGTGTCCTAAATATGTTAACAAAGTTTTCATGGGGTATCCAATTTTTTTTTTTTATTTGGTAATTTTGCTCAATTGGTCAACAGTACTACGCTATGGTTACTGCAGAATTTATAATACAGTTTATTTCAAAGCTGTAATCTTTCAATGTTGGTCTGTTGCCAGAGAAATTGCTTTTGTAATTTTCTTACAGCTACATTTTATTTTTAAATAAAAAAACTGTAAACCTCCACAAAACTAAATCTAACGTGTGCAATCTCTTTCTGATGGTAGATGCATGTACTTTGGCATCAATTTGGCAGGAGCTACCTGTAGGTCCTGTGATAATATTCTAGGATTGTTGAAGATCTTG
The DNA here is from genome assembly GCA_021613375.1 of Megaleporinus macrocephalus. Classification (NCBI taxonomy): domain Eukaryota; kingdom Metazoa; phylum Chordata; class Actinopteri; order Characiformes; family Anostomidae; genus Megaleporinus; species Megaleporinus macrocephalus. The sequence goes on along the minus strand of CM038709.1, from coordinate 28,757,735 downwards.
CTGTCTGCTCTGGAGCTGAACTTGCTAGGACAGCTTGTCCTGGCTATGTTAGCTATAGGTTGTGTTCTTTATTGGCAAATTATTTTCTGGTCAGTGTTATTGCAGATTTATAATTGTTCTTTTTAGATCTCTTCCTAGACTCTTATGCTCCCACAGCTTTCTTTCTGAAGGCCTTAAAGAGTTCTATTGACTAAATATATATATATATATATATATATATATATATATATATATATATATATATATATATATATGTTTTGTTTATTAATATTACTATGTTAATTAATATGTTAAAAAGAGACTTAAATGAGAGATTTTTATTTAAATAAGAAGGTTATTGTATCGTATTGTTCACATGACTATTTGTCAAAGAGAGAGAGAGTTTTGAGAACTTGATAATTTCGCTCAGTGCTACTCTATGGGTACCACAGAATGAATAATACAGCTTGCATTCATAAACATTTCAGACCTGTGGTCTTCCAGAGTGTTGGTCTGTTGCCAGAGAACTGTGGCTAAACTGCTTTTGTGAAAATGTATTTATTTATTAATTTATTTTACAACTGCATTTTTTCATAAAAAACTGTGCAGCTCCACAAAACAGATTATTTCTAGTGGAAGTGTGAAAAGGCTTAACGTTTGTGATTTAGAATTGGGTTAATCTGTGTTGATTATGCCTGCATCATTGCAGTGTCATGGAATACAGTTGCAATGTCCTGTGAGACTATTTCTTTCTGGATAGTGTGAAATTATCATGAGAGATATTTGGAGGATACAGCAACAAGTAGTTACATTTGTGCTCTCTTCACTTCTCTGATGAAGTATATTCAGTATAAGTAGTAAAAAAACATAACAGTTCTGGTATTTGTCTATGGTCACTTAGTTCCATCTAGTTCCACAGATCTGGCTTGCATAATAGACAATGATGAGTTCCACCTCATTTGGATCTCCTTATAAATTATCTACAGACCTTCAAGGACCAGAGTCAGGATTAGGTTTTGGGTTAAGGTACACCTATATAATCTATATGATATAAATTAATTAGAAATAACGATGTAGTCAACAAGCACAATAAAATGTCACTAAAAGGAATCAATGCTCTTTATACATTTCTCTACTGATTTATAGTGGCCTACAGTCATGTCAAAGTACTACAACTCATTAAATATTCAGTTCTTTGTTAAGAAATATGGACATTGAATGTCACTCCTGTTCTGGAGAAACTTCAATATTATCAATATTACATATACAGAATCAGAGGAGATGTATAGATTTGCTGGATATGCTGAAATCCAAGCTGCCAAGGCTCCATTGCTAATTTTCATTCAAACCACTCTGAATCACTTTGTTTAGTCTCAAAGACTGAAATATGCCTAATTCTGAACAATCAGTGAAATTCCTATAGCCTACAACCAGTTTTACTGCCATGTAAGGATTCATTTAATAGATATTTAGTTGTATGCAGTGCTGTGCAAATGTTTTAGACACTTGGGTACATTAGAAAAAGCTATTTTTCTAGACAGGAAGCTTTTATTTACTCAATGAAACAGATTTTTTTTTCTTTAAATAGTGCTAATACAGTAAGTAGTGATTTTACATATGTCTGTGTATTTATTTAATCCTTTCCAAGCAACCCTTTCCATGTGGCAACCTATTATCATTATTGCAGTTATCATCTAATACCTGGTTTGACTACGCAGTGCTTCATTAAGCTAACCAAACGTTGTTCTTCAAACTGGAGCACAAAATATTATCTACTTCTATCAAAACAACATATTCATGCTACTTTGTACTGTATTTATGCTTATTTCCAGCTGTTCTAATAATATCTTATGTTCTCACCAGTGAAAATACACTTATTACTAAGATAAAGGCTTTTAAACAATCAGCTTAGGAGCCTAATACTTGGTAGCGTGGTAGTAGTACATGCCTCTACAAAGCGTCTACAGCAGGTTATCCAAATAAAGAACAACCTAATGATGAAATAAACCTTTCTTGGCTTCAGTATGTTTCATATTATTGCTTTCCTGCCCACGCAAACTGGGTCAAAGTTCCTGCACGCTGAAAGTTCTTGTTCTCTAAGCACGGCTCTTATACCTGTCTTTGCCTCTGTATTTTTCTCTTGTCTCTCAAGGAAGGTGCGGAAGATCAGTGGTGTTCGAGCTGCTGGAGTGATTTGCTATCAGTGCCCTTTTCATCAGCACCATCACAGCTCATTTTGCTCCTCCGAAATTACCCATGCTGAGGACTAATGCATATATTTACATCACTATGGCACCAGGCCCTGAGGGTGCCATGAGCTCTAATAAACGGAACCTCATTAGTCTCAAGGGCTTTTCGTCCCTTTTGTTGGTGTGCGAGACGACGAGCAAACAAAAGACTTTGCCAGAGTGAAAGGTCATCCTGTCAGGCCAAGAAAAAAGGAAAATGGCAGCATCTCAGCCCTTCTCCGCGAGGTTGTGTTGGCTTCGTGCCTCTGTCTAATCTACTGAAGCCCATGAGCCTTAGCTCGACAGCCATGGCACTACCACTGACAGTGGGACTCTGCATTCAGGCTGGTCAGTCTCTGACATAATAGACTATTTCAAAGTAAAACTTCAAATGAAACTGCTTTTCCAGAGCAAAATTAAACCTAGCTCTGTAGAGGAAGTCCATGAAGAGCTCCCAATGTAATTTAGCCTAAAGCTAGCCTTAATCCACGTCTGGAAAACCTGCCACCCACAAAAGTACCTGCACACTAGAATTGATGCAATAGGAAGGCAAATGTATTTCTTTCACTTTTAGGGACATGTCAAATGTGAAGATGTCTGGGGGATGCAAGGGGGTGTGGGGGGGTTGCTTAACACCAGCACAAGAGTGCAGAAAGTTTCCTATTCCGTGATCTTCCTTCAGTCTGAAACACTAAAGCCCTATGAGTGACCCCTTTTTCTATCTGTGCAGCAGGTAATCTGATTATTCTGGACAAACGGTGAATATAATCGAGTCTAGTCACACAATCTCCGATTCGAAAATGCTGATGCATTGTAATACTCAAGAATGTATTCATGCCTGGCATCAGAGCTTCTTTGAAAGACCCCGTGGCTATTTTGTAATGCACATCTCACTTCGACGGAAGGGGTACTGGGACCCATTCGTGCCAACGTGAAGAAATAATTTCATTTGATTTACCCTGCAAAGACTCTGGAGCACCACAACTGTATTTCATTCAAAAGTTCTAATAAAATGTGGATGAATGGCATGACTGCCACCCAGTGGCCGGAATTGACCATTACAGGATTTTTACTATTCTTCTTGAGTTATCGCTCGGGTTCTGAGATAAAAGCTGCATCAGAAGTATCACAGATCTTGTCAGAACCCTTTTATGTCCTTTCCATTTCAACTCTGTCACTTTTAGGGAATCACAGCTATAGTCTGGGAAAAAGAGATGGGGATTGAAACAAGGATTCATGTGCTGTTGGTAAATGGCTCCCTAGTGCATACTTCACAGTCTGGGCCTGTGAATGATAAATCAAGCTTTTACCATAAACACAGTATCGAACATGCCAGTATGTCTCATTTGGAAATCCTAAGACACAGAAGCACTTTTATTTGTAAGGATTTAATAAAACCTGAACGTATAGGGGACCATTAAGTGTCTGCAGTGGGATGAGCAAGGTTAGAGGCTATACGCATGAAACTTTAGATATATATTAAATCTCTTCCCCAACAAAGACCATTGTATGTTATAATTCAGAAGGTTTAGTACCAGACATTCAATTGAACATGCAAACATGTTTAGTACTAATGCATTTCTAATATGTCTAAACTTTCTCTTGTTTAGGATGTGAGAGTTTACAATTGATACTAGTACATTTTTGCATAGTCACTATCTAAAGAAAAACCTGTATCTCCAAAATGGCAACAAAAAACTTCTTCCCCTTTAATGTCAGTCAGAGGAACCAGAAATCTTTCCAAGCTGTTTTGGAGTGTTTCTATTGGTCCATTCATCATGAAAATGAAATCACACAGCAGCTGTCGTGTTTAAATGACCTAGAATAGAAATAAAAATAAACAAATATGGATATTTTTCATTGGACAGCAACAATATGATAATCAGTTTTTACTAGTAAAAATGCATTTGGAAAATTAAACTTCTATTTACTGTATGTTGTAATTAATTTCTATTTTCACAAGAATTGATAATGTACATTTAACAACTCTAAAAGTAACAACTTTCACTAGAAGTAATAATTATAACACATTTAAAAGAATTAAACTGTGGATTAAAGAAAAAATAGCTTAAAATACATTAACAAAGTACAATAATGGCTTTATTGCTAATGTTACCACCTTGATGGCTCATTAATGCTTCCTACATTTGAGTAAGCTCTCTGTGGTTACCACTGTGATGGGATCCATTACTACAACTGCAAATAAAGAAACAAAAAAAACCTGGTTTAATAATTACATACGTATAATTCAGTGATTATTCTGTGATATTCAGTGTAACTGAACAGTGAAAAAGAAGCTCACTACATACATACTTCCTAGTGGCATGCTATTTGAGTGATTCAAGTCTTGTCTGGAAAATAAACTGTTTTCTATCATCACTGACTATCAACAAAAACTTCAAACGGAGGAGCTGTATTTGAATAATCCTTTTCGTGATGGATTAACTGGATACTGCTTGTTTGTTGATGCTTATTGGTTCCAAAATTCAAACATCCCCCGAGTGCAGATCAGAATATTATTATTACTGTGTTTTCTTTAGTTGTTTGGTTTGTATTTAGTTAAATTTAGGTGGCGAATAAGTACGTTTTAGAAAACATCCTCAAAAAATCATCTCCCACCAAAAGTTACAATGCAAAGTTACATAGTAATGTGTACAAAAAGAACTATGGATGGATTTCAGTTTATTTTTTCTGCTTTTTATTTTTATATTCAGAAAAAAGATTCTGACTCACCTCTAGCTGTCTCGCCTATGACACTATTCTTCTGTTTTATAAGTCCCAGTAATGCATATCAGGCTGAGGGGCGTAACCCAAAGGGGAGGCCAGCACCACCCTAGTATGGCCACCTCAATTACAGAAAGTGATCAGGGTAGTTAGCAGTCAGTTATAAGAGTCTGATGATGCTGCATGTAATAATTGTTGTATGTTACGCTGACAGGCTAATTTGCAGAGCATACAGGTGGATGAATGAATGTTGAGTCCCTTCGGCAGCACTGTTCTGTGTTTGTTATGTTAACTCCCTACCTTTTTACTTGTGAAAACGAGTGTGATGTAGGCTAGATCTGTGGATGGCGTTGGTGGCTAAGCTGGGCCTATTCTCTCTGACTTTACACAGTGCTGTCTGGTTACCTTTCTAATCCTACACTCATCATGTGTCTTATATATAGAACTTCTATAGCCTGTCTGCATGACTTCCATTTCCTCAAGTTAACACGGTTCTGCTTACTTTCAGCACTAACTCTGGTGATGTAATAGTTATTTATTTGGAGATTTATTAATGTGTACCTGGCAGTGCACCACCCAGACCCTCTGGGCCTAACTTAGCGAACCTATTCTAAAAGTTCTAGCTGATTAGGTCCTGATTAGATTAGGCCAGATAACAATCCATTTCATGCAATAACTGGATGTATATTTCAGTCAGAGATCATGTCTGCATTTTACTCCCTTTTACAAATTACGGTCTGTATTGCTTTTCAGTCCAACTGGCCAAACCTAAATTATTGTTAAAATGATGGTTGTTGAAATAGACACCCTACAGTTGTGCTCCAGGAATGTGGTAATGTTCCTGCTGTGTTCTTCTTGGACCTGAAGCACACCGTTTGTAAATCAGTGACTGGTTGTCACTTACAAAAACAGTCATATTTAAGTTCAGCCTGGTTGTCAGACTCTTGGGAACACCTAAATAAATCCCAAACCAGTCGTACAACCTAGAGTATGAACCACTTCCACACAGCGTCTCTAGACTAAGGATCAAATCCAGAAATACGACAAAAGAAATGTGTTTATTTGGCAACATACTTTAAAGTTTCTTTATCAGGCAGTGAAAAACAATCATAAAAATTGCAGAGTAGCTCTGAAAGGCAAGCTCATGTTATAAGGTATAAAACAGGAGCAGCAGGATATGAGTGGACTTGTAGGGCTGTGTCTGTGGGCCGGAAAACACCTAAAGCACGCTTCGCCATGAGATCCGTTCAACATTCAGTCAGAGCAGTCATTCCTTTTCTTACGATATTACATATCTTGGCACATGAAGCCATGGCACATTTCTCTCACTGCATGGTATCAGACACGACATACAGTCTACAAAAATATTTCAGTACAACAAAGAGGCATCGAGGCATTCAGTTCAAAGCAGAATAAGAACATGATGTGCCAGTGTGTTCTTTGTGAAGTGTTTCTTTGTTTTAACCACCAGGGGGCAGTGTAGCTCCTGCGATGTCACTGTAAGGGTTAATGTGTTTCAAAACCTATCACTGTTTTGGGTTGACTCCAATCCAAATAAAAACAAACACCTGCAAACTTCTCTTTCCCTCGTTCAGCTCACAAAATCTATAATAGATATAAATACTTTGTGATTGAAGAGCATGACAGTACATCACTGTTCTGAATGCGTTTCCACAAATTGTCAGAAATGGAAGTGGTTAGCAAAGAGGAAGCACTTCATTTGTCTGAACTGAAATCAGGCACGCATCTTGGCCACAAAACCATATGTGCTTTTGAGGTGGGTTCTTAAAGGAAATACGTTGAATAATATGTTTTTACTATTATATATAATACTGTGCAAAAGTTAGAGACCAACCTTCATTTATTTACTTTCTACTCAAACCGGCCTTTAGGTATATTCTTCAGGAGACTAGATTTAAAATAAACTACACGTATGTAAGAAGGAAGTCAGAGGAAAGCTGGAGAGAGCTGGAGTACAAAACAATTAAAGAACTAGAGCAACTGGGACTCCCAACAACCCAACACGACCAACAAAACTGTCTCCATCAGATTAAAAGCCCTTGAGAAACTAAAGAATATTATGGAGAAAGTCAAGCTCCACTCTCACTTCAGATCTGAAAAGATCATCAGACGTTTCTGCCCCTCCTTCCAAGCAGAACATGTAACCAACTTCTAAGAATGAACTTTTCTTTGTAAAACTAAAAGTATGTCCCCCGAAAGAATAGAACCTTTAATAAAAGCGAAGAGCGGACAAAATAAATACTGACAAGGCTTTTTTAAATGTAGTTGTTGAGGCTTCTGTGCAGTTTTGGTTAACTATATGCTTAAAAATTAATAACCTGTAATTAATGTCAGTTTTGACTGGAAATGAAATAAATAAGAGATGGTCTCAGACTTTAGCCCAGCACTGAATTGTGTTTTAAGATGCTACTATTTTTCTTACCTAGTTCTTCCAGAAGATGGAAGTGTTAAAAACTCAGGGATGCTTGAATGTAAACATTTGAGAAGCGTAAAAGATTTGAGGATTTCCTTTAATCTGCAAGGAGCTGTTTTGCATCAGGTGTTAAAGATTTCCTTTTGAAAAAATGAAAGAAAATGATTAATTCATAACCTCAACTAAAATCATACTTAAGGCTCATAGTAAAAGAAACAGTTGCGATATTCTAGAGAGAGACCAAACTGTGAAATAAAAATAAATTACAAAGAAGAGAGTAAAAAAAAAAAAGATTAGTGTTGGGTGCAGGTTGGTCACCTGGATGTTATTGAGTCCTAAAGTGCTACAGTCTGTGACAAAGTAGCCACGGAGTGGTCATCCAAAAAAAAAAAAAAATAAAAAAAGATTTTGATCTGTTAATTTTGCATGAAGAACTGAATGAAAGGCAGTGGCTGTGATTACCTGCCAGTATAAAACCACTACTAATTATAGTTTGATTTTAATAAAGAAAAAGGCTCTCAATGTTTGAGCGTTCCATGAAGTAGCAAGTGGATCTGACGTGAAAGCGTCCATGTGGAGTTCAAAGTAAACAGCACCGTTCCTTGAAGCTTTTCTTGTTGTTCTTGTTCTTCCCTTTTCCATTTTTGTCCTTGTTTTCTGACTTTTTGGCTCTCACTTCCCTCATGAGGTCAAAGAACACCTTAGAAAGAACGAGGACGTTACTATTGTTACATGCTTCCAATTTTCAAAGTACACAACAGCCCAGGAGGACATAGCCACAGACCTTATCTACGTTGGCACGTGTCTTGGCAGAAGTCTCGACGTACTGCACTCCCCAGTCCTCTGCCTTTCCTCTGGCGTCATCCACTGACACCTGTCTGCGGTCCTCCAGGTCCGATTTATTCCCCACCAGCAGCAGCGGTATCTTATCCTCCTCTGCTTTAACACGCAGAATCTGCTCTCTGTAGGAATCCACACACAAACCAAATGCAAATGCCAGCTTACACACACACACACACACACACACACTCACACACAAGAAGAGTCTGACTACAAACGGCTGTTGTGATATCACACTGACCTGAACTCGGCTGTAGCTGTGAAAGACTCCTGCTCAGTGATGGAGAACACCAGCAGAAAGCCCTCTCCACTGCGGAAGTAATTGTCTCGGATGGCTGCGTAGTCCTCCTGCCCGGCCGTGTCCAAAATATCGATCTGCACTTCCTCTCCGTCCAGCACCACTTTCTTTCGGTAGCTGTCTGCCTTTGTCGGCTCGTAGTCTTCAACAAACTGCCGAGCAATGTACAGACACATTCGTGCAGCAGTCACAATTCTAAAGTGAGAGCTGGACAGAAATGGAAGGCTTCACTCTTTTACTTTCATGCTACATACTGTAGGGAGTCGGTTTTACACATACAGCAAATACAACACATAAAACAATTACTATACTATGATTTCTATTAGAAGTGGGGGGTGTAGAAAAAATATTATATCACGATACTTAAAGAGCGAAATATGACACTGTAACACTGTGGTAGTATGAGCATATTTAAAACTAGTATAAAAATGTGGAATATAATGATTATCTTTCACGTGCTGTGCTGCACAATAAACAGTGAAACAGGTCTATGTATTCTCTCTTTGTAGTGAAACATGCAGTCGCTCAGTTGAAATGCCGGGAATAAACTTGTTAATCCATGACAACAAAATATATCATGAATATATTACAATTTATAACAATAGCTTGTCATCATGCTTCTCACTGAGGAATAAAACACATCGTATATTAAAAACTTTAAATCTCTATATTCAAAACTGTTGCAAATAGATATACAGCACTTTGGAATTAAATGCTATGTATATTTATTTTTATATACAATAATATTTATAATGTAGATTTAAACATTTATTATTTAAGTTTATTTCTCCAATAATATAATAGAATAATATGTTTAATAGAACAATATATTTTATGAAAGATTTAATCACCACTTTTGAAATATGAGGAGTTCTAGACATCACTTCAGAATCACCTACAACCATTCACTATTCTGAACACATCTACAAAATGTATTGTTTTTATACACATCTAAACCACAACTCCTATACAGCCTATACAATCTGTCCTTTACACAACTGCTCACCTCGTCATACATGAACTGGAGGGTGAGTGCTGACTTGCCTACACCACCACTGCCCACCATGATGACCTTGTGGAGAGCCAAGGAGCTCTGGTTTTTACCCTTGTTGGCCGCCATGTCTCTCAGCTTCACCACACAGTTTCCACACGAGCTGACTCCACCTGCACAGACACCAACAGTTCAGTCAGTAGACAGTGAGAACTCAACTGTGATTTTAAAAACATCAGAGCCAGTTATTCTCAGTCCTGGTCCTAGAGAACCACTGCCCTGCATACTGTCCAATAAAACATTTATCTTGATTTTTGTTTTCTATTTTTCTACATCAATTAAATGCAGAAGCCTGAGGAATGGACCAATAGAAATACCTAAAAATTCTGGTTGCATTGACTTACATTGAAAGTAAATACAGTTTTTGTTCTCTCCCAGTTTTGGAGATATTTCTTTTTCATTGGATGGCGACGATATGTTAAGAGTTTCTGCTGCTCTGAACTTCATTAACTTGACTTGAATACTGAACTAATTACTACAGAGTGTATTTTCTGTCAATCAGTACGTAATTCCAATACTTGAGCGGTCAGTCTGTCAGTCTGTCAGACATGCTTGGCTCAAAATCCTGACTGTGGTCTAAATCCTGTTCTGTAAGCACGTTATTACTGTCAGCACCTCTTGATTAGCATGCAGTCAGTTACATTCAGTACATACACCCACTTCCAGCATATTACACATACTTAGGCCACACCCACTCACAGTTTCTAATTAAAAAAAGAGGATCGGAACCAGTATTCACAACAAGGTACAGATATAGGACAGTTTTTAGAATCTGTAGCCCTGAACACACCTGACAGTCACACATAAGTGTTCCTGATGAAGAGCATAAATCATAGTATATTAATATGGCAGTGTAAGTTTCCATGTTGCACACATCATTACGTGCTGTGATGACAAAACAGCTTAAATGACCTCACAGATTATAATTGGACAATTGCTCCTCTGTGCTGAACTGTGCTGTCCGCGTTTAGCTAAATGATCAAATCTGTGACTATGTCTAAGTGAATAGATTATAAATAAGTTTATCCTGCACAGACTTCAAGCTTCTTTTTAAGGAATTTTAAACATACATGTGCATATTTTCAATTAGACATTCAACCGCTTTCCTAAACAATGCAATATGTATATCCTGCAGCCCTAAACCTAAACTATTTAGGCCCTTCCTGAGCTGCTCTAAAACTGTGTGTGCTGGAGAAGGGAAAACTAAATGATAAAGGATAAATGTTACATCTGAAAGCAGATTAATGCTGGAAGCATAAACAAAATACTTCAGTAGGATGAAACTATTGCACAACCATGATGTGGCCTGCACATCACTGGCCTGCAGCACTATGAACCACATTATTTGGATACATTTACATTTGGGCATAACACAGTTTCATAACTGCAGCTTGAACTGCAGTCGCTGGTAAGACACATTATGTGACAGTAAAATATAATGTAAATAAGAGCTTCCTTAACTTTGTTTACTTTCCCCTGTGAGCTGTTTTTAGTCAATATTTCAGATTTTGGCACAACACTAGATTCTATGGTGCCCAAAATAAAGATAAGGTCACAAGTGCACACGGACACATAGCTGATTATCCTAGCATCAATAAGCTCTGATTTCATTTTCATACAGGCTGCCTTGCTGTACTCTATGTACAAGCCGGCTTTGACAGTCTGGCTCAATGTGAGCTACTCCCATTATAGTCATTACCACCAAGTTGCTCACATTAACAGCCGATCTGCATTAGACAGAGAAAATGCAATACTGCAACATTTAGTTATGATAGGTCTTGCAATGGATTAAAATGAAAGAGTTAAGATTAAAGGTGACCCATTCAATTCAATTCAAGTTTATTTGACAGTGATGTAGTCACAAAACATACAACATACATATATCCCCCAGTGAGCAAGCCAGAGGCGACAATGGCAAAGAAAAACTCCCTCAGACTGGAGGAAGAAACCTTGGTAAGAACCAAGAATCACAAGGGGAGACCAATCCTCCTCTGGTCAAACTGTATTTACAATTTAATAAGCTAAATATCAAAGAAAAGCTAAGAGCATCTGTTTGATGCATGAATGGCAAATCATTAGAAACTGCACTGGTACAGCCAGCCTCTGACTGAGTCTTTATGAAAAGTGGGAGTGTATTGAAATTGGTGGGGGTATAAGCCTGGTTTCAAGGATTAAAGATTATGAGTTAAAGGTAAGGTGATTAAAGACTAGCCTATAAAATTTTGACCAAAATGATTAACATTTGTTGGATCACATGACTATCTTGGTTCATCAAAACGCTCACAGAACACACATCTGGAACATATGAGCCTGATCAGGATGCTAGCAGCCTGTAATGATTTGTTAGCGAGCTCATTCACATATGCCAGCTTTCTTCTGCAATGGCCAAACATTATATTATGCAGCCCTAATTAACAGAACACAGGGTGAGGCGGAGGTACAAGCCTGGTTTCAAGGATGTGGTGTCCAGGGACAGATTCACACTGCTGCTCTCTACCCAGGAAGAGAGCGTGTGACCCACTGCTTCCAGCTATTGTTCTTGGTAATCTTATAAAGAAGAGTCTTGCTAGGAAGCAGCAACGTGAGGCATGCAGGAAGACTGCATGAGAATCTGCTGCCTATGGCAGTTTTGTTCAGCCTGCACCCACCCACACAAAAACACTGACCCACAATACCTAGTTCCACTAGTACAAAACTGTATAGATATATACATTAGAAACATACCTTTTTCTACAAGAAGAGAAATCCTATGAGATCAGAAGGTTGAAGATTTTTTGACTTGTGTAGTTTCGCTAGACCTGGCCTGAATGGCATTTTACAGGCATACAGAATTACAGAATACTTCATGAAAGTTTTAAATCAAACTTGAAGACATTTTTTTCAGTCTAGTGGAAAATATACCCTTCCATTGTAATCAATGTTTCAGTCTATTCTAAATTTTCCCCATTGCCATGTAAGTAAAGCATGTATTCCATATAAATCCAGTCCAATCACAGGCCTGAGCCAATACTATCACAAGTAATAATATAAATTGGACGATTTTTATATTTTTATATATTGTCGCTGTCCAATGATCTCCAAGATTGCAACTTTACAGGAGAGACCAAAAACATACTTTACTTTCAATGTAAGAATTTTTTTACCTGCTATTTCGGAGCACTTCTATTGGTCCATTCATCATGAAACTTTCAAACAATGTAAACAATGATGTACAAAACTCAAAATCGCCAAAAATGGAGGTACATGTTTTTCATAGGACAGCGTTGATATACATGCTTAAATAAAATGTCTTGCTGTCAGTTTTCTTTTAAATGTTAGTCCATGTCTTCAATCAATCCTGATACGCTGTCCAGCTATAGAACACTCTGTAGCACCGCAGACCTCTTTGCTTGTTAAACTGATAAAGCAGCAGATAAAGCCACACCCTTCCACACACAGCTTAGCTTCCCGCATGAAACATGAACAGGTGTTTAAAAAAAGTTGTTGGGTTGGCATAAGTTATTAATAAACGAATACAAAGTATAACACACATGATTTATAGGCTGTATGCACATGACTTACTAAACCTATAGCAAAAATGACTAAACCATATAAAGAACGACCAAATCATAGAGAAGACAAAGCTAGTCTCCAGGTTTTAGACAAGAAAAGCCTTTTCTCCAGTTTAAGGCACAGCAGTAGTTGGTGTTACTGTAACCTGTTGAGCTGAAAGGGGGTACTTTAGAAAGATGGTGAATATCTTAACTGCAGTGTGTGTGTACTGTAAACGCACGCAAACCATGTGGTGGTGGTGATAGTGGTGGAGTAAACTGGCTTCTTTCTTTCTTTCTTTCTTTCTTTCTTTCTTTCTTTCTTTCCTTGCCGCCCCCACCCTGATTCTTCTCATTGGCTGTGTCCCACAAGTCTCCTTTCTTTTTTTAGTATTTTCGCTCTTTAGGATGAAGTGGTTCTGTGGATAGTGTAGTGTGTTAAACTCTGAGATGAGTTAACACGGTTGAATTTATTACGTGTTCTTTTTGTGTGAGATCACAAAAAATATTACAATACTTCAGAACATTTTATCATACGTGACATGAAGCTTAACTTGACCAAATACATTTTGTTACATAGACACTTTGACAGGCCTCTGCCTAAACAGCATTTTTAGTATAAGATAATCCTTTATTAGTCCCACAGTGGGGAATGTTGATATTTCAGAATAAACACTTAATTATTAGTTTTCAAAATCACTCAATATTAACATTGGAAGCATTTACAATATGATGGAACAGACATGCTTCCATTTTAATCAGTGGTTCAGCCTTACCTATTTTCCCCCCACTGGTATACAAGTACTATGCAAACTACATAGACACCCAGCCACTAAACCTGAGCCAAACGTTTTCAAGTATCAAAACTATAGTTATTATTAATTATTTTTGAAATTTGAATTTAGAACCATTTGCCATTTAACCCATCTGTGCAGTGAAACACCAACATATATATATATACACACACTAGTGAACACAGTGGGCAGCCCTGTCCACAGCGCCCAGGGAGCAGTTGAGGGTTGGGTGCCTTACTCAAGGGCACTTTAGTCAAGTAATCAAACCAGCAACCTTCCGGTCATAAGGTTGCTTCCCTAACCTCTAGTCCATTACTGCTCCTCGAAACTGCATCATTTTATAAACCTAAAATACACTGGCTTTAAAATTCATGAAGCAATTCCATTTAACAAATTTTCTTTTAATGTCCTGAATCAACCCTGGTATGTTGTCTGGCTTTAGAACATTCAGTAGCAGTGCAAAGTAGATCTTCTAGCAAAAGCAATTGTATTTGTTGTGATATGCATCATGACAATATCCTGAAGTATAGTGTACAGTACAGTGAACGTTTGACATCTACATCAACAGTAACTCCAACTAAACAGGTCTGATTACGCTCTCTTTGTCATAAATGGTGCTTTTTTGTCATAAATTGTGGCAAAACACTAGATTCTATTGGCACCTAGAATTTAATTTAACTTACGTATTACACGTGAAGGGGTACCGTAAACGTGTACAGACTTCTTTGGTGCACAAACATTAAGATAAGGTCACAAGTGCACATGAGCGCATACTTAATTATCCTAGCAATTTTTTATCAATATTTTCTACGCCCTGACGACTTCTCCAACATGCTTAGAAGACACTGTGAAGTAATTCATCATGATAATGTCATGTTACTGGAACAATTCAGACTCGGACGTAGTGTAATGATCCATAAGCAAGGTTTGATTAACTCAAAAGGGGTAGAAACGTGAAACAAGGTGCTCAGGCAGATCGGCAAGTCCAGCGCCCTCGAGGACTCCAGGGAGGACAGCAGGTCCCCGCTGTGGAGAGAATGGCATTACTGGACTAAACGGGAAGCCGGCTAGACGCTGGCTTCAGAGATAAACAGAGGTAAGGTGTGTCACCAACAGCATCACAAACAATGTCACAATTGCGTGCAGTGTGTGGAGAGACTATATACACCTGCTAATGAGTTACAGGTGTATAGGTGATGAGGGGGTTAGGGTTAGGGTTAGGGTTAGTGTGAGGGGGCGGTGCTTACAGTTTCTCACCCCTATGTTCAACTAAATGTTTAAATAAGTTCCTTGTATTTGAATAATCATGTTTTCAAATTATTCGCCCACTGAAAAAAAAAATTACCTGGCACTCTGATTGGTCAGAGGTCTTGCATCGCCAACATCATGATAACGGTTGATAAACAATGCACTGTGCAGCCCTAAAACAAATTACAGTGAGCTAATTTTAATGGCTGCATATTCCTAATAAGCCATCAGGAAGAAACAGAAGCCCATTTCCTCTTTAACAGCCTGGCAATTGCACAAAACAGAACACGCCTCCTGCGCTGCTTCAATTGGCAAAAACCCTGGTGAGGGGTAAACGGAGGGCAGCGGGGTTGAAGTTACGGCGGGTATGACCTACATATGGTGCTTCATCTGCCTCCCCCCACGGCTACAGGCTGCTAAAATATAAATGCTGCTCCCCGCCCTCAGCTAGAGGAATTCATTAGGATTCCCCGAGTGCTGGAGGCTCTGCAGCATGCAACCCACGTTCTCTCCCTTTCTCTCTCTCTCTCTCTCACACACACAGATCACTAGGCGTCTGCAAGAAGGGGCCAGTGAGCCGCTGCGCTTCAGAGACAGCGGCCCGCTCCTGAGCACAGCCACCCCTAAGCCTCCCTGCTGCTTTCACAGGAAAGCAAAGAGGCTGGCAGCATCAGCACCGATTTCCACGTTTATTGTCTCCCTGTTACAGTGCGGCCTAATCTCGGGCGACATAAAGCGCTGCGTTTCCTGCTATTTCCATAGGAACCACTTTAAAAGAGGACCATTGTTCTGCTTCCCTCTTGCTGCACTTTATATGTGGATGAGCAGTAAAGCTGACCCGTTCGACCTCACACCCTCTACTCAAGGGCCCAGAGATAGCAGGGACACTGGTAACAATCACGTCACACGTCAGGAGCTCAGGCAGGCACGCGAAAGAGGGAGGAGACAGAGCCGATCAGTTGACTGTGACTTTGAAGCCAGAATCAGAATAACCAGCCATTCAGAACCCTGGGTGATACTTCCTGAGAAAAAATAGGGATAGATATTAAGATCATTATAGATATTAAGATCCACTCTCTTACTGAATCAATGCCAATGACACTGAACTGTCTCTCACTATATCTAATTTCATTACAAACCTTCTAGCACCGACAGACACACTTTCCATGACTTTAGTACTTAACTGATTTCGAGTACTGATTTTCAACGCTTGGGTGAAGGAGTCTGGATTCTATTACATTTCTCTCCATCCAAACGGTGCCAGGAAACTGCAACGGATCAAGATTTTGGGGAACAAGCAGGAGAAAAGAAAAAACTACAAAACAAGTAACTAAGAATAGACTAAAAGTTCCAGCCCAAAAGCCACATTTATAAAAAAATAAAAAATTAGCTGGAGATGAAAAAAGGTTGGAGGTCTTAAGAGGCCTACAAAAGGTGTCAAATACAATAACAATGGAACAAAGTTCAAAAGGGTGATTAAAAACATTTTTCCATTTGTAATTACTGTTTATGATGTTTAGATGAGGTAACATCCTAATTCTTAGGTCCTTCTTTACCCACCAATTGGTGAACTTCTGTCTTTGGTATTTTTGACCAACTAGAAATGCAGCACTGGTCTATCTCAGGGTGGCGCTGTAGTATATTGGTTTACCCAGTGGGTTCTTCATAGCCTAGCGAGTGTAACTATGAAACCTCTCAGAAAATTTTCATATTTGCACAATTAAATTACATTTATAGCTGGAATACTCATCCAACATGGGACCCCCTGAATACCTAGGGGTATTTTGCACACTGAGTACATCAGCCAGGAAATTCTCTGCTCCAAGTCTGACATTTCATTCAAAATGACATTACTGTGCTCAATACAGCAAAATAACAGAAGCAGAAAGTTATCACACTGTCTGTAACCTGCAATACGATACACATGATAATACAGAGGCTATGAGTTAATGTATTCTGATATACTGCTATACTGTGAGAAAGGCGATACACTGGGATTTTTTAATCTAATTTTAGATCAACCGTCACTGTTATACAGCGGTCAGGGGTTTAACCACTGTCTGCCACTCATCTGTAGTTGTAGACTATTAATTTAAAACTGATCCTGTGTTTTTGAGAATTGATACAGTATCGCAAAACTTAATATTGCAATATTTTCTATATTTGACATTTCTTACACCCCTAATTGCAAATGACACAGCACAAACCAAAATAATGGAGTTCAAAAAACCGGGTGACCATGTGTTTCTAATGATACTGAATTTTACAGACACATACTGTAGATAGTTTATAATATTATAAAGCCATTGTCACATAACTTTTTTCATGTTGAATTTGACATCATTAATAATAAAACTGTTTTCCTTATATTGTATATATAATAGCATAAATTTTATGTGTCCATACATACTATACTGAAGCTGGTACTCTGCATCGCCTACAGATCACAAGTAACATACACCCCACAATGTTAGCCAAACAGGCAGTAAGCAGTGGTTCTCTATCACTGTCCTGGGGACTTAATGCACTGCATGTTTGTATTTGCATATACATGGATTTTATGTAATGTTATTTATAGTTTCAACTTTCACTGTGACTGAACACTAGTTGTGTACACCAGCAGGCTTCAGCCTTAGCCTATACTGACTTTATATAGTTTGTGTACCTGATGCTAAAGTAAATCTGTTTAGCAGATGTAAATGCTTAGCCGCAAAATAACGCAAATGGGCTGGATTTAATGACAACAGTGAACAAGTGATGGGCCATATGAAGCTCCAGCCTGATATAGAACCTTCAGAAGTTTTACATAGTGACAGAGAAGAGAACAGGGAGGAGCTAGAACAGTGCAGACTGGTCAAACATAATCATCACAACTCCTGTTACAGGTACAGTTATCTGATGGGAAACAGACACAGGTGCTCAACTAGAGTACTGACAGCTCAGGATCCACAAGCGCTTTAAATGTGTACAAAGCTCTGTGACAGACAGTTAGGAGGAAAACCTGAGGAAACCAGATGACTTTCGCTTCATTCAGATGGCTTGTATGGAACTTCCGGAGCAGAATGATGGGAAAACCAGGAGCATAACTGGGCCAAGGCCCACCAGCATTAACATCCTCTCTCCAATCCACATCATGGGGCTGAATTTCCTTTGCCTGAAGTCACATCCCCTGAGGCTAGCAGGGAGAGAGGGTCCTATATAAAGATCTTCTTGAGTTCTTTACCTCTCATCTACAGGAAAAAGACTTAGTTACGACATGAGATAGGGAAGTACCACAGAGATCAATATAGAAGGCAGATTAACTACTTGTGATTGGTCATATTCCAAGCAGCGTCCAGTAGTCAGCTCTAATATTTACGACTGACATGCTACTGTCAAATGTCAGGGCAGTGATGGTGGTGGAAGTGTCAGTCAGGACAGACAGTAAACACATCAGCACCATCCTGTTTTTTAGAACTAGTGTTCAGTCACAGGAATATTTAAGTGGAAACCACCAAGGTTCCCATTTTATTACATCATTATTGAACAAAACAGAGTGACCCACTGCAGTGAGTCAGATCAGGACAAACACTACCAGACACAGAAAACATGCTCATAGGACATGAGTCAGAGATGAAGGAGAAACTTGATATCAGATATGGCTGGTATGGCCCTGATATTACCCTATAATGTGTATATTAATCATGAACACCAAAACACTTTCAGTCTTCAGTCTGTGCAGAAAACACAACGGCTCTGTTCTTTCAGGTATAGGCTCTCGCTCTCGCTCTCCCAGTGACCATCTTCGCTGAATACTAACCATCTCAGGCTGGACACAGAGGCCTCATTGAGAGATTTAGGGAGGCAATGCACTGAATTGGGATGTTATGCCCTTCTTTACACCTAACTGCCCAACAGAAGAGAAAGTGTTTCTTAAGGAAACATGCTTTCCACACAGCCACCAACACTTCGGTTACTACTGATACTGCATAGCAAGGACACAGCGATTGCAATCCTGGATTCTGGAAAACTGGTGAAATGATAATTTTCTCCAATTTACTTTACTCACCATTCTCCTGGAGGAGAAATAAAACTACTCGTGTACCTCTCTCCAAACAAGGGACAATAAAATGTACATAAATAACAAACCTACATAACCCTGAGGTGCAAATCCATATACAGCCCATGTGACACCCATGTGATGGATCCTTTTCACTGGGTGAACATCAATTATGATGAATGTATTGTTTCTACATTTTTCCAAAGCGGGAAAGTTTTCAGCAAGACCACCAGAGACAGTGGCAAGCTTGCAGAATTTGAAATCTGTCTCTAAAACTTTGCAAAGATAAACAAAAGGTAATGAATAAATAATCAGTTATTTACTGGGATGGAAAACAAATCAAAAACAATAAATGGGGATAAATAACAGAGGGTGGTGGGCTTAGCCTATATGGTCTCGCTGGTGTCAGGAGACTAATAAAGGGAACAGACTGAGCAGAACATAGAGGTTTGTAAATTATTTAACAACAGCAAATACAAAAGTTTTGTTGTTTTTTTTTGTCCAGTAACAGATGCTGTCTCCTTAAATGAGCTATTGAGCTACTACTGCTAACCAGTACAACACTGGACCCTCATGAAAACATAGACTTACAAGTGCAAGCAAAACTGCCACATGTTAAAAGCAACGTTTCACTAAATTACAGGCCTGCATATTTTATCAGTCGTTCCATAATTACACACAAAGACCCCCCGAAGTAGTGATTTCCATATTCAAATACTGGCACTGAGTACCTGGTATCATTTGTACGTCTGGAACACTAAACAACTGCACACATCATAAAAAGATCATAAAGAAATTATAATGAGCCTGTAAACAACAGCAAGTAGTCTACAGTCACGGCATGGACTACTGTAACAGGGATACTGGATATCAGCTCATTATGCTGTAGTTCTTTTAATAAAATATAGTTTTCATGCAGTGGTGCGGGCCACTCTCTAAAACCTGAAATTAAATTGTGAAGGGCCAAGGTGTCAGACTGAACTACGCAGAAGCGAATTACATCATACACCTTCACACGTTAGTGTCAGACGCTCAAAACGAAGGTGCGGCTCCAGGTTTCCATCTACACCCTGTAGATAATTCACTTTCTCAGAAAACATGTCCTAGACAAAGTTTTGACCAAGTTCTCATTGAATACTCTTTCAATGCGCTGGCAATCATCAGATTCATCCACTCATGGGAGAGGTCTGAAGCACAACCGACCTTACAAAATATTG
Source organism: Megaleporinus macrocephalus (assembly GCA_021613375.1). Taxonomy (NCBI): domain Eukaryota; kingdom Metazoa; phylum Chordata; class Actinopteri; order Characiformes; family Anostomidae; genus Megaleporinus; species Megaleporinus macrocephalus. The sequence continues at coordinate 28,737,353 of CM038709.1, read as the reverse complement.
TTCCACATATTGTGTGAAATTACTACTAGGGTGTATATGAAAATATTGAAATATTGAATAGCGGGATTTTTATGTTTCATAATACTTTATTGATTCTCAAAAACACAGTATCGATACACAGATTCCCGGCAGACAGTAAATCATTGTGTGTTGTGATCCATTTTCAGCTCCACTCGAACATTAACAAGCAGCACAAGGAGGATCAATGCTATTTGTAAGCATGGCCAACCTGTTTATATAGTGATGTGTTATAATAGTAAGATTTGAAAAATCTCAATATATTACTTTGCTTGCACTATCGTAATATATTGTGATATATTGAATCGTGACCGCTGTATCAAGATTTGTATTATATCGCCAGGTTCTATTGTATCACCAATACCCAGCCCTAATTACCACTGAAACGGTCTCCAAATCCTCAAAACTTACACAGTGTAGCATATTTTTTTTTTAGTGTGACTCTAATTTGTTGCTGTTGCAAAAAAAATAAACTAAATATCATGATATCTTCAAGTACTGCAAAGTTATATTAATTTCCCCTTTAATCACCCTTAATTTTATGCATGATTAAACGAGAACATATGTTGTGCATTTTTCATGTAACTGTACTGGGGACCTAGTGAAAGTAAAGCATGATGAATGCAGGGTCAGTGGAAGTGCCATAAGAGGCCAGAAATTAAATCAGGATTAACTCGGCAGTTTAAAAACATTGTCCCTTTCCGTGCATATGCAAGACCCACTTACCATGGAGAAGCTCCCACCCCCCTCTCTATTTATCTTCAGGCATTTAATAACATACACCAGCACACAGACCCCATTACATTCTTACAGATGCACTACACTGCGGTGGAGGAGCAGATCAATCTGATGACACATATCAGCACTAGTCAGTAAACAGCAAAAGCCAAAGAATAAACTTGTCATCAATTCCTTTACAAGCTCTTAACCACACAACAGAGCTAAGTGTAGGCTAAACAAATGGATATTGTAGAGGTATACAATTGTGTTGACTGACATTCTACACCATATGTTAGATAATCATCATCATCATCATCATTTATTAAATATCTCAATGTAAAGCAAACATGAGAAGGACAAAACAGGTACTTTACATTATTGTGCTATGCAAATTCCTCCAGAGGTCTAAACCGGGCCTAAAAAGAGCAGGAAGACCAGGTTTGCATGTTGGGGCATGTAACCAAACAACACCTCCTCAGAAGAGAAAAAGAGAGCAGCTGGTAGAAACTGGGCTAACATGCTGGACCATAAGAGTAGTGGCTGCCCTCGTACCATGTTCTACTTCCCTGCCAGTCAGCAGACCATAAGACTACAACTGAACTAGCCTAAACCAGTTTTATCTGGAGGAACACTTAAAATGACATTTACTGAGATATATTTATTCCCCATGAGACAACCCAGATCCCCAGACTTCGCTTGCCAACATAGAGAATCTACCACTGAGGGATGAAGTACCACTTACAGTTGGCAGCGGTGGTGGGCGACATGACAAAAATATAACATCATAATACTTAAAGACATTTTTACAATAAATTATGTTATAATTATAATATTTTTATATTATAATATTTATTTTTCCTGAGGTTTAAGAAGCTGGAGTCAACACACTGCACAAGTAGCACCACTTCTAAAGAAGCACTATTAAAAAGGTAAATGTTCTGTAAGTACTGCTGGTATCCATGATATGCTCAGGAGCCTTTCTGATGCACTTTATTATGATAACACTGAACTATCATCACTGCTGACCCCTAACTGGCTTGCTGAAAGCACATTAACTTATTATTGGCTAGGAGCAACTGAGCACTTCAACCATCAGCAGCATTCATTTTCTTTTATGGGAAAAGGACTGGCCCAGTAAGAACTGCACTGATGGAAGTCCCAACTACTAAATTTTTCCATGGATCACTGATGGATCATTAAAAACTGCTAAACCTGTAAGGCTACAATGGAAAGCCAGTCTCAACAGGTGTGCCTGTTTTCAGGTTAAACCCACACTGCCGACTCACAGGCCACCTAAAAGGTAAACAGGCCACACTAAACTAATAAGCCACTGCTGGCACAAGGTCAGAAAAGTTATTACTGCCAGTGACCAAGCCCAAAAAAAGCACTCATTATCGTAATAATAATAATAATAATAATAATAATAATAATATAGTTCTGATATGACACAATACAGTTTAGGCCAGGAATGTAAAAGAAACATGTGCTTTACAACAAAGCTACGACTTTGTAATTGTAAGTAGGATGTACAAATACAATACATAAGAATAAGATCCCAATGTTAATTTTCCACCCTATTCACTAGTGATGCACTGATATCTTTTGTGAACTTATCTGCCGATGCTGATATCAATGCTACTAGGTACATTTCATAAAACACAGAAATCTACCTGGGTTAGTATTACAATGTTGTAACATTTATATGTGATATAAATGTGAATGCAGTATAATGAATAAAATGCAGACTTTTTAGTGCCAATAGTTTTTTTGAGAACCACTAATAGCTTAGGAAGAACTCTGAACATCCGCTCTCACCCACTACCGCGGCCAGCATTGTTTCCTCTAACAGTGTTGTTTCATGTACATGTACATTTACATATCAGCAAGCATGCATGTCAGAAATAGTTTTGTGGTGTCACAGTACTCACAGAATTATTCATTAGAATAGGCCCTGATCAGCTCTCATATCTCATCACTTTATGGACTCTAAGATAGTGTAGCAGAAAATCCATCTGTTCGTTGCCACTGCCACTTTAACTGCTGATAAGCAGACACCTGCCACTGCTACTACTGCTGCTACTAACTGCTTCGGTTTGACTTAATGGAAAATGATTAAGTCTATACTAAAACACACCCGACTCTAATCAATTCAGAGAGAGAGAGAGAGAGAGAGAGAGAGAGAGAGCGAGCGAGAGAGAGAGAGAGAGAGAGAGAGAGAGAGAGAGAGAGAGAGATGTATGTTGCTACTGAAGAGACACAGAGAAAGTGTCATGTTTACATGTTGTGGAACAGATTCCTAGATAAGAAGTGAGATACCTTCACACATATGTACATGCACATACAGTGAACAGTTCACAAGCACTGGTGTCAAAACAGACTTTTGCTAAAAGAGCATGCGGGTCGACCTGTACACCTTCAAGGTTTCAAGGTTATTTGGGTTACGAAAACAAAAAGACAGAGAATGAAACTGCCTGATGGTAACTGTAAGAACTCTGCTGTCAGCTGAAGCTGGAAGAGGACAAACGACTGGTGGGTGGGGTCTCAACACAGCTTGTCTCACCACGTTAAGTGGTAAGGTTGCCTCTGTGAAGATCATGATGGGACCATATTCTACAGTTTTCATGTAATTCCACTTGTTACATTTGACTATTTCCCAACCTGTTACGGTGCCTTTCAGACTCTTACTCTTGGCTGCAGTGCATAACACTTTATTCAAAAAACGATCTGAGGCTAAACACTCCTTATAATTTCAGCATTGGTAGACGGGGCTAAACTGCAAAAGGCTGAAAGCGGTAATAAGCTGGTTTTTGTGACATCACAAAAAACACTCTTTAAAATGGGCTGTAATTGTAGCTTAGTTTCCATATACTGACTGGGAAATGAAGATACAGTCTGAAACTGTATCTGTATGTTTAAGCATCACATCAAACTCAGGTTTCCCCATATAGGCCCTTTAATCCCACCCAGTGCAGCCCTCTAAACAGTCTGTAGTAGGAAACAACGACTACTTCTCTTTCTGTTGAAAAGACAGGCTACAGTAATGAGACACAAGTGACAAGGTTACGTGGACTACAGAGTGAAGATGAAACAGGAAACCAGCTAGCGATATTTCAGAGATCGCACTAGATCTTCAGGCGTGGAAGAGGATTCCCACATCATCAGGTCTCTCGTATTTAAGCCCAAGGACTCGCCCAGTCCGGCGACTCGGTCTCGATGGTACCATGAATATAGACCAGCTATTGAGCTTAAACTGAAAGGCGAGCTTCTTATCCCACCTTAAATGCTGCAGCACGCTCAGGCGCTAGAATGCAACTGCTGCACCATTTAAGGTGGAACGAGGAATATGAATCAGAAGCAGTTGAGCCTTTCCAGCAAACTGATAGCAAGTCTGAGTTTTACGGTAACTCTCATTAACATCGTGACAGTCATCCCACCAGACCCTCTCTCTCTCTCCCTCTCCCTCTCAGCCTCTCAGCCAGTTACAGTCACATCTGCTTGTAATCACATCTGATCCTTTACACCTGATACTTCTCGTAAAAGGTCATCTTTGTCATTTCTCACATGCAGGAAGACAAACGGACAGACTTCTTCTAACTCGCCCATTTAATGAACCGCCGGCTACTTTAAACAGCAGCAGCGGCTCAAACCCCGCGAACCAGCATCAGCTGAGACGAAGGTGCGCGTGGAGTCCTTACCGCTCTGTCACTGCGTCCTCTCCGCTGTGGTGGTCGTGTTATCTGTGTGAAGGCATTAATCGTGTGTTTCTGGACATGAAGCTCGCTGTCCTGCACTGAAAGCGGCGGACAGCTCCAGCCAGACTGACCCCACCCTCCAACCGAGCACGCGCGCACACGCAACCGGACGTGACGTCACCAGACCGACTTCAGGGCAGCATGTTGGAAATTCCAGCGCTGTAGTTTGAACAAGTACAAACATTAATCCCGGTTAAAGCACGCCGCTGTGTTCCTGCTCTGTATAATATGCTAAAAGGTTTTCTTTTTAAGACTAAGATTTTAGTTCTCATTTAGCAGTTCATGCTTAACAGCGTTTACTGGAATGAGTTGAATCTGATAGCATATGTATTGCTAAAGCTACTTCTTGTGAAGTAAACACAGTATTGGTCACACACAGCAAAAAAATGTAGATTATAAGTCTGAAAAAAACATTTTTATTTCATTAAATAGAACACAAAAAGTCACACACAATACAAAAAGAGTACACATCTTAGCCTCTTGCTAGCATCAGTGCTCAGGAAGCAGCTCCACAAGCCTACCTCTTGCAAACTGGTGTGTAAATTCAGCAGGACCTTCTTACAGTGACATTAACTCCAGGGTTACATAGGCTGTACACTGAAGGCACTTTCCCCCCGGAATACATCCCACCGGAGTCAGACTGAGTGGCAAAACACTCTGCAACAAGGCTGTGTTTATTAAGAGAAAAAGTGAAACTTATACCTGGCTTTGTGTAACTTATACCTGGCTCACTGACTAAACTTTCAGTTCCATATATATACTGAGCTGCTCCCTGTGTAAAAAGCAGCTCAGGATTTCAGTATATATATATATATATATATATATATATGTATATATATATATATATATATATATATATATATATATATATATATATATATATATATATATATATATATATATATATATATATCAGTCCAGTACATATGGATTTAGTCCAGATCCACTGTGTGTTCGGTTCTTAATTCTACCCTTTTATATTGATTTGATTTACTGACAAATTTACTCATATTTCACAGCTTTAGTACAATTTTGGAATAAAGTGAGATACCATATGTAGTTATCTAGTTATTATGGTGGATTGCAAAGCAGTAAACAACTACATTGTTATTCTCGGTATAATATTCTTGTCTTTTATTATTTATTTATTTATTCTCTGACCATGACATGGTTCGACCCGCACTCGTCTGTTTTTTTAACTCTCCTTTTCAATCCATTCCCATTCATAATTTTAATCCCATTCATTTATTGATACACCCAAACATTGTTTAATGTACAGCTTTCAAACTGCATGTATTTAATCAGGGCAGATCCTCACATCCCCAGTAATCCCACACTTCCCCACGCACCTTTTTTCTTGTTTATCCCTTGTTCCTTGCACTGTTTAAGCTGTGAAACCGTCCTGGGTTTCCTTCAGGAAAACCTGTTCTCCAATATCTTCCCATCAAAACTATATTTGTACAAACAAAGCTCTCAACAATCTTGCTTTCTGTCTGTTTTCATTTTTCAACTTTACAAGCCTATGCGCACTCTCTGTTCTTCTCCAGCTGATTTTCATACCATTTCTTTCACTTACCTTCATAGCTTTGGTGATCAAGTACTTTTCAACCTGGTCCTGCACCTTTGGAACTATCTCCCCTCTCATATTCAGTCTAATTCTCTGTCCTTATTTAAAGCCAGGCCTAAAAACATAACTAGTCTGTCTTGCATATAGTCTTATTTTGTCAAAAAAATTATTACTGCGCATGCCTTTTCATCATTTGTGTTGTACTGGGTCATAAAAAAGCATTATATAAAAGTAATGTTTATTATTATTATTATTATTATTATTATTATTATTATTATTATTATTATTATTATTATTATTATTATTATTATTAGTTGTAGTAGTTGCTGTAATATTTAATGGTACATTTTGGCCAAAATGTAACTTCTGCATAATTAAAGGTGGAACAAGAAAAAGTGAAGAAGAAACTGATGAATACTGAGCTTAAATTAGTGTCAGATCCATTTGCTTTTATTTCTTTCAATTTTGTGTTTTTGCAGCATCCACCCTGAACACTAATGCTATCACTAAGTTTTACTGCCATTCAGTGGGTGTAACAGCATTGATTCCCCTTAACTGTGACATGATATACCCTCTATATATCAAAAACCATCACACAGTACAATAAAACACAGTTGAGATTAAGATCCTTATTTATACAATAATGGAACAAAGATATAAGATAAAGATATAAGTTCACAAATCCAGAAAGGCCAAAAAACATAGATCTGAAAGTGAACTTTGAGTCAAAATGAGGAAACACATGTTTCAGATCATCTTGTGTACGGATTGCACTCGTGGTTAATTACTGTTTTCTTTTGATACGGGGAAAGCCCATTTTGTCACTGCGGATTTTAATAAAAGTGTCCTAAAAAAATGTACATTCTTTGTATCAACAGTGAACATAATGGAAGGTCATAAAAGTTTATATACAGTTCCTTTGGTGGAATCTCAAACTGTCAAAACAGTCATCAATAAATATTTGGATTAGAATAATGTTTTCTAAAAAGTCACTAAAAACATGTTCCTCCAAATAACCCATATAAAGTCATTGTCAGGGGTCACAGTGGAGCTCTCTGCGGTACCTGCAACCAGCCAACAGAAAAATTTTCTCAAATAGAATCATTTTAGTATTAGTTCTGCCACATCAGTCATTAATCAGGTCAGAAGGCCATTATCACCATCATATTAGCTGTTAAGTGTCCAAAGATACTCTCTGTGAGGAATGTTAGTTTATAAAAAAGCCCAAGAGCACTGACTAAATCTTGATAAACTTTAGGCACAATATAAAATGTGTGCTTTGTGTAGGATCTAAAAAAACAGATATCGCATCATAATCAAATTTTGAAACTTGTTTTGGGGCTGTCTGATGGTAAAACGTTGCATTCTGTAAACGGTAACCTCTGTAACTTCTTGATACAGATCCACCAGTGAACATCTTTTAGGTGCCTTCACATTGCGCCCCCTGCTGTAGATGTTGCAGATAACAGATGATCACTCAATTCATTAACTTATAAAACATTTAAAAGGTTTAAGAAGTTGAACATTTGCCTTGTGTAATGTGTGACTTGTGTAATATAGCACACCTGAAGACCTGTGACCTGTGCAACACATTTCAGGCTATGTGCATTTGTTTGGTTCACCTGTTTCCCAGGTAAGGTGTGGATTAGACTAGAACCTGGACTAAAACGAATTTCTCATGGCACTATTATTAGGTTGGCCTGAAAAAAGCCATTTTACTGTTCTTTGTTTCTTTCTTCTTATTCTGCGCTAAAAATGTCAACACTACTCATCCTACTAGAACCTCCAGCATTTGCAGTCATAGAATAATGTGTTTTTGTTGTACATTTTGTTGTATGATTTTTGTACTTTTGTAGACCTCGAACACAAATGTAGTGTCGGTTTGACCGGGACTCGTCTGTTTGTCGTTTTTCCCCATTGAGTCACATTCATTTTTTGGCCCACCCAAACATTGTTATTCAACCTACAACCACCAAACAGCTTATAGAGGGCTTTGGTGCTTGCATGTCTGTAACGTCATTGTGCATGCATGCCTATTCACAGTTAGGCCCAAAAATAATTGGACAGTGACACAAGTTTTGCCATGTTAACTGTTTACTAAACCATATTCAAGATACTGGTTTACAAATAATGTGGGCTTAAAGTGCAAACTCTCAGCTTTAATTTAAGGATATTCACATCCTAGTTGGAGGGAGGGTTTAGGAATGACAGCTCTTTAATATGTAGCAATTGGCTCCTGTATGTAAGTAGAGCTGATAAATTGGACATATACTGTAAAAACAAGGAGGTATTTTATTGTTATGGCTGATGAGTGTGCACTCTACACACCCCTCACACTCCACACACACCCCACACTCCACACACTCCTCACACTTTTTGGTTTATTTATCTGCACTATTTACATTTTACTGTATACCTTGTACATCATCACTCCTGGACACCTTAGACACTTTACTTAAATACCAATTTATGCACATGTTTATTCAGTATTGTCTTTATCTGCTGATATCTGTGCCTCGTGCATTTTTTTATCTATCTATCTATCTATCTATCTATCTATCTATCTATCTATCTATCTATCATTGCGTGACTGTTTAAATGATTTTGACTAATACATGTGGGGCTGTTCGAATCTGCAGCTTGATAGTTCATGTGTCTTCCAACACTTTTAACACAGCGCACAGTGATTAGAGGACAAAAAAGCAGAGAGAGAGAGCGAAAGAGAGAGGAAGAGAAAGAGAGAAAGCGGCCCCACCCACCCTGAGTAGCCCACTGTAACTGGGGAAGAGCGAGAGAAGCTTCAACGCGGTAAGAGCTGCACAGCGTTTAAGAAACACAGCACAAACAATTTAACCAGGAGAGAACCAAGACGGCAGTTCAGTGTAGTGTGCTTTATTTAGTTACGGAGTAACTTATTCAGGCTGCTGAATGTGTGAAAGACTTGTGAAGACTACGTGTGTCTTTCCTGTCACATGATTTCCCCCCACAACGCTTCTTACAAACCGTAGTGTTTTCTTCAGAAATAGCGGCGAACATGGCGTTAGCTGCTCTGTTACCAAACACCCAAAGCCCCGAGGACGTTCAGCTGATCCGGGAATAACGGGCTAGAGAGACGGGCTGCTCTTTAACAGCGATAAAACAACTAACGGGGAGTGGAACTACTTCTGTTTGTAAGTTTGTTTACCTCCTGTAACTTTAATGAAACGGTTGTCGTTCTTTCACGGTGGTCGGGGCGCGTCGGCAATATTTGGTGTTTACGTTTAGTCGCTGAACACTGAGAGGTTAGTGTGAAGTACACGTTGATACTTAATAATAGACGAAACGAATTGAGTTCCAAATGTTTTCATGAATAAAACACGTGTACATGTTTAGTAACAGTATTTGAAAGTAGTAACTGCATGTCGGGCTGTCTGCGTCTCGCCTGGATCCTGTGTTCAGAGTAGAGCTTCTTCGGTTGAGAACTACATGTTTAATTACTAACTTAGATGTTATAACCTGCATTCCCCTGACCCCGTCCATCAGTGGGCAGGACCACCACAGAGCAGGTATTGTTTGAGTGGGGATTCATTCTCTGACATGGCAGTGATGTAGTCAGTGTTTGTACTGGGATGTTAAACACTGTGTAGACTAACTCTCAGAGAAACAGATGGGATAGTTGTCAAAAGGTGGAGCTTTTCTCGTTTTATGAACAAAGTTGTAACATAACTACTAAATAACGTTGTTGTAGGTTTTATTACTACCTGTTGGCAAATTCCATGCCATTCCATGCAGATATAATGGAACATATACAGAATTCTAGGAGGTTGTGGTAACGTTCTTACAATACATACATTTCTGAATTTACAACTTTCTGGAATTACATTATAACATTGTGGGCACCAAAACTGTATGTTGTCACAACTTTGTTACAACATTGTCTCAACGTAGCTGTGTTTGCAGAGTAAAGGGTTTTGGTATAAAAACGCATTACAGGCCACTTTCAGGAAGGTTGCTTAATTATTAATGGTGGAATTTTGTTTCTTATCAGGCATACAAACAGTCCAAAAAATGGAACTTGATAAAAGGTATGGCTGAAAACAAACATGAGACTTACCTCACACAGTACTTAAGAAACAAAGAGCATAGAGGTTTCCATTCCTTATTATACTGTCTGCAAAACTTGTACTGTCAGCACATTCTGTCTATGGCTTAGAATTGCAGTTAGATTGTTACAAAATCGCTTATTCACAATTATTTAAGACTACAGTAACTTTTCACATTTGTTAGATTTGTGCAACAAATCAGAATGTTAAGAGTGAGCTGAGAATATAAAGAAAATAAATCAGTAACATCAAACATGCTGACATGTTAAGAGCGCAGCGCTGAGTAATGTTGGGGAATTTTTTTGTCTAGCTACAATATTGTTGTCTTATACTGACTGTACAGTGAGTATTAACTATTACTCAACCATAACTAGCAAGCAAGATAGCAAATCAGTTCATTTAGCCATGTCCAGCTTACACTTATAGGTCAATGTAGGGGACGAATAAATTGTTAATCACAGTTATTTAAATGACAGTTAATTGTCAGCAAAAATTTGTTGAGCGTGGCAGGCATTTAGGAAGCATTTAGCATATTATCTCTCCAACCAAAAGGTAATATCTCTAAAATCGTAACAGGATTTTTCATGTTTTCTTTTGAACAGCAACGATTTAAAGACTTACACGATTTTCCCATTATACATCAGTTATTATTAATTATTATAAAACTTATTTTATACAAAATATTACAAATAGATATTCAGCATGCAATGTGTACAGTATGAAACTCTTTAATTTTAGAAGTATAAAATGAACCTATATGGTAAGTGGAGCTGAAAAAAGTGGCCAGTGAATGTATATTTACATGCATATTTAATATACCGGCATAACCTCATATCCAAAACATATTATATGCCACATTGTCTTTTCACATATGGGATAGGGGCCATTTTCCTCCAATTGTGTATAATTACAGTTATGTTTGCACTCACAGCTTGTCTAATGCGCTACAACAGTCATGACACACATCCAGAAGCTTCTGATTACAGGTTACCTTTCCCTGACTCCAGGTCTGTGAGTAGTTTAGTGATGAAAACTGTTGACTAAAAAATATTGCATCACAAGTATCCACTTGCTGATTGCCCCATAGAAGGATGGACACTGTAAAAAAAAAATAAATCAGCATTCTTTATTTTTTGACCCTCTTATTTTCTCTGCAGTCCAATCACTGCAACCATTGTTAGTCACCATTGCCTCAGGTCCTTAAATCCACCTTGCACACCAACGTCTGAATTTGAAGTTGCGGTGAAAAGTCATAGCTGCTAGACGTGCATAAGTGGGGCCCTGTCCCAAATAGAGTGAATTTAGATATTGTGTTGGTAAGCACAGTGTTCGTTTACAACAGAATTTAAAAGGGGTTGAGTCAAATCAAAAGTTTAATTTTAATGCATCATCGAAGGTAAGACATAAATGGTCTGTAAAGAGAGTCCATGCTTGCCGTGGCAGTACGTGTTTGCCCAGGATGATTAGGTTTTAGTTTTAAGTTATCTGTATTATTTTTTTATCAACTAATCTGCTGTCCGTTATGTTGTCTTCTTTGAGCAGTGTTCGTTATGTTTATGTGAATTCAGCATTCTGGTGGATCTGTCTTGTTCACCATAGGACAGAAGTGGTAGAATAGATGAGGCGATCACTCTGCTGCTGTCAGCTGTAGGCAGTAGGCCAACATCCTGAAATGAGTATTTCACATTTTGTTGTTTAATCAGCCTCAAATTGTATGGTTTTGAACCCTCTCAGTCTGAAAATAATTAATAATACTCAATATCAATAAGAGTGTGTATAATTACTGAACACCAAGGACTACAGAGCATGACTATCAAACGATTTATTGTAGATTCAGTGAAAAAATAAAAAATAAAAAGGTAAATACTAACCATATTATACAGCTGTGCCTTATGGAGAGGCACTCAGTCAATACAAAAAAATAATGTAATATAGTAATAGCATTTTTTTAAAAAGAACTCTTCAAAAGATCTTTCTCGCTGGCCAGTATATGTTTACATGGCAGAGTGATTCCCTTTTGGCTAATGTAGCTCTCTGAAGATTTCACTATACTAAATATGTTTTGATGTGGCACAGTAAGAGGTTTCCTTGTTGGTATTGACCAGGTTAAAGCTCACTAAATCCTTAAATGAATAATTTGCAGTAGAATTTCATACTGTATTGTCAGTGGTACACCATTCTAAGCCTCTAATAATCACTTCTTTACATGCAAAGTCTTCCTTAAATAAAAACAATCCCTTTTTCAGCACATTTGAAGTCTCTGTGTTGCTTTTTAACTCTTTATAGAACATTTGATTGCTCTAGTCATATGTCTGTAAACCATTTGCCAAAGCAATAAACTGCTTGCAATGTCTGGAATAAAAAATCCTCAAAACTGTTGCAGATACATGTTAACAGTTTCCTGCTATTCATTCTTCTTGTTTTTTATATTGCTTCTAATAGAAACATCAGATCTGGTCTCTAAAAAGTCTTATGACCCCCTCAGAGGCCTAGTATGAACCAGAGGAGCTGTCCTGAAGCCCTGTGGATTTCAGTGCCTCAGTACTCTCCTGCTCCATGTGACCGCTGCAAGCACGCTTCTTGCGTCTACAGGGGAAATGTCTACCTGCTCGGCGGTAGAAAAAATCGCTCCCTAAAGGATTTCTGGAAATACAATGTGGGTAAGTCATCCCTCTTTCCTCTGGGTAAAAGCTGTATCAGATAATGCCTGTATGCACATCCATACTTCATTAAAGAATGGAGAAGTGGGTAATTTTCTCATGTCAGTGGTATGTTGTTCTCTTAGTACGCAACGAGTGGAGTGAATTGGACTATACTAGTGACAAGGCCCCTGAAGAACTGGAGGAACACAGTATGGTGGCACATCAGGTAACTTAGTCCTTTAAAAGTTATATATTAATATGTTATTATTCAGTAACTATTCAACAAATTAATTGATCAGAACCACAAAACAAATAAGTGTGCATCTACATACAGGTTAGATTGTAGGTGGTTAAACTGACCATTAAGGGGGTTTTCCACTGATTTGATTGATTTGAGTCATTCAGAGTGGTTTTATAGTCAGATACCTTCAGAGCAGTGGTGATAAGAATCAGATATCTGAGAAGTTCAAAGCTTCTGAAAGCTACATCATAGAGTTCTGTAGTTAAAACATTAAGTGGTTATGATGAAAATGGTTCCGCCTAATATGTCAAATTTAAAAATCTACACATGGCGGAGGAACATATGCAGGATCACTCTTGACAAATTAGCCCCCAAATAGTTGCTTATTTTTAGTGATGCACTGATCCCAGTTTTTCTCTTTCGATATCAATTCCTTTACCTGAGCTTAGTCAATATAAGTGCTTTTTAAAATTGTTTAATTTCTATATGTCTGCGTACCTCACTGTGTCTTAACATGAGGCTGTGACTTGATCAAAGACTAATAAAAATGAAAGCACACTTATTATTTTATGTTTACTACATTATTCAGATATTATTTTAAATGTAACTTTTTAGCCAACATGAAATTGATAATGCAACAGTTTTGCACTGCATATAGAGGCATATAGAATATCTGGCTGATACCAAATTTGTTTATTGAGGTCCATAATGGTGCTGATCCGATCCAGAGTGTTAGATCGGTGCATCACTACAATTCTACTATTATCACCAGGTTTTGGATGGTTAATAAAATGACCAGTTATTCCACACATTTCCATTCAATCCAATATAGAGTAGAGTTAGTATACAAGGCTATTTGCAAACCAGTTACTAACCAGTTTTACTATTTTTTTTTACCAGTTTTTTAGTTTTACATTTCACAAACCAGTTACCTAAAGGTAATACAGTTAATATTTTAAGTTGTCAACATAATCTCAGCCGTGTAGGTTCATTTATTTATAGTACACATTACAACCCCTGGTTTTTCATTACCACCATCCAAAACAGTCATTGCTAATTATCTCTGTTATGCACCAGATCACGCTCTGGTGCGTCAACGGAGAGCATTGTTGCACAACAACCATAGATCAATGGTAAAGGGACTATTGTTTTGAACTCTTTCTCAATGTTTACCACAAGAATGCTTTCAGGAAATGACTTAATTTACATGAAAACTTTACTGATGACTTAACATGTAACTATGGCTTTACATGGTAAACCTTCAGACTGAACAAGAACCGGGTAAGTCATGTGGAAAATAAACATATGACTGTTTTATTCTTTCTCAGGGTCTGCTGTATGTTTTTGGAGGTTTGAGAGATTCAGCTTATTCAAACTCTAAAACTCCTCTCTGGCTATTTGACACAGGTAATGCAGAAGATTTGCATTTTAATATACTACTAAATCATTCTTTTTAATGTGTATGTGTTTTTTTAACTGTGTTTCTTCAGACTGTTCTGCAGCATGTAAAATGCTCATTATTGATTCTTATCACCGAGTTGTCTTTCTGCTCTCTGCAGGTAAAGAACAGTGGCTGCACTCACAGGAGCAAAGTTCACCCTCTCAGGTAGAAGACACTTATTAACACAGGGTGAATTTGTACAGCTAAATCCTCTGAAATAGCCTATTGTGATTTATGCGTTTAAGGCTTTAATGTTGATATGTAATGTTAGGCCGTTGTAAATGAGATTCATTCTTCTTTGCCAGCATGTGGTGCCATCTAATAAAAAGGGACACAGCGCTGTTGTGTTGGAATCCTCTATGTATATGTACGGGGGCTACATTGATATGAGAGCGGCCTCACAGGAATTCTGGAGATTAGACTTGGGTGAGTATGATAATATTTTGTACACAGGGTAGAGTATAATAAGAACACATTTTTTTTTTAGTGCGACTTTTAGATGAAGCAATTCAAAACAAAAAACAAAAGGTTGCACATGTTTCACTACCAATATAAGGTTCATATAATCAGAGGTGAGTTACTGAAGTAATTATAATTCAGATGACTTTTTGACTTCTACTCCTTCTACATTTACACTATATTGTCTGTACTTTCTACTCCTTACATTTTAAAAATAGCCTCGTTATTCCTATTTCATTTCAGCTTGTTTTCATTCATGTACATTTACATTCCAGTAAAGGTTATTGATAACATGCCTTTAAAGTTTAACTATTTGTACCATCACAATACTTATAGACAACCAGTCATCATATCTTCTGCTCCATGAAACACATGTTAATGCTCAGTAGTACACAGATATTCTTCTTTAATATATTTACATTGTACTAAAGTGCATTTGTTTTCAATGGGCATATATGCGGCTGAAACAGGAAGCCTAGCGCATCTCAAATTCTTCAACATTAACATTTTAATATAACATTATAGTCATTATGGCTTTTAGAAGAATAGGGTTTTGTGGAGGTGGGCTAGTGCGCTATAGACCCCTGTGGTGCGGTCTAAGCTTTTGTCCTTAATGGCATTTTTCCCTTACATTACATTTACTTTTATACTTTAAGTAGTTCTGAAAGCAGTACTTTTACACTTTTACTGGAGTAAAAAGCTTGAGTTGATACTTCAACTTCTACAGAAGTATTTTTAAACCCTAGTATCTGTACTTCTACCTGAGTAATGAATGTGAATACCTTTGACATATATATATTATTATATTAGGGAACCAGATGTGCTGCTCCACCTTTTATTGTGTGGTCATAATTGCGATCTTAAATTAATCGTCCATTGAAAGTGCTTCTTCTACAGTATTGCTTCGAAGAACTCTTTTGAGCACCTTTAGACTAAAAGGACTAAATAGAATCAGCAACAGTGTTTCACCAGCGCCCTTCGCATTCAAAGTCCACAAAGTTGTTATGACATCTGGTTTTAATTAGCATTTTATATGCCTGCATGGCCTTTACAGATAGTTATGATACTGTGTGTGTGTGTGTGTGTGTGCTTTAGACTCTGGGGAGTGGTCACTGTTGAGCAATGCAGCTGTAGGTCCTGGACCTAGATATAGTCACAGTGCCATGGCTCACCGGGATTGCATGTACCTCTATGGTGGCCTGCAAAACTTGAAGGAGCAGAGAGACCTGTGGAGATGGAGCCTTAGCAGCCAGACATGGAGCTGCATCAGAGCGTCGTGAGTGAGCCACATGATCAACATACATTAGACACAAGAATAGTAAAGATTACAGCAAGTATTAACTCAGTCAACCAGTCAATCAAGCTTTATTCAAACACAGATTACATTGATGGTGACAGTAATTATAGAAAAATATAAAAGATTGATAAATCTTGGTAAAAGTAAAATAAGACGGAACATTATTCAGTAAAAGTATAACTATATATAATTTTGAAAACATTAGGACAAACAAATGAACAAATAAAGACAAGTCAACAAAACAAATCAGTTCATCTTATACCGAAATAAAAAAAATATATATTATTTTAGCGTATACAGAAATATAATATGTTGTGTCACATTTGTCATGAATATATTTAAATTCAAATAATGCAGTTAAAACCAAAGACAAAAACCCATCCACCATCTTCTAACACTGATCCTCAGCAATGACTACTAGAATCTAAAAACTGTAAAGCAGTCAGAAATGTAAATCTACTATCATAGTAGATATACTAGCTCTCAGAGTTGGCACATTGCCTGCACTTCACCTACCTTACTTGTCACCAAATTAACCTTCACTAACATCTGTTCCTTAATTATTAATGATAGGATTGTGTTTCTTAGCTAGCATACACACAGGATGAGCAAGCGGCCACAAACGTTTGTGTCTTCAAACATATAACGTACAGTAGAAATCATGATTTCTGATCCCCCACATCGCACACCAGGTACTACCAGAAGACTCTCCTAAATTGATTGTGTATTGCCAGCTAATGATTTTGTGTGTCCTTTTCTCATCACTAGCTCAGGGCCCTCTAAACTGATGGGCCACTCAGTGGCAGTCTACAAGGACAGCATGCTGCTCTTTGGTGGAGGAGAGACCCAGCGCCCCCCTAAGAACGGCCTGTGGAGGCTCAGTTTGACCACACTCACCTGGGAGAAGCTGCCATCACTGCCTGAATCCACAGCTCCAAGCCTGGTTTACCACAGCAGTGTGGGAATTGGCCCTAATTTCCAACCTGGACCACCCAGTAATATCAGTGCTACCAACACATCAAATAGCATCAACAACAACAAGCTCAGACCTTTCAAGAACAAATGTTTTCCATCCATCCAGTCCACGTGGCAGCCTGAAGGAGATATTGAGCTACAGACTATGCACATGGGGGAGAAAAACAGGCAGACATTAGATAAAACTAAGCTATGGGAGAACTGCCTCACCTTTGAGAACCATGAAGCTATGCAAAAGTCACAGGACAGTAGCGATTCAGCAGGGGAGACAGAGGGCAGTTCGACCCACCAAATGCCTGACCTACTGCTCATTTTAGGAGGTAAACCTTTAAAAGAGCAGACTGTTATCTCAGTGTGGCAAATGACACTGGCAGAGAGCTGACGGAGAGTGGAATGTTGAGTGGCCTTTGTTGTCTAATAGAAGCAAAATACTGACATACTGTTTGTGCCTGTGTATATATATATATATATATATATATATATATATATATATATATATATATATATATATATATATATATAGAGAGAGAGAGAGAGAGAGAGAGAGAGAGAGAGAGAGAGAGAGAGAGAGAGAGAGTCAGTGTAACAGTTTTTGAGATTATTTATGAATAGCTGTCATTTTTTTTTATTAGTGGGCAAAAAGAAATGTCCCAAAATGTCCCGTTACATCAACATACATTTAAAGTATGTTTTTTTCCTTTCCCTATAAAGTTATCATTGTGGAGATGAGAGGTTTTGTTCTGACAGCAGTAATACACTTTTGTTTCCATTAATTTACTCATTGTATTTAGTACTGTATGGTTTATTATATTTCACTATATTTTTATACCTCAAAGAGAAATGTGTGCTTTATGTTGACAGATGTTTATTTTTTATTTTTGTATTATACCAGCCATGAAACAAAAATGGGAATGAGCAGTATTGCTAAAATTATCCGATGCTTTGTTTTCTCTGGACAGTGTTTTCTCAGGTTGCATCATTTTATGCATGCTTTTTGTTTTGTTTAAACTATTGTTATGCATTTACTAAATGTCAACTTTACCAAATATTTCTGTTTTTTAAAAAAGCTATGTTGTGGGTTATATTGCATAATATCATATTATTATTTTTTTAAGTATTTTTTGTTGTTTTATGTGTGGTGTTTGGCAAAGCAATATATCACCTTTCATACACTGTGGTCATTCAAATTGCTTTACAAATGTGAAAATACTAAGATAATTAAAATGTAGGACAATTGAGATAAAAACATGATTAAAACAACAGATTTGAACTGGAAGATTTAAAATTAAAACATTTAATCTAGAAGTTAAATTAGGATGATAAAGTTTTGTTATGGGTAAGAACTGTTATAGAACAAACTGTGTTTTGAACTGAGGTGAAGCCCTGCTCAAATATTAACATTTTCAGCCCAGATTTAAAAGTCTGTAGTGTCTGGTTTTTTAATGCTATCTGTCAAGTGGTTCCATTTAAAAGCAGTATAGTTGCTAAATACTGCTCATTCACATGTAGTCTTAAACTTGGGCAGAACTAAGTGACTAGTCTCTAAATATCAGGAACTCTACATATTACTATAGCATAACAGATAAATACACCATTCAGCGACTGTTAGATCAGTAATATTACTTAAAGTCTATTCTGGCAGGTGCATTCTGAATGAATAGAAGCTGTTTGATTGTCTTTTTGTGGTCCAGTCAGATGACCATTACAGTGCTCAATCCTGCTTGAAATAAACATGTGGATCTTGGTGATATTTTTAAGGTGATGAAAGGCTGCGTATCGGAAAACATTAGTACACCAAGGTCATGTGCTAATTCTTTAGATATTAGGGCTTTCAAATCCAGATAGGCAGCTTATCTTTGCCTTTCATTATGCCTTTCAAGACAAGTGCAGCAGGATATAAAACATTTCGCCCCCAGAAATTCCTTTACTGGCAATCTTTATTGGGCTTAATGAAGTACTGAGTGGTCAAACCAGATATTAGGATTATCACTGTAATAATAATAATAATAATGGGTTACTATGAGTAAAAGCTTGGAAAGGGTTGAATTAACATATGTAAAACTACTACATACAGTATTAATAATATACTGCACTGTATATTACTATATAATGCTATATATTAATACTATATATCTATCTATATTATCTACAAACAAACATGGAAAATATCCATCAAAATGTAACTCTTCTTTAGTCATATATGTATTTCACCTACTTATCAACACAATCATTGATGATAAGGTAGAGTGTCTTCCAAATTCAGATCTATAGAATACAATATAAACGTTCAGCTGTTGAACTGTTAAAGGTATTAAGTATATACAGGCTGTAGTAAGTACACAGCACCTAATGTTTGTTTCTTAAGCAGTCTAGGTTTTGTGCCAGTGAGACGCAGGTGCCACACTCAGAGTAACAACACGTCTGCAGTGATGTCAGGCACACATGACCGGGGCTCTCTTGGCCCACTAACCTATAAGAAGTTGGCTCGCCGCTGAGGAAGTGTTATTTTTAGAGGGCTTTCACGGCGACGTCTGGTCACTCTCAGACGCAGTGCTTCACTTTTGGCCACGTTCCGCGTGTCCGCGTGAGCCCAAAGCTCTTAATGAGAGAGCAGACAGAGGAAGGCAGTGAGCATAATGACCTGCCCTGACCGAGTTACATGTCCATTTGTTTATCTTCACATATGGATGGATTTGCTATTGGTTACTGTACAGTTTGGTTTTTTTTCTAGAGAAAAGCGCACACAGAACCTTTTCACATCCAAAATCTTAAACATATATGATGAATGGGACAGTTATATCAGGGTGTGATGATACTTATTCATAAAGTACGATTCATTCATTCATTTTGACGATGGGACGGCGTCGCTATCAAATCGAGCGCTGTGTGGATCCACCAATCATAGCGCAGGATTTTGCACTATCAGCCAATCCCTGCGCTGGAGGCGGGGCGTTGCCGGAATACGGTCGGGGGGGAAACAACAGCGCAGTATGCGGCGAGGCCGACAGATGGCGCCATAACACTACTCGAAAAGAGATGACTTTCCCGTTCGCTTCACTCCACAGAGACAAAGAGCTCGATGCACACGCGATACCCTGAGTTACATCTTCACACTTAGTCCACCAAACATCTTACCAGGACGGATTTAAATATCGAGGATCATCGGGGTCACGTGGTTTAAGATGATCATAGAGCCTGAATGGTGGAAGCTACTGTTGTTGAAATTCTCGGTGGGCTACAATTACTAGTGCTGTGTAATGAGCCCATATACAACATTCACTTCAAAGCAAGATCTGGAACTGGAACAAACAGTAGTTTTCTTGAAGAGCTGATGGCCCTGAACTCTCATTTGTTCGATTGTCTGAAAAAATACTGAGTGGCCAAAATGGAGAGAAAGGGGTCTATTAAATGAGATCCTTATTTTAACATCCTTAATAAAGACACCACTGATAAATGTGCGCTGACTGAGCTATTGTACTGTATTGTGCTGTACTGAAAGCTCCTTCAAGGAAATCATGGAAATCATGGACTAACAGACAACGGTTAAGAAAGCGATGCTGGTGTTTTGACAGTGTACACTTCTTCCAAGTGTCCAGTAGGCCACATATCCACCTTGGCTGGACACATGGGCAGCTAATCACGGGTTGGAGTGACTCCATGAGCCGCAGCTGATGCTCTCTCAGCTCTTCTGCTCTCCTGTTGGCGGAGCGCCCCACGTGGTTTCAAGTATAAAAAAAACTTTGCGCGTGAGGTGGCTTCAGTGTCGTGATTGCGAGCGAGAACCTAAAGGACAACATCCCTTCCTGGAGGCGCGCAGCCTACACGCACCCAGCGCACAGGAGGCAGGAGCGGGAATTCCCTACCAGCACTCAGACGAGAGAGAAAGCGCTAGAGAGAGAGGGAGAGAGAGAGAGAGAGAGAGAGAGAGAGGAGAAGGAGGAGGACAAATGCAAAAGAACATCATTTGAATTCCAAGCGGCGACCTGGACTCTGAGACGAAGGAGGGAAAACGGAAGGTGTGAGTCAGGAAAGCAGTTTGTCTGAGCTCGGAGAACTTTCTGAAGGAGCTAACATGTTCAGCAACACCAGGAGCTGAGAGTTGTGTGAGTTCCGCTCGACCCGCGTAAGCTTTCTCTGGGTTTCCACCTTCACACTTCGTGATCAGGAGGTGCCAGTCATGCTGCGAGCACCGCTCCTACAAGAGAGGAGGCATTCGCGATTCACATCAGCTGTTTAGGAGCTGGAGCTTTGAGTTTGGATGCTGGAAGAGAAGCCCCGACTGGCTCCATCCCTGGTAATGACAGACGGCGCGGCGCGTGGACCTCTGTGTACGCAGATAAGACTTACTCCTGCTCGCAAGTGACAACCAGATCTTCTCGAGCAGGAACTACCGACACCTGACGACAACTTCTGTGGCCGCCTGAACGCCTCACGCTGCCTGGGCATGAAGGGTCTGTGAACGCGAAGCACACTTGGTAAACTCGCGCAGACACCCCCCCCCCAATCCCCCCTCTATCCATCGGAAAGCCACAGCTGAAGCGAAGAAGAGAAAATGAGTGTGGGCTTGACCGTGCCCGTGGCCTGCTTCGTGCTCTGCTTCGTGTTCTCTGTCCACTGGGCTCAGGCCCAGGAGTCGTGCAGCTCGTGCGGACTCGGCCGCCCAGACGACTCGGACAGAGTGGACGCGGACTTCGTGGAGGCCGTCAAGAGGCACATACTGAGCCGGCTGCAGATGAGGCAGAGACCCAACATCACGCACCCCATCCCCAAGGCCGCCATGGTCACGGCGCTGAGGAAGCTGCACGCGGGCAAAGTGCGCGAGGACGGCAGGGTGGAGATCCCGCACCTGGACGGCCAGGCCGCCTACGCCAACGAGGTGCAGGAGGAGACGTCGGAAATCATCAGTTTCGCGGAGTCAGGTGTGTACAGCCGCCGAGAAGTTAAGGTGCGAGTGGTCTCAGACCCTCCAGACCGGTTATACACAAAGAGGTGGATGCTGTAGGTTTACTAGCATCCTTGAGATGATGTAGACCGTTTAATTAAATTCAGAATCCTGTTTTATCCCCTGTCCACTGGACCCCCATTCATTTCACATAGACACAAAAGTAGTTCCTCTGCGCGTAATGTAAACCTGAAGTGGGCGTAACGCGGGGACACGATCACATGGCATCAGTAAAGTCGAGATGCGGCTAACTATTAAAGGAGAACTACACCGATTTTCAAAAAAATGTTAACATAATTCAAAGCTTGAGAGGTAAAGAAAGGAATTCAGGGAGGTTTGGTGTAAAATGTTCTGTTCTAGAAAAATTCTCTGGGTAAGGATTGTGCACAGCAGTGGGGATAGAAAACAAACGGCCCAAAGAGTTTAATGCCTCTGAAAGCTCACTCACAGAAAGTTATTACATAAAATTCTCATATACACCCGACCTAATGTCACTTATTTACTCCATTCATGGTGGCAGGGTATGTGCAGGACGGTGTAAGGTCTCAGATCGTCCACCACCTTACCATCAGTAATACTCCATATAAAACTCAGAAGACACGTGTAGCTCTACTGGTGGTTATATGAGTGGTGTAGTCACGACAACCCCTGGCATCACCACTACTGTAAAGTTTTTAAGTTTCTCTTCAATCTTCAAACTTTCTAGGGACTGAATTATTCTGAATTATATATATATAGACAAGTCAAGCAAAAACATCACTCGTTTATAAATTAGTTACTCCTTCAATAAATATAAGCTTAGCTACTAGTTTAACAATATTTTCTGTTTTTTATTTACTTTGAATATATATATATTTATTTACACCCATGTGTCTCCAAATAGTTGCAAAATAGTATCTTTACAGGAGAGGCCAAAAACCTTCTTTACTTTTAATGTAAGTTAATGTAAAGGGGTTTCGTCCATTTATCATGATTTTTTTACAGGATATAAAGTGCAGCTGTCGTATTCAAATGAAGTTGAAAACGAAACTCAACATGAATGGAGATACACGTTTTTCTTTGGAAAACAGTGATCTGTGTGTGTATATTAGCATCAGACAGATGTTTAGATTTGAGTGAGGGATTTTAAACTTGTAAATATGTAAATATTTTACATAAAAAGCAGAATGTACAAAAGCAGAATGCTAGGATACTGCGTTAATATTTTATACTAATTTTATTCATATAAATGCACTAAACTCTACTAAAGTACACTGCAGAAGAAAACATCCCACATCCAAAACACAGATCTTTAGAGGAAAACAAAAACATACTCGCTCAGCGTTAATGAACGTAAAATACGTTTATGTCATTTAGAATCATTTTTATTCATCTCTTGGTTCCTATATCTTGGGTACAGGGGTACAGAATTTATGGTGAATGGACAAAACGGAACCGCTCCATAATGACTTGAAAAGATCTTATAACAATAACTTACATAAAAATGAAGGAATGTTTTCTCTTCTACTTTGAAGTTACTATTTTGGAGATACTTGTTTACAAAAACATCAGAATCAGTTCTCCTAGCGGTGCATCCCTACTTCTTCTTTGACAATAAAGAGTGAACTTGAACGAATCTTACGTAACAGACTTAGCAACACAGTTGCCGGCTTTCTTTTCGAGAACAAACCTTTTTTGCGATTGCTTCACCACTTTATAAAAGAAGCCCAAACAACTCTGCTGTCCATTTAGCGTCCAAATCTCAGACAAAGAGCACATGCGCATGGTGAAAAGGTTACAAGTGAGAGGTTAAGTATAACACTTTTCAAGTTGGCTCCCTTATCTCCCAGTCTCAAACACTGCGCAGCACAATTAGCTTGGACAGTTTCCGAACCCCTTTCTCCACCAAGAGTGATCTGAACACACTCATGACAAGGGAACAAAAGAGAGGCAATTATTGGTAGAGCACTGTGCGTTCTTGCTAAACCCAATATGTCAACATTGGGAACAAAAAAAAAAAAAGAAAACAAAAGAAATCACTCAGAATAATGCATGAGACATTTGAGTCGTTGTGGGTGATGGAGGCTGGGATGGGGTGTGGAGGGGGTGGAGGGGGGGGGTCCACTCATATCGCAGTTCTGCAAAGAATGCTTTTAAAATATCAAAGCAAATCCAGGCCTCTTTGCATTTTCCCCCATTATTCATGACACCTTTGAACCTTTGAGCAGCATTGTGTCACGGAACTGGCTTTGGTCCCCGCTCTCTAGACCCCTTCTGCCTCAGGGCCAGCTGGCGCTAACCCCCAGAGCGGAGGCTGCCAGCCAGGGCATGGCTTTAGGACGAGCTCCCGAGGCATTCTGCTTCAGAGCTGCTGAGCTTTAAGATGTGCTCTTCCAATTGCCCTGCAACTATATATGATACGCAGGTGATAAGTAAGGAAATCAGTGCAGTCGTAGGCGGTAAGTCATCTCCAGGGAGCGCTGGATGCTTCTCTCTTTCTACTTTGTGGTGTGCGGCGCTCTTATCAGCCAGCAGGTTGGCTTGTATCTCACACCCTGCTATAGGAGAGCAGAGTGGAGAGGCCTGCCAAGGTGCAGGTGAGGACAGCTGCCAGCTTCACGTCTCCGTTAACACTGTCCTACGGGCCGTTTCAGAAGGATTTGGTGTCCCGTAGGCATGGAAGCGAAGCGAGAGTTGTGGGCTTCTCATTTGTCGGTAACCATTCGGACTCACTGAACTCTTCACGTCCAGTCTGGCGCGGGGAATTAGGCTTTATTATTTGACGTTATTCAGTGCGCTACGCCGTTCATAGGGTCAAAGGGTTTGCAACAGGACCTGCTCCTTCATCAAGAAATGCCAATCATACTCTGCCTGCATTGATCCCTTCGACAAATCTTTGTTTTTTGCCTGACATCGGATCCAGTTGTGGAAATTAGAGTTTACGGTGCAGGGAGATTGGCAGGAGGTCAGAATCTAATCAGACGGCAGGTCGTATTCTTGGCCTTGCCGATGTCCCAGCCAAGCAATTCACTCGAAGCATTTCAAGCATGAGAGCAATCTCCAGTGAAGTGTTAGAACGAGCCGGCTGCTTATATGGTCAAAAGTCCAGTTACCCATGAACTGCTTGACATTCCTCTTAAGGATTCTTGGAGGGATAAGTAGGCCATTGCGGCCACGTTGGCAAACCACCACTGGTTAGCTGCTATCTTTGCAGCGGTGTGGCAGCGTGTGGTCTGGAGGTGTCTGAGCTGTTGAGTAATGAGTGTAGCGGATTATCAGCTGTGTTGTTTTGTTGGCAACACAGGTAGGAACACGCTGAGGCAGCTACGAGTGCAGTACAGGCAGTGGCCCACCCAAGCATCAGCTGGGTCCCACAAGCTCAGTCCCCCATCTCAAACCCTCACTGATGTGAAATCATCTAGGCGACTGGACGGGACACAAGACGGATGAATGTTACCTAACAAAGCGCTTCAGACATGGCTCAGATGTTACTATAGGAGTGGCCTTGCTTGTTAGGTAGTATTTCTCTTGGTGATTGAGAATCAAAGCCAAAGTTTCTGCATAATTAAATCAAGAGTTACCTGTTTACAGTGGAACTGCTAGGAACCAGACATCCAAATCATTTTGTTCCAATACCAGTGTTTTAGGATAGTTTTAAGATTTTTTGTTTAAGTACATTTGTGGCAGAAAGGGAAGTGCTGAGCAAAAGAATATCTATTTTTTATTTACTATTATCAGCATTGCATATAGAAATTCAGAATACACATGTGTCATTGTGGAAATCTAATAATTTTGTTACATCTTGTCATTTTGGAAATCAAATAAAATGACTGTTTCACAATTTAGACATTGTGACCACTTGTTAAATTTCTTATTTCACATCAAAACACTTTGTATACAGCTTGATGACTGAATACAGTAAGAAAAATCAGTTGAATCCTTCCCAAAACTGCATTACCTCATGTGTGCACACATTTTACATATTAAATTCATAGTAATTGCATAGTAATTGTACAATGAATAAGTCTGTCAGAGGGATTTTCTAAGGACAGGCACTTTGGGGGAATATTTGGACTGTATCTTCCCTACATTGGCCCTTTAACATCAGGAACCGTAACAGGAAGGCACTCAGAATGCTTTCTTTAAGAAAACAAAGTGTGAACGTGAGCTGATAATCAACCCATCTTTCGCTGGCCTCCCATGGAGTCGGACAGACAGTGCTGAGTGCCCATCTGTGGTCCAGCTCAGCTGAGAGTGGGCGCGCCCAATCAGAGTGTTGGCAGGAGGTCATGTGGCCACTTTCCAGACTGCACCCCACCTCCCTGCTTGGAGAGACTGTGTATACTAGTAGACATTGTTGCTCCAATACATCATTCAGTCCACTCCTCCGTGTGGATGGATGTCATTCATTTTAAGCAGAAGCTAAAGGAGGCAGCGCACTGCAAGCGCCTCTCAATAACTGTCTTGTAAACTGCCATTTGTACAGATTGATTCACTATGCCAGCATTCTTATAACCAGGGGGCATGAAGCTTAGTTAATGAGGTTCAATATTGAAGGGGAATCGCTAGCTTCACTTTCTTACTTGTATTTGGCTACCTGACACCGTATCTTCAGGGCATTATATTTTTGTCCCTCCCAAGCTTTAAACGTGTGCCATTTTAGGACTGCCGAGAGGGCTGGCTTCCCTGCCAGAGATGGCAAAACGAGTCTGGACAGGGCTGAGCCATTGCTACACAGGGGCAAGCAGACTGTGAGAGAAATGAACCATCTTCTGAGAGAAGCTGTTGACACTGACCTCACCTAATCAGTTTACAAACAAGATCATTTAACCATTTCGGCAAGCGGCAGCAGCAGGCAGATCTGCTATTTAAACCAAGACAAAGATCACACGGAATATGATTAATTACACCATTCAGCACTAGGGTGACATCAGTAATTATCTTCTGCCTCAAAGGAGCAGTTAAAAAAAGGAAAACAAAAGCCCAGCGTCCCGAACCTTTCAAAGTGCTGCGCAGTATTCTAAATACTGTTGTATTTAGAAAGTAGCCAGTGTCATGTAAATGGCTCTTATTTTTCCCTCATCGTGCCTTTTATTTGAAGGCCACACGCTCAATGCTAGGCCATGCCACGGCTGTCTCCTAATACCTCACAGAGTGCATTGTGCTGTCAGTCTCTGAGGCTCCAGGAGCTCTGGGGTTTTCACTGCACTCGCTGTGAACTCAATGAACCCCCCGGGGCAGGGCCCACATCCACCCCTGCCCCCCTGCATCTGCAGCCCACAGGACAAGGCCAAGTGGGCCCAGGCCCAGGGCTGCGCTGTTGCAGCCACCACTCCATCGCTCTGGGTGGTATAGACGAACACAGCGGAGAGATCGTTTGAGGAATCTGGACCTGCCTGGGCTGTCATGTAATAAGCAGAGCAACGTTAGACGTGTAATTCCAAAAACCACCCCGGGCATAAATAAGCGGGTATTAATCTTCAGAACTTTCTGGCACTTTCACACCAAGCTTTCAGCCGTCTATCAAATTAATGTTGTTTAACCCTGTAAACCTCTCATTCCTAATGTTAAAGCATATTAACCAGTAACTACCATGAATTCATTGTTAAGTACTATTCAACTAATATGTAAAGTTTGTTGTTGGAAGTTTTTGAGGAACAGAGGTCTGATGGGTGCTTGTGAGGGTTAAACAAAGGAATGAGTATGCTTCATCCATTAACATTCTAGCAGGTCTAGACGTCCATTCATAGTCTTTAACAATAACCCACGCATGCTGGATTGTTTTAATTTAATTCTTGCATAATAAGCCTCAGGAAGTGGATAACTGTGGGATTAAACAAGCGTCTCTTTTCTTTTTCCATAGATGACTCATCCTCATCCAAATCGACGCTCTACTTTTTGATCTCCAATGAGGGCAACCAGAACCTGTACGTGCAGCAGGCAAACCTGTGGCTGTACTTCAAGCTCCTACCCGGCGGGCCAGAGAAGGGTCTGCGGCGGAAGGTGACAGTAAAGGTGCACTACCAGGAGCCGTCGGTCCAGGGCGGCGGCCGCTGGCCGCTGGTGGAGAAGAGGGTGGAGCTAAAGCGCAGCGGCTGGCACACCTTCCCCCTGTCGGAGGCAGTCCGAGCGGTGCTGGGCAAAGGAGGCCGGCGGCAGGACCTGGATGTGCGCTGTGAGGACTGCGAGGCAGCCAGCGTGGTTCCCATTCTGGTGGACTCGACTGACCCCTCGCACCGACCGTTCCTGGTTGTGCGCGCCCGGCAGGCCGACGGCAAGCACCGCATCCGCAAGCGCGGCCTGGAGTGCGACGGCAACAGCGGTGGCCTGTGCTGCAGGCAGCAGTTTTACATCGACTTCCGACTCATCGGCTGGAACGACTGGATCATCGCGCCTGCCGGCTACTTCGGGAACTACTGCGAGGGCAGCTGTCCCGCGTACATGGCCGGCGTACCCGGCTCGGCCTCCTCCTTTCACACGGCCGTGGTCAACCAGTACCGAATGAGGGGCATGAGCCCCGGCTCTGTGAACTCCTGCTGCATCCCAACCAAACTCAGCACCATGTCCATGTTGTACTTTGACGACGAGTACAACATTGTCAAGCGGGACGTCCCGAACATGATCGTGGAGGAATGCGGGTGCGCCTGAGGGCCGCGTTGAACGGTAGACTTTGAATCGAAACAAAGAATAGACTTATTTATGGTCCATGTGTACCGCATGCATATAGATATTATTATATGTACACTCAGAACAAGTACAATCACGCATGAGCGTGTGTGCATGGAGCAGCGGTTCGTCAGATACGTGACAGAGGAGCGAATCGGTCCCAACTTAGGAATACAAAGGCATTGGAACGAGAAGGGAAGGGTTATCACCAAAAGTTCTTTTTTTCTAGTTTGCCATTTCTAGACTTAAAAAAAAATGGCATGGGCCCTCTCCTTCCCTTTCCCACAGCGAGGAAAGAGAGGGACATGTCTGACTTTACCTGTGACAAGCTGGTTTTGCCTATTGGTATGAGTACTTAGCAGCAAGCGTTCCAAGACTGGTGAAAGCACTGACATACGAACGTCCGACACACTTCAAGACATCAGCACTTCGATTGCATTTCAAAGACAGTGACAAATCACCCCTCTGAGGTGGAGTCTTCAGCAAATACGGATGATCCTCAAGGCATTCTCACTGCCATGACTGAAACGATCTGCGGCATTGTTACATATCAATTGGGTAGGCTAAAATGCAAGCCGCGAGCGGCCTCTTGGACGTCGGCATGCAGCAGAAACTGTTTCTCTCGCCCCGCGGACACATACGTGTCCATGTGGCAGACCGCTGAACCAAGGGAGGGAGGTCTAACAGGTGAAGTATGATGTTCTAACTCTTTGGCTGTGAACTTCAGTGGCTCATAAATGCTGTCAGCACCATGTGCTCTGTGGAGGCGTCATCATACTGACCAGCTGGCCGTACAGCACTTGCAAAAAGCGCTCGAAATGCACAATTTAAAGCACTTGCATATTGAAATGCCTTCAAAAGAGTTCTCAAGAGGTGCGCCTACCCTCATTCATAAGTGCCGCATGAGCTATGCAATGTATAGTAATGGTGATCCGCGTCAGACTGAGCATTTCCTTCTGCTAATCTTTAACTTTTTATCAATACTTGAAATGTGATCTTTCGCTTGCTTTTCCAAAGCGGATGATTGTTGAAACGTTTGCACTGAAAAGTTGCGGAATTAATTAAAAGAACAAGAAAAACGAAAAAAGACAAAAAAAACTGCCATTGAAAAAAAAGTTATTTTTATAGTAGTAAACTGAATTTTGTGAAAAATGTATTTACCTTATAATGGAACCAAAGAGGCCAATATTTTAGCTATTATAATACAGTGGCAAGGCCATTACAATATGTGTAAAAAAATAAATTGTTGATCCTTTTCAAGAGGCCTAATCACTGTATCAGGGTACAACAACATGGATTCCATTTTAGCTCATGTTCCTTTTGTTTTTGTTTTGTTTTGTTGGTTTTTTTTTTACTTTGTACAGCAAACCTATGGAACAGTCTTTTCATCTTTAATTCTCCAGTTTTCTATTTAATAAAACTTATTTCTAGCTGTTGTTATAAAGTCAGTTAGTTAAACATATGTCGGCTCTGTACAGTTTATGTAAAAATAAAAAATATGCTTTCTTAAATATTTTGTAACTTTAAAATAAATTCTTACTCTGCATTGTAGTGCTTTTCTTGTGGGCGTGGTTATTTGCAACACAGAGGTTTATTGCACTGACACATTGAAGAATGGCACTTCAAGCACTGCGGAGCCACTGCGGCGAGAGAATGAAAACGTGTCTCGTTTTCATGCTTTCTTTGGTGATGCAAGGAGGTATGGTGCCAAGTATTCTAGTCTTCACTAAAGAAATATAGCCTCCACTGTCTCTCTGCACAATGCACATGGTTGCAGATGCAACATACCAGTAAAATGCTTGAACAAAACATGCTGATAATATTTGCCATTCTTAGTGTTCTGTCAGCTGAGGCAAAAGGATTCCCACCCTTCGACATGTAGCCGCACGGACTGATTACATCAGAATGGGTTCCCTGAAAGCCCTATCTGTGTAGGCTTTTTGAGACCCTTGAGGCAGAGCTGTGAAAACAAGCCGGTATGTCGGAATACCTTAACCAATAGAGCAGGCCTGCACACCTTCCAAGCGAGAGCAGTGTTTCTGTAGAATCCCAGTGCAACGCTGCAAAACAAAGAGAAGCCTTCCAAAACATGCCACCCAACCCAAGGACACAGGCAGGATAATTGCCTGAAATTTAGCCGTCCCGCATCTGCCAAGTGAAGGAGATATGAGTGTTGTGTGAAATAACATGTTTGGGGTGGACGTCTCAATCAAGAGAGCCAAGGAATGGGATGAGTCAGCACTGGTGGTACTACTGGAGGGTGACAACGTATTTGGTTGTGTGTGTGCATGTGTGACTGTGTGTGTTTGACTGTATAATTTGTTTTGTGAGCAACAGAGAGAGAGAGAGAGAAAGAGAGAGAGAGAGATCATACAAGGCTGAGCTGTCTCATCATGCAGTGTAGTGTTAGCCGTGCCGGCATGGCTGCTGGAATGTTAATGACACCGTAGTTCTCCCCCTCCAGCTACCTTGTGAAGCCACACGCACGCGCGCGCACACACACACACACTTCCCAACATCACAGGCCAAAACACACAGGCCAAAACACACAGCACAGAATATGAAAGCTGCGTTAGGTCAACAAGGTTGAAAAGATTGATGGTAACATATCTCAACTAGGTTGCTTTGGCTACGATGTCATAAACATATGTGGTGTCATTTACAGCAACTGAAAAAAAGACATCATTTCCATGGCATTAACATAACACCTGGGACGTGACTGAAAGATAACTGGTACAGTGGAAATGTTTACCAAATGTATCGGAATGTAAAGTTGCTAGTGCGCTCCCAAAGAGGAGATGAACAGATTGCATCAGTCTGTCTATACACCCTCCTTACATTTTAAGTTACATAACAACTCTCAGGGCCTTGAAACAGCCAATGGAAAATGATCCAATCAGCTTTTTGTCTGTTTGGTATCTTGGTAGGTACAAATAAACAATCCCACTAAACAGGACTTCAGGAGCTCTACTGAGGGCCTATTGTGTTAGATTTACAACTAACGCGACAATAGGCAGCGACAACAAAAGCAACCAATTTCGTTTTCACTTATAAAGGGCGTAGGAATGTTCCACATATATTTTTTGGGCTCCAGAGCTTCAGCAGTAAATAAACATGAATATCTGAAGCTTTGTCCCGGTGGGGGGAGTTGTTAGGGGTGGTGGTGGGGTTTGGTGCGGTGCTAAGAAAGCCATTAATGAGAATTCAGTGCAGTGGATTTTCACAAACCAGTAACATCCACAAATAAACTTAATTTGGGTATATTTCTTCCAAGAACTCAGAATGTTACACTATTTTGCAGTTCACCTTAATTGAAAGCCTATATTTAGTCAAAAAAGAGAAAACAATACCCAAATCCTAAAATTTAACTCCAAATATCCACCCAACAAACAAATATCTGAATAGCTGAATATTCAAGTTCAGCCCCAAACCAATTTAACAAGGAAAAATCCTAGGCCTTCTAAGATTTGTCACTAATTGTGAATATGACATGTACCCTGATCAGGTTTCTGTCAGTTGGTAAAATGGAAAGCAGCAGCAGCTTTATTCCAGAGCTCTTGGGGTCACTGTAACATAAACAGAAGGTAAAATATATGAAGAAATTGGTCACAAAAGCATAAGAGACCAAACTGCATAATTTGCTATACATTGTTTAAAAGAACCTTTGTTGGGGAAATGAAATGTGATTTCTATTATGCATATCTTAATCTTTTATATCCAAAATTATTACAAATAGATATACAGCAATTTGAAATGTAATCTTTATATGATAATAGTCGTCACAAGCTTCCAAGAAAACATGGGATAGCTTTGACAAGCCTCAAATATACCTGTATACTTTAGAACAGCCAAAAAGCAAAAGTCAAGCGAATTGGTGTTAGCTTAATGCTAACATATTAATAGAATCCCAAAGGGGTGATAGCAGTCAAGAACATTATCATAAAGGTGTTTTTGACCCAGTTCTGAAATTTATGACTGAAATTATAGCTCTAATAGTCACAGTTAGCCACTGCACTGCAATATGTGCAGCGTTGGAGGCCACGGGGGAGGCACTGTGCATTGTGCTTGCAAAGCAATAGTATGAGTGTGAGTATTAACTCTAAACAGTATTTATAGGGGAGCTGGATAAAATTAAAACAAGACTAAAACAGAGAGATTATTCAGCCCCTGTTTACCTCACTTTCAAACGTGGGCTGACATTACGACCCTGTGTCTCCCTCCACGTAGGACTGACTGGTGCCCTCTCACAAGGGGATTACAGGCTCCAGCGAAGAGCTTTAGAAGCTTGAAAGCATATTTGAGAGCCCTAATGAGCAGAAAATTCATTAATCCAATCATTCATAGCAGCCGCGCTCTCTTTCTTAAACCCGTACTCACCCATACTCACAACAAATAACAGAAAAAGTACAAATCTGTTAAAGCCACAAGGGATTCATATTGTCATAACTGAAGCTCGCTAGTGTATTAAATGCTTAATATGTGTAATATATGTTTAAGCCTTAAACTGTGTTTTATTTCAGAGTCAAACAGCAAAAAGTCGTTCTCTGTGGCAACACCTTAAGATTAATAGCTGAATGATATGTTCAGTGTTTACAGCAGGGGTGGGCGCTGGTCCTGGAGGGACGACTTCTTGCACAGTTTGGTCGTTTTTCTGTTGCAGCCCTCCTAATTAATCTCACCAGTTAATTACCTACACCTGGTAGTTAACTAGTAAGATACGGTGAATTGGTGTGCTAAAGCAGGGAAACCCTCAAACAGTGGAGGAACCCACCACAGAACCCACCACACTAAATCAGCTATCTTCAGAGCTAGAAATTAGTCCACGTATGTTACTTAAACAGATCTATTATGAAATAAGAAATTAATGGACAACATCAATTCTTTGATGAAACCCAAAATTTCCATATAATTTTTGGAAAATCCCAAACTTGTACCATCTGATAGAGCATTAGGAGTTTCCCTAAATCATTGTGCAATAAAAAGTGGAGCAAATATTGATCATTAAAATGCTACAGACCTCATTTAACAACCACTCTTTTAATTGCGCACAAAAGTGCAAACAATTCTGTGGTTTCAGAATATGAACATGAATGTAACACAGACTATTTCTTATGAGCTTTCTCAAAAACAAATTTTAGAAAAAAGCTTGCGAAGCTTTTGGTGAATGAGGCCAACTGTGGTTTGTAGTTTTGATTATTAATAGAAAATGTCATATTGCCAATTGAATATCACCAACTTACATTACCAGACATAAAGGACTCATATGTGTATTGTATTTTACTTTTTCACACTTATGATGTTTGTACAAAGCAAGTTTCAAAATAGCCCTTCATGTTCATGAGGTTACAGCTAGACAATCCTGTGTTAGGTGGCTGCTCACTCACCACAGCAAACGTTTGGTTTAACAGTTCTTCTTATGGAAATGCTCTTATTTAGTTTGGTAATGTGGTCTTCTACACATTAACTGAGATCTCACACATCTCTTCTGTTTGATAAATGAATAACAATTCACTCTTTCCACCAAACTCTTGAGAAAATTGAGCTTTCAAGTTTTAAAATATTCAACATTGGTTTTCAGAGTTATCCTTAACATAGTTTCAGTTGCCACTACCAATTTGCTACAGCGCCACCCTGAGGCAGACCAGTACAGTTAAGTGAAGCAGTTAAACAATGACAACATAACGTCATAACACATTACACATAATTTCGATTACTTTAAGGAGTCCAAGAGGTAAATTAGGGGGTCACACATTGCCCTTAAGCACCAAAAATAGTATAATTTTTTACATGATAATTGTCCAACCTCTCTTTATCCCTTTTTTGTTGCTGTGGCTTTAAGAATAACATGTTAACTAGCTCTGTTCAGATTGGCTGCACTGTGTCCCATAATAAAAGGAAGTCCCAGATGGAAACACTCCTTATAACCTCCACATGAATGAATGGAGCTTAACTGTTGTGTAGGTGGATATATGTTAATACATATTTTTTGACATTACAAAAACAATGAAGTCTATATTGGCTGTTTTTGCAGCATAGTGCCCATATATAGACTGAATCAGCGTTGTATAACTCTTAAAACTCTCTCTACTTAAAAAAAAGCAAGACATAAGGTTTCTTTTTAAAGCTTGCAGCAAAGTCATGGTCAACCACAAAAGCGACTGTGTATACATTGTTACCAGACAGTTATAGATGATCCATGTGGCCTGTAAAACACAAAACCTGTGGCCTGTAATATCGAATCAGTCTTGTTAATGAACATGGCACCCCAGACGTGTTTGCTTAAGCCTCAGCAACTTCAGCATTTGTTATCCCCCAGGAAGCCATGTCGAAAGGTGAAAGCCATCGAAATCAGCGAGGTCAGATAAAAATGCCCCTGATGTTATGGAGAACGCTGCTAGCTCATCACACTTTTCTCCATCATGAATCTACAAACTCTAGATTCACATGACCGAGGAAATTCTCAAGAGAGCCCTAAGTTTTCTTTGGCCGGGTGGAAAAACAAGCCAAAGGTTTGTGGCTTTCTCTCCTTCGCTCCGTACTCCTTCCCCCCACCCGCCTCCCTTCACGCTGACCTCCTGACTCCTAGAGCACTAGAGTATACGGAGGGCCACAAAGCCTTCATTTGTGTCACTCTCTACCTAGCACATGCTTGGGCTCAGGGATCGACAGGGGCCACCTCCACAGGGAGTCTATGAAGGACTCGCCGCAATGAAAGAGCTGATAGTCCAGTGTGTGGCATGAAAAGGGCAACTGATTTGCTGCGACTGAAAGCCCACAGTGAGTCCCTCTCTCCAATCGCTTATGTCAGCCTGCCATCCCGGACTCAATATCCTCTGTGTGCTGTAATATGACTGGACATCTGGTCGTGGTTGGCCTTGGTCTGGCAGCCAAACGAGGCCGGTTCGTGGCAACCCTCCACGGTGAGGTTAGTTTAACCTTTAGACCAGAAACTCAGATGAGTAATGTTTAGTACTCTCGCCGGAGTTAAAAGTAGAAGAGGGTAAACAGCTGGCCTTTTGTTCGCCCAGGCAGAGTTTCTGCTCACATTCATGTGACGTGGTGCATGCAGAGGCTGAAACCGCTGACGGAGATGATGACAATGACGGGGGGTGAATGAAGCCGCTCTTCTCTGCAGTGGATTCAAGTTCAATGACAAAGCCTGTTGGCTCTCTGATCTCCCGGCACGAGGAAAGAACAGAGGAAATAAGAGCTTATTTGTGAGTTCCAACGTGTACGCGAGCATGTGCGATTGGGGGAATTCCTTTCAGGGGGATTTCAGGTGTGGTTGCAGATTCATCTCAGACCACTTTAAAGTGAACCATCAGCATGCCTGCGCTGTTCATCAGGGCTGACTGAGGCCTCATTATTTCGCAGGTGCCTTATTGTTCTTATTGTTCTGTGTTTAAGGGGCTTTTTCTTCCTTTTCGGTCAAAATAGAGATGCTGACTGGAGGTGGAGGAGGGCGTCTCGAGATGCTGCTGACTCCATCATAAGGAGAAAAATGAGTTCTTTGTGCGGAGAAATTGATGTCAGAAAAGACATGTAAGAGAGAAGGGCAATGGAAAGAGTAACGGAATGTCGCTTCGGGGTGACACGCCTCCTGATTAAAAGGAGCCCAGAGACAATGACACAAAGAGAGAGGCAACCTGATCACATGGTTGTCAAGTTCTTCAACTCCAGGGAGAAGCTTCCAGTGCAGATGAAGAAAAGGTGGAACGGGTGAGAGAGGGATAGAGGAAGATCAATTTTCTTGCTTTATTTAATAACAGGGGCATGATAAGAATGCCATCCCTACATGATCAAAACCCTATGAGGCCAACATACGACCAGCGGTGGAGCTCAGGGTGCAATAGCCATGCGTCTTTCATCCTGAACTGGATGACCTCATGCGAGAGTTCTAGCCATTCTAATGTCCTTCTCAGAGAAAGGCCTGAGCTGTGAATAATAAATGGTGTGTTGACTGATCTGAAGTGAATGAATGGTATTGCCCTCAATATCCAGCGCTGACTTAACACTGATGGTGGGGCTGCTGGAGGTTGGATGCGTTGCACCAATTGTTGACTTAATTTGCCTGATATATACACAGGCTATTACAACAAGGCTGGCGAGTAAACACTTTTTTAATAAAAAAAAAAAAACACTTAATACGATAGGTATCAATTTATTGTACATCACTTCCAAAACTTTGCTTGAAGAATTCTAGTCTTTGTAGTCACCATCCAAGACCTGTTTTGGCTGATCACCAAGCGTGCTCAAGGAAGCTGCAGGGAGAAATCTTGAACCAAGCGTTGTTTGCACAGAGGATTTTCACTTCATGTTTATTTTTCAATGTTTTAATGTTTTATTCGCATGTATTTTAATAATATATGGTGTTTTAGTAGCTAAACTTATTTCCAAGATAAATAGCTTTAAAGTTTGCGCACAGTATATATAAAAGCAGAAATGATACACTAATCTACTGCATTTATGCACTCTGTGTACGTAAATATGACAGATTGCTGTAAAATGGTACATTCTGGAGGATACAGGTCTAGTGTCTTATCAAATAGTTTAAAATGTCAAATGGTTTTGTCTTTTGTTTTTTTATGTTATTTTTAACCCAAAGATATGTGGAATGCTTCGTGTTTTATTATTGCAACCATGTTTTTGTTTTGCGCTTCAGTTAACTAGTTCATCCTGTAGTGTCACATTATAACAGACGTTGGACTATTGCCAGCTTTGCAGTCTTTGCAGATTACTGCAATGCCTTGTGTATAAAATGTGCTCGTTAAACTGTATAATGGACAACTGTAACTGTAACTATAACTATAATAAATGACAGGTCAAATTTATTGTTTTTAATAAGCTATAAATAGTTAAAATCTATCCACTTTGACAGTAAAGTTTGACTGTGTACACTGTTTTTACTATATATGGCTAGAAACTCCATATTTTTACTGTAAATTTAAGTATATGCAGTACAAGCGCAACTACATTTTTCTTAAAATAAGTAAATATAGTTTCACTGTAATATTAGTGTAAATTAATTTGCTTTTAGCTGTTTATTTTACACTTTATATGATATTTTACAGTGTGCCCACTTATAAATAAAAAGGTTTTCGGAAGCAATACTTCATTTGATTTGTCAAAGAAACTTTCAAAAGAAGTTGAAAAGAAAAGCTTGTTGCTTATATATTCAAATAAAAAGACTCTCGTTGGCGGGGTCATTATTATGCTTCTGTGCATAGTAAAAAATGGCCTCAGTCATGTAGCAGAGTGCTATAAAACACATTTAACAAGTTTAATTTTAAACTCATTTAGGTTTAAAGATGTAAAACCTTCAAGATCATTCACCATGCTTGGAATCAGTTTACCTCTATCTCACAATCTCTGAGGTATACCTAGCTGAGGTATCTAAAAGCTTGGCTGCTTTTCTCTGTGTGAATTTCAAGTCTCATGTGACTGTGACGTTCTGCGGTCTCAGTATGGTTCTAATTTAATGCTTTCATGGTATAATGCTGAGTGAGGCACTGAGAAACTGAACAGTCTTATATATTGAAAGTTTTCTAAGGCTCAATCACCAACCATTTTTCGTGGTGGTTTATTGATGATGCTGTCTTGCTTATGTAGCAGACACAGGACCCGCCCGATATGTCTATGTTACATGTGCTTATTATATGCTGCTTTCACATGTTTGTGTTGTAGTAGACGGAAGATGGCAAACCTGATGTTTTATTATTTTCTGATGGAGCTGGGAGGAAAACTTCTGCCTTGGCAAGCGGCAATGGCCTGCAGACGGCAGTGGTAAGCAGAACACTCTGTCGAAAGTTCAATTTGAACAACTTTAGCCATCAACCCAAGCGGTGGAATAAATTGGATGTTGATATTTTGGGGACTCAACAAGGCCAAAAGTCTCACTTTTGAATTCCACAAGAACCCAGTACTGCACAGCAAAACAGAAAGTAGTTCAGAGCACCCGCCTAGCTTTTTCCACCATGAATAAACAGTGCACATTGTTATAGCTCACCTCTTATAATCATCCATTTTCTCCAGCACTGCAGATTCCATGCCAAAGTTTGCAGAGTATGAGGTGCGGAGCTGTGGTTTTTCAATGCCAAGACGTAAATGCAGCATTAGACTTGTCCCGCATATAGTCCTGTACGTCACAAAACTTGACGCTCGAGCTGAAACATCCCCCATTTAGCTAGCTTAATAACTGCACCATTTTTTAAAAAATGAGTTTAGCAAAGAATTGGCATCTTTTATTGCAAAAAGGAATAAAACATTCCTTTGGCAGGCACACTAAGGTGTTTACAACTAAGTAAACTTCTGGAATACAGAAACTTTAGGTGTTTAGTTGCCTGTGTAATCACTCAGTGGAAACCTGGCACCCAACAATGGCACGTTGTTTATGTCTGAAATGGTGTTCACTGTGAAATCACCTAGTGAATGGCAGAGGCCATTGTGTTGGTGGATGTGGTTATTGGACTTTGGGGCTCTATATTGCTGTGATGTAGAAAAAAGAAGAATATCTCAACAGCCTGTTAAATTGCATGCCTATTTTTTAAACGAGTAATGCATACGCAAACTGGCAAGGACATGCAGCTTTACTTATTTGGTCTCCTTTTAATTTTGTACATGAGATGTGGGACCTTTTTAAAGAATGCCCAAATGTTCTGCACCAAGCAAAAGTTCGTACGTCCTACCAGGAAACTATTCAGAAACATGTTTCCTAGTGACACTCGAGGATCCCTTTCAACAGTTAAAACACCAGAGTTCAAAGCTTGCAGATTGCTTAATCAGTATCTCTGTGATTGGCATCTCATGCATTGTGACCAGGAAAATGTGAAGATCGACACGTATCAACAAAACAATGCTGCGTTGCTAGCAGGGCTGACTGGAAAAAGGGAAGGATAGATTCTCCAAGTTGGAAAGAGGAACACAAACGTTAACTTTCTGTGCTTAATCTGATACAGCGCATAGAGATAGGGGTCCACACAGGGCGTATACAGATGTTTACTGGGCAGCACCAGCCTCAGTCCTAGAGGAAGATCCAAAATCAAAGAGCAGGGCTGGCCACAGGGCTCCAGGCTTTCCCCTCGGGGGTAGAACATGAGTCAAGGTCTGCGGTTATCACTTGATTCAAATGAATTTCACAGGGCACTGAGTCGAGGAGGAGATGCGAGCCACACACAGTGTGTGATTCTCTGATGACTCTGATGATGATGCCCAGAGTGCGATAGGATCTTAAGTTTTTCCACTCTCAAAGGAAAGCTTCATAGAGCGCTATGCAGCATTGGAGTGGTGCCCGAGATCTACCGCCGGCTGGGTGCACGCAACAAAAGACTGTTATATTACGGAGTTCATTGTGCGTGTGTGTGTGTGTGTGTGATTTTAACTCCTATAAATACTTTAATTGTTGACATTTTCAGGTGCATGCTGAACATTCCTGAGGACTATGCCAGGTACCGCAGCACAGGTAACAGTTTAAAAGCACCAAATAGAGAACACCCTGAGGATCTGCATTAGAGCGAATGATGAAAGCAGAGAGATATTCAGGTGCTGTGCATACCCTTCATTTATATCCAAACGGGCTTTAATGTTTCAGCATGTGTATATATATATATATATATATATATATATATATATATATATATATATATATATATATATATATATATATATATATATATATATATATTTGCTGTTGAGTCAACGAACACATTCCTGAAAATAATACTGAAAACATTCAGTGATGTCGAGGTCTGGATCCTGGGGTGGTCCATCCTTTGATCTGGGAACACCAGCAGTTCTTCTTTTTTTTTTTTTGTAGGAACAGTTTCTTGACAGCTACACATGTTTTCAGGCCCACAGCATAGTGCTGGCTGTCTTCTCACAGGGGATAGATGGACAGAAACACCTGTGGGTTTCTTTGGATCTAAATAAAGAGTGGAGCTTGATTTTATCCTCTCTCTCAAAGATAAAAGTTTTAAATATGGTTTATCAGATCATGCCACTTTTGGTGGTCTCCCAGGGTATTGCACAGTTTTCTCAATATCTATTAATCTTTTAAAGTCATTGGCCCATATTTATCAAGCATCTCAGAGTGAAAATACTGAAGTCAGATTAGATCAGTATTCATATTCACAGAACTATGATAAATATGTGCCATTGTCCTTTGGCTTTGCTCTTCCTGATGCTAGTGAATGATTTTAGCCTATATCTAATTTCATGAGGGATAAATATCTATTTTTGAAAGATAAATAACTTATACTTAATGGCAAGTTTAAATGGAAATTAAACAAATGAAGGGTGTTTGTTGACATTTGCATAGCACCATACGCCCAAATGTTTGCAGACACCTTGTCATCCAAGTTCCCTTTTGTAACCATGAATGTTAATAGTGTGCTTGGCTCCTCACTGTAGCAGTAACAAGGCTACACTAGATGGTGGAACCTTATAGTTGTTCCACACTTTTGGACATAAATGCAAATGATAATCCAGAAAATCAAAGAAATAGCTGTGTTTAGCTGTAGCACTCTTTGTGTACTTTCAAAGAGATTCTTTGAATATCCCAGGCACTAATGCAGCAAGTATTAGTGCAGCACCTTCAGAGCGCCTGTGCAAACTTTGTGAACTTCTTTGCCAGAGAGAAAATCCCTTGGCCTGCTTCATTCATTAATAAAGAGGTGGCACTCGTAATGGGCCTGTGAACCGACTTGTTTACCTACCACTCTACTGTAACCAAAGCCCTAAAACCACTGCCAAGCCTCACTCCCACTTGGGATTTACAAACCGCATGTCAATGTTTAATGCTTCTTTTTCAATGCCATGATGATGACATGAGCCGTTTGCCCAAAAAAGGTGCCTTTGGGGCGTGGGTTGCTAAGTCAAGCATGACTGAGGTAATGGCCGTGGATTCCACTTGTCTTACCTAATGCCCTGTGGCGGGGAATAACGTCTAAGTTCTATCAGCCACTTCCTGATGTTGACCACATGTGTATCAGTTGATGTAAGGGCCAGTGACCACACTGCCGAGTACTAGCCCTGAAGTGAGATTAGATTGGGGAGCGGAGGGAATCGCAGGCATAGCTGGGGCCACTGGAAGAGATAGGCAACCCCTCTCTGCTGCGGCTGGGTGGATCACTGCTCAGGACTAGGGAGCGGCCACCACTCACTATATAATCGTTCATGAGTCATAGATACACGACTGAGGAGACGGAAGAGCCTCCAAACACAAGTGGAGCCGCCGTAAGATGCGAAGGACAAGCGTGTGAGGAAAGCCAGATGTGGTGGGTATCTGATGAAACGCTATGTTTAGGGTGGAGCAGGCCAGTGGGATGTGTGGATTAGAGGTAATCTGTGGAATGCAATAGGTATGTCTCATTCTAAATAAAGCAACCGTCTGTTTTGCACCTTGAATGCTACGGGCATTAAATGAGAATTAATTTGAGGCGTTTACCATTTTAAGCCATAAATCATTTCTCCAGTCAATTGCTTTGTGAAAATTAGGGGAAAGCCTAGAGTTAGCACTTTTATGTGTATTTAAAAAGTAATTAATTAATTAATAATTGAGTAATTAATAAATACTGGGAATATTATACAATGAACATGTATCTTCTATCAGGGTCATAGCTGGGATCAACATTCTACTGAGGTCCATTCTGGAGAAAATTGACCTGCATGATGGGATAAATAGGCTAACTGCAAAATACTCATATTAGACCAACAGCCAATTTCTCATTTATTCATTTATTTTGTACCAAATCATTGTTTCTTTTTCATCTATCCATAATTGTTACCTATTCTCTTCATGTGTTATTATCTACCCATCTCTCTTATCCTATTATTCGGTTTAGCTTTATTTACTTACTAATTTAACAATTTATTTAAGTAATTATTCTTGTTCTTTACTAATTACTGAAAAAATACACATAAGACAACGGTTTCTACTAAACCTCCACCTAACAGGATGCTGGCCTACTCAGACAGTAAATGAGATAAAATATAGACTAATACATGTTTATTTCTTAATTATATTACATGATATTTTTCCATCAGTATGCTAGTTAACAGTGAAATACCTCATGACTTTATATAGTATTCGTAGGTAGCAAATTATATGTCATTGTTATTATACTCAACTACAGAGCTTGTAGCCTAAACTGAGAATCTACTGAAATTCATCAGTGGAAAAGGTTTTAGCTATCAAGTGGTGCAACAAAAATAGAATTATAAGATTTATATTTTTGGCATAGCTCTGTTGTATGTTGGCCAATAGTATTGGTGTTGTATACCCGAGTTTCTCAATAAGTTAAGGTCACTCTGAGTGGTGTAGTGTCTCATACAGAGATAAACATAGTGGGCAGTGAAGTAGCCTAGCTAGAGCTGTTGTGAAGTCAGCTGAGAACCAGTCACTGCTGCCTGTGTAGTCTCATCCCTCATTTGTTTTATCTTTATCTTATTGTAACCAATATTTTATTCTGGATCAAATTCAGTAAAAGTAAAGTAAGTTTTTGGCTTCTCCTGTAAATTTG
Source organism: Megaleporinus macrocephalus (assembly GCA_021613375.1). Classification (NCBI taxonomy): domain Eukaryota; kingdom Metazoa; phylum Chordata; class Actinopteri; order Characiformes; family Anostomidae; genus Megaleporinus; species Megaleporinus macrocephalus. The sequence goes on along the minus strand of CM038709.1, from coordinate 28,694,056 downwards.
CGATTTTGGAGATATATGTTTTTCTTGGAATAGCAATGATATGACATTGATTCCTTAATCATTGATTATATCTGTGTATAATTACATAAAAAGTTTAAAATATTTACTTTCGGAAAAGACAACAAATTAAAATAGATTATTTAGGCTTTCCAACTTAAGGGGTTTATTTTTAGGTGAGTTTATTACCCATGTAGAACACAGTTTTATAGATTCAGATAGAAACAAAATAAAAGTACTGGTTGATATTGATGAAAGTATTTGTTTGAATTGGTATATTCGTATTAATTAAGGTAATGAATGAGTACTGCTTCTCTACAGTAATGTCTTACAAGCTGGAAATGAACTGCTCTGTTCTTTAAAATCTTAAAATCACACTAAAGAGAACTTTTGAAAGTCTTGTAAATTGTATACAATTGTGTACAAAACGGGGACAAAACAGATGAAAAACTAAAACTGCTTGTCAACAAGGGATGCTGCTATTTTAGGGAACAGACTGTCACAATGGATATCATATGTGTTATCTAGTACAGCTGAAAACAAATATCATTAGTGCTACATGGGAAGTTCTTTCTGCAAGGCTTGTTAAGGCTTGGACCTGATGGGAGACCCTCAGGCTGTGTCCCTGACATGGACCTTGGGCCGTAGAGTGAGTCAGTGTGATTGAGGAGGGTGTGGAACCGGCTGCTGCAGATGTTCTGCTGTAAACACAGTACACACACACACACACACACATGTATACACAGACAGGCTCTCACAGCAACCGAGGGAGATAAGGAAAGGAATAGTGCTCTCCACAAAGCCACATGAGTCACGCATAGCATCTACTTATTCTCATCCCTCTACCACAGACACTGTCTGAGTGCAGATCTGACTACAGCCAGGATGGAAGAAATGACTGAGCCACACTGGTCACGTATAAAAGTTTTTTTTTATCTCGGCCGCTGCGCTGATTATGAGGTTTTGTGTTGCCTGTGCTTTATAAATGGTCTCCCTAACCAGAATAAACAAACACAGAGAGAGACAGCAAAAGTGCAGGCATTCGCTCTATTCATTTACGGCCTGGAACATCTGGTTACAGTGGAAGATAAGTCAAACCTATGACCGCTGACATTTGATGTGTGGAACACTGGTGCACAAGTGAACAAAAGCCTATTATGCTGAACAGGATCCCTCGCACGCTCATAGGGAAAAAAAACAGGAGTGAGCCGTAGTAAAAACAACACACGTTTTAGGATTGAGTTGCAATACTGACAGCAGTTGGCTAAATCAACTGTGAATGGCCCACAGCACTTTGGCTACATTCGCATGGCTTAGTACTGATTTTTCTTCCTTGACGGCTCACCTTTGCGCTTGTAGGTGACCAGAGCTTGAAATGAGGAAAAAAAAGAGGCCGGTACTCTCCTTATTCACGCTCTGGAGTGTGTATCGGTCAGTATGAGCAAAACTACTTTCTGAAATTTTACAGTGAATTAAAGATACTACATGATATCAGGTCATATACATACATATGTTTTCAAAGGGATAGTTATTTACTAATTATTATTATCATTATTGTATAAAGTAATGTCTCTATGATGCTATGTATTATGTATGTATGTGTGTGTGTGTGTGTCTATTTTAGGCTGGCTGTCCGCAGCATTCAAATGTAAACAAGCTATGAGGTCCATTGTGTAGTCACTGCATATACAACATGCTGTCTTGTGTTATTCAATAAAGTAATGTTTGTTATGAACACAGTCATTCTTGCATAAAACACAAACACAGCATAATTGAGTTTTTGTAAAAAAAAAAGATATATATATATATATATATATATATATATATTTTTTTTTTTATTATTATTATTTTTTTTTAGTTTGAGCAAACACTGAACAGCTGTGCTAACTAATGCCTTTTGTACTGTTTGGTGCTGATACAGTGAATATTTGGGGGTTGCACTACCTTTTTTGACCTACCTTTTTTTCACTTACCATAATTCCGGTGTTGCTTGGCACTGGTTTCGGTTTGGTGAATGCCTGCCCAAGGACCTAATTTGTGAAAGGGTAAGTGAATTTGAGAACTGCATACAACACCGGCAGCTTCTGAGAAGTGCCATTACGCAACAAGGACTCCTGGCACGCCAAAGAGTAAAATGTAGGAGCACTGGTGCTGTGTACTAGAAACTACTGGCCCAGTTTGAACACTGTAAGTGACCCAGACTCATATCTCTGCCCTGAAAAAGTGTCCCATATCGCATAGTCATAAGTATTTTTAAATGCTGAAAGTTTATTTGTGCTAAAATAAATTTACCTTTTATTTAGTTATAGTATAGTCATTCACATTGGGTTAGTATTTTTTTTTCTTTTATCTGCTAAGAGGTGACATAAAACTGTGAACTGTACATTGTCAGCTGAATAAGGGGAGTTCTGTACACATAACTGACATACTGTGAGCCTCGAACACTGTTGTTCCACCTTTAAATACAAATCTTCAAAGTCCATATATAAATCCATAACAATTACACCCCAAAATTTACAAATGACAACACGGCAACAGCAACACAAACAACAGGTTGTGTAGAAAGGTTCATTCTTCCAGGCTGTGACACTTTCCAAGGAACTGTAGATGGCCATAGTTAATGTTTATCTTTGAACAAGGCTGACGTAGACTTCACATTTACCAGTTTTCTAAATCTCATGCTTCATTCCACCTTAAGTTCTACAGCTTGCACTGGTGCCAGGATGTAATAGAATGTAACTGCAGCACTATTTAAGGTGGAACAAAAAATTTGCAAAATTTGCAAGACAAACTGGCAAACAGGAACCTAACTTCAGCGCCCACAATCTTTAACAAGATCCTGGAAAACTTTAATTCAAAGTCATTAGTTTGCTCTGCCCATGTCAGTCCAAACAGTTTCTCAAACCTTGGCTTTACTCAGCACTTACTGAAGCAACCCAACATCAACCCGTAATTATCAGCTATGTGTGATTTAATTCTTTTTAGTTAAATTAAACTGAACGTTTCATAGTCAGTTAATGGTAAACATATTAGCAAAGTCGTTTAGAGTATTTGACACAAGCAGCTAAATTTTTGAGTAATTATTGAGCTACAGTTGTTTACAGTGGTGGTGATAGGAACCAGACATCTGAAGAATTGAATGACCCTAGAATTGAATGAAAACTATGAAAAATAGTCTGCCTATGAATAAGCTGCCTGATGTGTGTTTTATGATAATTTTAAGAAGGTTTTGACCTTAAGAGCATTATCTTTTAATCCATTCATAGTGGAGAGGTACATACAATGCACTGCAAGACAAAATAGAAAACTTTTTTTTTTAGATTTAAAACTATAAACTACCTTAATCAACATTAATACACTGGTGCTTTGGGGTAGTAAATAAAATGGCTGTATTATGCTGAGAAGTTGGTAAGTTTCTCTCCAATGCACCATTTCACAACTTTAGTCAATATTTCACTGAAGTAACAATACATTTACTTGTGGGGCTGGATTGATGTCATAGTTTCTGGCTGCTCACCTCTGCTGCTGACAATGGATGATGACGATTGGTGTTAAACATGTAAATTCCAGTCTGAACACTTTCATTTAGAGTATTCAAGTTTAAAGGGTTCACGAACAAATCCATTTTTAGCTTATTTTGAATTTGCAGAGCTGCTTGATCACAAAATCTTTTCTAATCAGATTTAAGATCTCAAACCTGTTCTTAGATCTGATATATCCAATAAGTGGTGGACACACCAAGTTAATGAGAGCACTAATACTGTTTGTATCTGAGCACAATATATATATTGACTAATACAATAACTTGGGTCATGGATTTTCATTAAAATATACAAGCAAAAATTTTTTGAACTCATGGTTTCTATCTCTACTACTGTGAAGACTAGCTCACTAAAATTCTCTACAGTAGAGCACCTTAGGTCAAAAATGTGAATAACTTTGTTAATATCTTAATCATTTAATTAATTTTGAAAAATAATTCTTCTTTGTGTACAGAGTAATTCAGGAATTAATTCATACATCCAGCATTTATCAGCATATCAAATGAAGTTTCTTATTTTCTTTTTGACTTTTTTTAAAAATCTAAAATAAAACAATAAACTTCAGGAGTCAGGATTGTAACAAATCACAAAGCAGTCTCGCTTAAATTACCAATGGAACATAAAAAGCATTTTGTTGTTAATTTTTTTTTCTTTTAGTCCATCATATTAAGATAACTGGCTACCAGACACAATACGTTAAGTAATTTGTAGGTAACTGCTGTCCTGAGCATTTCTATCACTTTTATGTACTACATTTCAGAAGAACAATCAGTACTTTCTACTTAACGCATTTCAAAATTCAAAATCTCTTGTTACTTTTGTTTTAGCCATCTATTCATGTATTTTAACCTTTCTACTTATTTATTATTTATTTTTAATCAGGCAATTCTATTCAGGCACCTAATGAAGCATCAATCAGAATCATACTGGATGTGAAAGGAGGAAAAGTTGATGTGGGGGATGAGAGCGTTCACAGCTTACATGCCCTGCAGTGAACAGGCGGGGAAAATAAACAGATGAGATTATTAATTCCAAAGAAAGTGATGACGTCCAGTACATGCATGATATGGACAGTGCATTTTAAATAAAACCTACGTCCATGGTCTTAATGACGACATATCCGGTGCAGCAGTAGTATTTTGGGCTGATTCCTGTGTGCTAATGAAAAACACACACACATAAGTACAAAAACGCTCAAACTACAAACGCGTCTAGTTTTCTGTGAATTTGGTACATAGTCTTTCATTAAAAACGCTGACAGGGGCTTTGAGAAGATGTCAAAGCAAACATCTAATGTTACTTCAGTACATCAAGTTATTACAGGTAAGACACGTTAAAGTGACACAAACATGTTTCATGCCCCGTGGCGATGTACTTTACCCACAGTGCCTGGCTTTGGGTTTATGTGATTGCTGTGTTGTTTTTGCTCATCAGCAGTTTGATTTAACTCATTGGATCTGCCTGCTGCGACAGATTTGTATAACTTGTATAAGTTAGCAGTTTGAATGATTTTGGTTGAGTTTCATCTTCTGTTCTGGACAGATGTGTGAGCGGCCTTATGCATTATAGTCAAGATGCTGCAGTGTTGGTTATGTTGATGTGAATTCAGTCTTCTGATTGGCTGTTACTGTTTTGTTTCAGGGTTGAATATGCAGTGTGATGACTGCACTGCTGTCAGTAATTACCTACAGCCTGATGAAATGACATTGCAGGACATTAGCGGTGCATGTGTGCAGTTTGTGGTGGGTTGATCTGCATCATTGCTCCCATTCTGAAAACAGGCCCACTTGAGCCCTGGTCATGATTAAAGGAATTATGTCATACTTTTACTTCAGTACTTTCAAAGCTGGATTACTAGTACTTTTACTTAAGTAAGGGGCCTCTGTTGCTTCTGCTGGCTAAAGTAAAACAGTGTTTTACTTTGAGATGCACTTATAACATTTTATGTAACAAAGCTGCTTATAATTAACTGATGTGTCTGATCCACCCACATCAGTGACACTGTAGTGCTAAGAATGATCCTCCACCCAAACAATACTTGCTCTGTGGTGGTCTGGTGGGGGTCCTGACCATTGAAAAACAAGGTAAAAAGGGATTAACTAAGTATATAGAGAATCAGATGGACTACAGTCTGTAATTGTAAAATTACAAAGTGCACTTATATGGTAAGTAGAGCTGAAATTGACAGTAAGTGAAAAACAAGGAGGTGGTTTTAATGTTATGGCTGATCTGTGTGTATGTGTGTGTGTGTGTGTGTATGTGTATACAGAGCTTAACACAGAATAAGAACAGTCATTCTCCAAGAAATTAAACTGTATTTCTGAAATTTCAAGATTTTGCTTGAACATATTCATGGAAGTCCATGACATGAAGGAAAGGCCCTAGATGACTCAATGTGAATGCCGTCAACGTGGCTTAAAATCTGAATAAAAAACAAAAAAAGTTCACACTTCTCTGGTGTGTCACTTCATCTCTGTAATGTGAATGTAGCTATAAGCCTTGTCAGCAGGACAGGGTGCGTGAGAGCTTGTCAACTGTGCGGAGAAGAAGGCCTGTAAGGCAAAGACCAGGAGAATCTTGGAATTTTCTCCAGCACCTGAAGTTTAGCCCTCACATTCCTGACCGAGCTCGATGCTGGCGGAGCACAAAAGACCCTCCTGCCCAAACCCAGGCTGAGCGCAGTCAAGACAATATACCTGCTACCGCATGTTCACCACATACACAGTGCGGTGCTGAGAGCAACAGAGTCCACAGGTCAAAGCCCCGGTGCACTTCACTAATCTCCTGGTATGAGCGACTGGAGCAGTCAAGAAGGCAGCTGCCCGCCCAGGCGCGCAACGCACAGCCCAGCGCATCTCATTAAGGGGCTTACACAAACCCGTGGTGGGAATGTGAAATACTTTCACCCGCTTACGCAGATTTCATTGCCTGCTTTAAATGTATGTTTGCGTTATTTACCAGAGGTCACACTAAAAAGCTCAAGCTGTTAAAGCTTGCTTTACATGCATTGTGTGCAGGCTGGATAACAAACCATGCAGTAAGAAAGCCGAGGTCTATGGATCTGGACAGTTTTGTTTCTTCTAAAGACAGACATCACCACTGTTTTTTGATACTGGGTAATAAATCACCTTTAGCAATACCATTTAATATTTTACATTACGTCTGTTTGTACCTATTGATGAAACATTAATTATATTGTTGTGTCCCTGAAGAAAAAATGGCTGTTTAATTATAAAAAATACCAAATATTATGCCTATTACCATCCTGTCCAAAGAAAAACAAGTATCTGCAAAATGTCAAAACCTTCTACATTTTTCATAGAAGTTAATATGCAACTGTGGAGCAACTGTACTGATCTATTCATATTAAAATTTACACAATGTAGGACCAAGCCAACAGTAATGCATATGTTTACAGTATATGAATATATACAGTATATTTAGTGATTTATCTGTCATTTAGCACTGAAACTGATGGCAGTATGCAAATATGAAAACATTGCCATGGTAGTAACACTACTGGTATGGTGTTTCTGTCCGTGTGTAGGGTGATGGTGTTATCTACTAGGCTATATCATTGGGTGTTTTGGATAATACATTAATTTTTTTGTTGTTGTTTTGTTTGTTTTTACTTTAAAAAAGTGACTGGTGTGATAAACTGCCATTCTGTATTACTGCCTCTACCTCTAAACATAACAAAACAAAATATTGTCCAAAATCATTGTCCAAACAAACAGAACATTAACTTTACAGGAGAAGGCAACAATGTTTCATAACCTGACCTGTGAATCCTGTATTCATAATGCAGTACAGATGCATTTAGAAGATGTTATATGGCATACATAAAACCTTTACAATGCCTGGCATAAGCTTGCATAATTACTTATAAATAGTTGCCACACTTTATATAGTTACAGCTTTAGAATATCAGCTCTACAATGTCAGGTTTAAAAACTAATAATAATAAATAGTAAATTCTGTTTATAAGACAATGTTGATACTGCTGTATGTTGTATATTACAAGTTAGATTTGAAGAGCATTTATAGTCCTTTATATAGTAGTACTCAAAGTATCTTAAAATTAAAAGTAAACAAAAAGTATCTTAAAATTAAAAAGACCTGAATAACTTGTCACAAAGATCTATGAAGTGCTACATAAAGGAAATAGAGCCGTACAACATGATATTACAATGTGTTCAGGATCCTGACCCTCTGATGTAACTATTGCTACTTATAAGCAATTACACAAGCTTAACAAGGTGTTGTGTGCCATGTAACAAATTATAAATGGATTTTGAAAGCATCATGAATGCAGGATTCATAAAAAGTGTTATAACATATTCTTAACTTTTAATGTAAGAAAAAGTTAACTGCAGGAGAAGGAAAAACATCCTTGACTTTTAATGGACGTCAAATAAACAATATTATATTCTAAATAACTCAATTTCTATTAGGACAATTTCTATTAATCCATTTGTTACATTTTGGCTAGCATTCCCAAATTATGTGAAGAATTAAGAAATGAAAAAGTTTTGCTCAGACAACACTAAGCAATATTAGAATAAATACACATAAATTAAAAAAAAATATATTATGATTTTATGACTAATAGTGCATCTGTTTTATGTATAACTTAAACCTCTTTTCAAAGAAGCCCAGTATTTACTGTTAGCACATAGCATCTAGAGTAATTTGGCTAAATAGTACTTCCGTCAATCAAATCAGGTCAGCAGATAGTACAAATCCTGGCCCGGGAACCAAACCTGTGCTGTTCTGACTGAATTTTTCTAACCACGACAATAATAACTTTGTTAAAAATATATTTATTGTTGCATTTTACCTCATTACTGTTTGTTTGCATTCTTTTATCAGCACAAACACAGCATGATAAATAGTTTTAAACCATTTCCTTGACCGCCTTTTGCACTTTTGCACAGTGCTGTAGGTGCACCTACCAGGTATGTAGAAAACGTGCGTATTTAAAGGTTAAAGTGGGAGTCCCCAGCTTTAGATTGTCCTTTATGATAAAATATCTTCTGTATACTGCGAGTACACGGGAACACTAGCTGTCTGTGAAATGTTGTGTTTCAGGTTTGATGAAAAGACTTGATGGAATTCACTTATACTTTCTATTTGTCAGTTCAGGCAATGGAAAAAAAAATCTGCTTTTGTTTTTCTTTATGCGTAGTCATGCATAGAAGAAAATACCCTTCCAAGATTTCATCAGAGCCATTGTGGCAGGTATCTTCTCTAATCTGTGCACTTTCTGGACCTAGGAGCTGCTTGAATCAACAGTAGCAGCAGCTTGTGTTGACACATGGCCCAGACCTCAGAGGGACAAATCAACAAACACTGGGCAGGTCCTGCACAGTTGATGGCAGATAGAGAGGACTGTGCCGATGATTGTCTGCATGCGCTGCGCTCTGTTCATCTGTTTTTCCATGCGTTAAAAATATCTCCAACAATAACAATCTGGAACATTGCCATGATGGTAACCCTATGGTATGGTGTTTCTGTCGGTGTGTAGAGTGATGGTGTTATCCACTAGGCTATATCATAAAGTACATTTAATGATGTTTATTTCTTATGTGTTGTACATGACTGGATACACCTGAACCCTGCACAATGTTCCAAAATTAGCATCTGGAGTTCTGTATCTCTGCCCCTACCTCTAAACATAACAAAACAAATAAAACATTTACAAATACAATCACTGTCCAAAGAAAAACACATATCTCCAAATGAATAACTTTACATGTAAGAACATTTGGTAACACCTCCTCGGAATCCTGTATTCATAATGCTTCATAGACATTTAATATTTACATTTACATTTAGTATTTAATGCATTTCGAAGGTGTTATATGATATGCATAAAACCCCTACGATGCCTGGCATAAACTTGTGTTATTGCTTCCAAGTAGTTGTAACACTTTATACAGTATGAGCTTTATTATATCAGCTCTACAATGTCAAAGCCTTAAAGAAAAATTTCACAAAGAAATGACGTAATATTAAGTCATGTTCACAGCACCCAAAACACACACACACAATTAGATTGCACTAGTATGTTAGCTCTACATGAATCATTCCTGATTAAACATTTGAAACTTGTAACCTTTCAAGTTTTATTTGAAGCGAGTAACAGACATATTAGACCATATTTTACACTGTATATAGTTTTATATTTCAAACTTCTGACTGAAACCTGGTTAAACATCCACTTACACTCACAGTCAGTGACATACGACTTCCAGGTGGTCTTTTTTTAACAAAATTGGTTCCACCTATTGTTGTTTTAAGTAAGCAATCAACTTCTACCAAGGCTGCAGCCATGAATGGGGAAGTGTGCCAATGGGGCTTTGTGTGTGGAGCGTATGGTTTTTAGCATTTGATTAAAAAAAAAACAATTGATAATAACAAATAAAATAAAACTTTAATATTAGTTGAATGGTTGGTTGCTGTCTGAATGTGTAGTTAACCTTCTATGTAAATAAGCAAGAAACTTAAAGATGATTTATTGATAAGCACTCACAACTTTTAACCAAAAGTTTTGTTTCTATTTCATACAATTACTATTACTATTAGAATTACTCCACATTAATGAGTTCTAGTGCACAATTAGGTATTGGCATTACCATTACATTATCTCTGGGTCCAATCATTCATGTGGAAGGCACTCTCAACCGATTTGGTATGAATCCATCCTTGTAGATCACGTACACCCATACATGCTGATTGTCTTCCCTGGGGCAGATGGGATCTTCCAGCAAGACAATGCCACATGTCACATGACTAGAAATGTCTGACATTGGTTGGAAGAGCATGACCTTTCAAGTACTACACTGGACCCCTAATTGACTTGAACCCAATTGAGCATCTGTAGGACCACCTCGATCGTTGTATTTGTTTCATAAATCCTCCCCCACACACCCTTCAGCAGCTGTGGGTTGCACAGCAGTCAGCATGGCTCTAGATACCTGTGATAGCCACCATGATGTAAACTGAGCCATTCCCAGTCCATGCTAAACATGGCAATCATAATGTAGTGACTTGACTGTGTATTTTTTTTATGTCATTATATGAAGGAGGCGGGGCATTTAAGCATATTAAGAGAAATTACTCTATTTCTATATATATATATTGTGATTGTTGTTCTACACTATGGTTTTTTCAACAAAGGTGAAAGATTGAAAGAATGATGCAGCACAAACAAGTACAAGAGGCTGAGGCACCGACTTCCACCAACTCTCCTACTGCTAAACGTGGTCTCGTCTGGACAGTTCTGCCTTAATATATGAAAATTACTGCATGTTTACTTGTGAGGTTCAGGCCTACTCAAGAAGAACATGGCTAAACAAATGAGCTTTGTGAATTTGGTAAACAAAACCACCTAGTGCCATTTCTGGTTAACATTCAGGACGAAGAAAAAAGCAGATGCTGAAACCCAAGGAGCTTGGAACTTGGTAGGTGCTTACCTTCCATAAAAAGAGGAGTTTCCTGTTTGGCCAGGAAAACGTTGGGCAAGCTACACACTGGTCAAACCGAGGTATCATTACCTGTGAACACATGAAATTATAGGCATGTGTGTGCATTTCATCAACATAGAAGTCTACAATAGGAAGCTTAAAGAAAACCTGCAGTTTGTCTTTTTATTTATTAATTAGTTTATAATTTAATTACATATTTATTGCTTTATTATATTTGAACATAAGGCATAAGATGTAAAAACAAAGCCTGGAATGATAACTTTTACCTAAGAAGTGGGGACAGTAATGGCTGGATTCTGAAAATAAGATCGGTACTGCACAGCCTGAGGCATTGTCAGTATGCTAGCTCAGCATTTCGCCCCAGATGCTGAGCCCTGATGAGGCACATACCTGTCCTAACATCACAAAACTGACTAACCCAAGCTAAGGGCTATGTTGGTAGCAAAACAAATCATGGCCAAGTCTAGAACAGCAAATGACCATTTTAAGGGCACTACATCAACGTGAGCATGAACAACAGACCATAAATCAATATGTATTGCTATGCGATGCTCAAGGATTATCCTAATAAGCCCGCCATTATGAGGTCGTACTCTCCATGCTCTTCAGCGGAATTAGGCCTTGCCGTGATTGACAGCTTCTGACTGTTTTCCTCAACCAAAGTGGGGGCACTGTAGCCCAGAGCGGGCCTCCCATTCAAACAGCCTTTCTTAAAAGATGACACTTGACATGTACGGTGCTGTTCTGGCTAATGAGAGCGAAAGGTACAGGCAAGTTAAGGGATGAGAAGAGACAGAGCAGTTAGAGTACAAAAAGTAGGAGATAAAAAGCTTAGGGCTGTAAAAAAAAAAAAAGAAAAGGCCCTTACTTTAAGAATTATTGCTCTTGTTAAAAGGAAAGAGCTTCAGGGTTAGAACTGGAAGGACAGGGTGGAATGAAGTGGAGAGCTGAGAGAGAGAGGAGGGCTTGAATCGGACAGGCGGTGGGACGCAGTCCTAAAAGCCCATCCTTCAGCGGCTGGAGCATGCTGCGAGGGGAATACCAAGCTCTGCGAACAATGCCCAGGGGCCAGGGTCAGCTCGGCCAGGCTTTCAGAGTAGCCCAGGCTGGAGGAGAAGAGTGCAGAGCCCGCCAAGACCCAAGGCACTGAGGCAGCGTTCTAACAGGGGAGCCAGTGACTCATAATGTCATAAGTAATGTTCTGATGTGTTAAAACAGATGGCCTGGAAGTCGTTCCGCTTGTTGATAACCTTCATTTCAGGTGCGGTATCACATGCACCTGCCACTGCTGCCCTCACTTGTTCTTCTTTTTGTTTTTCTTCTCCAGAAAAACGTTCCTGTGTCAAGCAGTAATGTAAACAGGTTGTTAATTAGTTTCTCAAACCAGAAAGAAACGTATCTTCAAGGCATTTGATTAGAAAGTGGAAGAGTTCATGTTTGGTTACCTGTGGTGCAATTTATGCCAGACCGATGACCTTTTCCTTTAAAGCTTGAACCGCAACTGAAACACCGTACTGAAGGACAGCACTTCTAAGGCTATAAAGACTTTAACAACGACTGACAAAGATTTTATTAAGACTTATTCAAACAAGGCTACTTTTATCAGTTTGGATGTCATTTCACCTTTAAAAGTCTTACAAGATCTAATGTTTAAAAAAAAAGGTGGAACAATACGGTGCTGGGAAGCATCTCTGGGAGGCATCTTCACCTGGGCATCAAACTAGCAGCAGCAAGACAGGGCTTTAGCCTTCATGTCTAAAATAAAACTCATATACACCTTTCAAAAAAGTGCCCCTAATGGTTCTTTGAGTGAAGCCTTTCACCTTCAAAAGTCTTACAAGATGTAATGTTTAAAAAATGTTTATGTCAGTCGTCATGAAATCTTCTGTAGGTTTCATATAGCCCTAAGAATGATGTCCTTTAGTAAAGTATAAGCAGCATATTTATTATCATAATTCTGGAGCTTTTCCCACACTGAAGCTAGGTTGGCCTTACACAAAATGTTGGAACACTGCTGTGAGTAACAGATTGTAGTCAGGTCAGCTATTGATATTGGATAATTAGTCCATAACAGCCCAGTGTTGGTACACTTCATACTAATTCATGAATTAGAATCAATGACTGGATACTTTTGGATATGTAGTTTATCATGAAGTATAATATATTATTACTAGTGTATTAATATTTTAGTAAAAGGTCAGACGCTTGAAAAAGCTGGCCAACGACATCACACGGCCCTACAGTCCCTCTCCACATAGAGCAGTGTAACTATTAACTCTGTTATTGCTCTATTTATACAGGGCCGTGGGGCTGGTAACACATCTTCAGCTTAAAGTCTGCTGGAAAGCTTTGCTAAAGCCATAGATCCCCCCTTCTCTCACTCCCTCTCTCTCTCTCTCTCCATCTTTGTAAACATGTGCTCCAAAAAAAGCTCCCTTTAATTTGTTCTATCCCGAAGTCTTTGAACAGATAAGAGGACACTGGACTCTGACTTTCCATGTACTCTTCATAAGAAGTTCATATTTTTATATGCAGGCTTCTTTATCGTCAACTCAGGGTTCTTTTTTTTGTGTGTGGTTAACTCATCAAAGCCTCTGTAGAGATCTAAGGCTTGTAAGGCTTGTTCTTAATTACTGTAATTGCTTTGAAACATTAAAAGCGTGTGGCCTCCTCGGCAATAAGAGAAAGCATGTATTGTAAAAAAAAATACCTTTTGATCTTGACACTTTTAAAAACCAGAAGCCCTGTGATGCTGACAACTGAGAAAAATTAAGGCCATTTTGTGGGACGACAGCTAAAAAAGAAACGCGATTGGTCTTTGTAGACACTGTGGGATATTGGTGGAAGTTTCTTTTCCTGTTTAGATGAGGTTTAGATGATAGATGACGCTAAAGTAATCATCCATTTGAACCACAAGCAGATAATGCTTTGATCTTTGTTTCAACTCATTACTGAACGGCAGTATTTTACATGATGCAGAAAACTTCACCCACGTTGTGTGAAAGCCTCAGCTAAGCCGTGGTGTGACTTATATTCTTAAGAAACACAAACACGCAGTGTGCAATTCCATCCTTCCATCTAATCATACTTAAAACATACATAATAATTCTCTTGTAATCCTTTGCTTGAACATTGCTATAACATTCGCATCACCATGCTATAAACATGTCACGGTAAATCTTTTGCTTACAGGAGCTGTCATAACAGATTTTGTTCAGTAATATGAGTGTCATGTTACCTTTGCTAGTAATTGTCATAACAGAGACTATAATATTGGAGGCCAACAGATGACCACATGCAAATTTTTGTTACTGTAGTTGTGTTTTGTACTTTGGTGGTCCAAAGTAATGTGATGCCAGCAAAGCAGTACTGTCTGGGACAGCTGTGGGTTAAGTGCACAGCCAAGTATCCCTAGTCAGACCTTCCTGATTCCGGGATCACCTCTCCTACCAATAGTTACCGGCCACCCTGGTTATCCATCATGACATCAAACATCTGCCAACAGTAATGGTAAGAAGATACTGTTATATGACTGGACATAAGCAGCAAAGGTGTTAAAAGTATTCACATTAATTACTCAGGTAGAAGTATAGATACTAGGGTTTAAAAATACTTCTGTAGAAGTTGAAGTATCAACTCAAGCTTTTTACTCCAGTAAAAGTGTAAAAGTACTGCTTTCAAAACTGCTAAAAGTATAAAAGTAAATGTAATGTAAGGGAAAAAATGCCATTAGCCCACCAAAACCCCATTCTTTTAAAAGCCATAATGACTATAATGTTATATTAAAATGTTAATGTTGATAAATTTGGGATGCGCTAGGCTTCCTGTTTCAGCTGCATATACGCCCATTGAACATGAATGTAGTTTAGTACAATGCTAATATATTAAAGAAGCATATACGTGTACTACTGAGCATTAACACGAGTTAAGATATGATGACTAGTTGTCTATAAGTATTGTGATGGTGCAAAAAGTCAAACCTCAAAGGAATGTTATCAATAATATTTAATGGAATGTAAATGTACACGAATGAAACAGAAGTAACAAGGCTATTTTTAAAATGTAAGGAGTAGAAAGTACAGATAATGGAGTGTAAATGTAAGGACTAGAAGTAAAAAGTCATCTGAAAAATAATTACTCCAGTAAAGTATAAATAACCAACATTTCTACTTAGATAAGGTAACAAAGTATTTGTACTTCGTAACTTGACACCTCTGATAAGCACTCATAACAACTTGTGACAGCATATGACATCTGCTATAGATGCTACACATTATGACATGATTTTGTCAATGTCATGTCACAGAATTTGATTGAAGTGTAACAGATTCTTGAATGCCTACTACTATTATACAGGCTTTTTAAATATTCTCAGCAAAACTAAGCACTTTCTAAGGCAAAGAGCTATCAACATTTTAATGGAGGAAATAATTAGGAGTGTAACTCCCTGTAAACTGCTGGATAACCTTTTTCTTTGAGCATACTTGTTTCCACGAGAAGCACGTTCCAGAGGCCATTTCACAGTGATTGACTCAGCTAAGATGCTGTCATTGGCTTAAAATCATGCGAGCGGCATTTTGCCGTGCTCGGTTTTTTCCCCTCCTATGGGTAATTTTTCAAATAACAGTGAATAACAGTGGCTTCTTTGTAGCATGGCCCCAGGGAGGCACTAATCTCTGCCAAATCAAACAATGGCTCACCACTCAAGCAGGGCCGCGCACTGCCAATGATGTGGTGTGAGCAGCACGGCGCACTGCAGCCGCAGTGGGCACAGCAAACACCTGTTCCCTCCCCACCTGGCAACTAATCAACGTAACAGCCAATACGACTGATAAAGTGCGAGAGAGAAAAAAAAGGTGGAGCAATACGGTGCTGGGAGGCATCTTCACCTAGGCATCAAACTAGCAGCAGCAAGACAAGGCTTCAGCCTTCATGTCTAAAATAAAACTCATATACACCTTTCAAAAAAGTGCCCCTAATGGTTTTTGAGTGAAGCCATAGAGGAACTACTTTTGGTTACTCAAAGAACCGTGTGAAGGCTTAAAGAACCTTTACAAAATGTTCTAAAAGGTTCTATCCATTTTAAGGGTCCTTCCTTTAACTTTTGTGTTACTTGCAGCTTCCTTAAACTTTAAAAGGTTGCTTTACATTTACGTGTCTCATTCATCTGAAAGGAATACTACTGTAATGGATCCTAAATGGGTCTTGGCTTGGATGTGGAAAAACAAAACAAAACAAAAGGTATAGAACCTTTAGGTTATGTGGAACTTCTGAAAACCTTAAAAAAAATCACACATCTCATTTATAAAAATGATTCTCTAAGGAACCTTCCATTCAAAGGTTTCTAGGGGACCAAAAGAGGTTCTTCTTGGCATTGTGCAAAAAATAAACCCAACATTTTCTAAAGAGTACACACACTTTTAAAAATAATAATTGTTTGGAAAGTTATAAATGGTTTTCTCATCTTATTTCCAAAAATTCTCTGAGGAGAGACCCAAAAGTAGTTCACTCCAAGGAACCATTTAGACATGTTTTGGCCTATTCTATCAATATCTGTCCGTTGTGGTTTTCACCAAGAAGCATGTTTTCACCAGAAAAGGAACTACTTAGCTTCTTCAAATAATGACTCTTTGTGCATTTCTTTACAAGTCGTCTTGGAAAGATTAGTCGGGACTGTGTCATCACTTTTCATGGCTCCGAGCCAGCGAGGTTTATGGGGCAATTTTATGCTATTTTGCTCCATTTGGCTTAATGGCAAATCGACAGCGGGAAGCAACACTGAGAAGCATGAAGTTCTCCCTTTAATTGATCACCTTCTGGTGCAACCCTCTTGGTCAAATGCAGCTGGTTTTATGGCCAAAGAAAACTCATCTGTCACAGCCATGTCAACAGCAAGGTATTTTCCTCAGGTTCGGTGTGAGCTAAGTGCACTTTGACACAGCCTTGACCAGGCTCGGCCACTCACGGGCTCCAGAGGTCACAGTCCTGGACACGCTCACGTCAGCACAGGTCACTGACAAACACACAGCAGGTCAGCGAGCTTGCGGCAGGCAACATGAGCTGGTGGCTTTTATCAGTGTTAGCCCAGAGAGTTACTGACATGCTCATTATCTGACATATGTTTGGAGACCGGCGAGTGTTTCTTTGTGGAGCTGTGAATTAACCAAATCCCCGTAAACAAACAGCCGGGCTTTGATTGTGCTGTCCTGAATGTCCCGTCATGATAAGGTCACAGTCAGGAGGCTTGCTCTGAGCCAAAACAATGGGATCTCTTGACGCATACCACATCTGACAGCACAATGAATGGCTTTCCAAGCATTTGCATATCCTTAAGCGGCGATATTTCGGAACAACATGTTCGACTAGCCTCGGATGAACCCAAAATCATCCCCTCTTCCTTTTTTTTCAGCCCCTGCTCTAGAGAACGAATGCCATTTCTAAAAGGTCAGGATGTAGGCTCGGAAACGTGACCTGCACGTAGAAGCAGTGGTCACCCTGCTGCATTTCCTGGAAAACATAGTTAAGGAAAATGATCCCCAGAAAATGGGAACTCCAATTTTTTGAATGTAAAATAGGGGCCAACAAATAATCTCATGCTCAAAGCCAATGAAATCCTCTTCTTTGTGGATTTTCAGAGGATAGAATATTGTTTAAGATTCTTAACGCATGGATTTATGTTCCTTTGTACAGCCGTTTGCACTGTTGGTGTGCGCTTCCAACAACATTGTAAATCACAGCCATGCCCTTTCACAGAGGGTCCTGTTCACTCCGAACACAGCCTTCTTTGTTGGGAAATGTCTTTGCTGATGGACTTTATCAAAGCAGATTGCTTAACGGCCTCTGCGAGTTTACTACCATGAACTGCTCGGTTTGAAGGCCCTTTATTTGAAATTCACAGGGCCGAGAACATGCTAATGACAGGCTCTAATATGATGCCCCATTATTGGGCAACAGCAATTGTCACAAACAGGACTCAAACGGAAGCCACGGCCTGCTCTATCTAAGATCTATTTTGGTTAACCACATGTAATACAATGGCCAAACCACATGTAAGGAAGCTTGTCAATAAAAGAGTCATTAATCAAACGCTGCAGTTCTGTGTTGTGTTTACTGAGGTTTTCTGAATCTAAATGAGAGATGAGGATTTGAAAGGGAGGCTGACCTGAAAGAGCCTTGCCGGATAGGCAACTACAGTGAGCAATAGATCTTTCCAGTCTTTCATGGCAAGTCAATCAGAAAGCAATTTTTTGTGTTGTTGTTTCTTTGTTGTTTTCAGAGTTATTTAGAGTTATGCAACGCTTGCTTGCACCTAAGATGAGTTTTTGCTTTATGACTTTGGGTCTATATAACCATGAAGGCAGACTCATTCATTGTTATAATGAGTGCTTAGATTTCAAAATAACATAACAACTAAATTTCTTTGCTTAGATCTTTATTGACTGACGCTGAAGAAAGCTGTGTCATTTGTGTTTTGCTTCTGAGCCTTAAATACAAAGCACATCAGTCCTTAGAGATGACTGTATATGTTTGCTTTCCTCCAAGAAATAAGAATTTAAGATTATCCAGCAAATACAGGTATGTTGAATGATGTATCGAAAGTTTAATGCTTTTTCAAAACCACAACATGGCAAATAATTTAATTTTCTAACTTTCAATACCTAATCCTTTATTTAAGTATGCTAACACTCAATCATTAACATTGTCTTTTGCCCATAGTACCAAATACTTGCACTAAAGCCTGGAAAACTAGGTGTACTAGAACATCCAGGAGGATTTAATTTGTCCAACTTTTACCTTTGTGCCCCTAAAGCAACTATAACCAAGTAAACCAATCAAATACAGCCAGGTTTTCACAACAAAACCTGCTCCCAGTAGTCTCTGAGGTCATGTACCCCTTTACTACCTAAACACATCTTAGCTGCCTTACAAATTTATTTTTCATATGTATTTAAACTTCTGAGAACATTAGATGAAAAATAATCAACTTGCATGATAAAGGAAAAAAAATTGAAAGAAAATAAATGACAAATGTTTATAAGCTACAGAAAATGAGAAGCTAAAGAAAATGAGACTTCTATCAATAGAGTAAACCTGGTAGACCACCAAAGCTGTCACCATCAGATAAAAACTAATTCAAGCTTTCATCTTTAAGTGAGAGAATAACTGCAGTAAAGTTTGATGTACTTCTTGGATTGCAGCTGACGGGGGTGTTTACAAGTGGCACGGAAAAATGTCCCTTTGAATTTCTTTAAAAAATGAAATTAACTCTATATACTGCCATAAAGGCAGAGTGGATAGATTTAACTCTAAAAATGACAATATATGTAGTCATATAGATGTTATTACTAAGTTTCTCACAACAAGGATGAAGGACAAGGTTGGGATATATTAACGAGCAGTCAATTCTCTTAGTCAATACATTTGATGTTATGGCGAGATGACTGGATCTGAGCACCTCTGAAATATGGGATGCGCCCCATCAGCTCCCATCTTGTCTGAACTAACACAAGGACTCCTGTAGCACAAGTCAAAATGTTTTAAAGCTGGCTATACAGGCATGTGCTACAAGACCCAGTGCTATGGGTGTATGGGGCTGTGCAGCCACAGAGTGTTGAGTGCACATGCTAACTCCAGTTCACCACCAAAAGTGTGTGTGCACTGTGAGAAACAGACAAGCGAGTGAAGGCAGTGTGATTCTCTTGGCTGGGAAACCCTGAGCCTGGCATTCATGTGGATGCCAATTTGACACCTAACCATTGTTAACCATCATGCAGACCAGGTGGACCCTTTCATAGCAATGGTAATCCCATGATGGTAGTGGTCTTTTTCAGCTGGATAATGCGCCCTAGCACGCATTGCTCAGGAACCACTTGAACAACAAGACAAAGAGTTCAAGATGTTGCACTGGCCTCCAATTTCCCTAAATCTCAGTCCAGCAAGCATCTGTGGGATGAGCAGAACCATGAAGTCTGATCTGCAGTCTCCATTTTGCAACCTTTAGGATCTACTGCTAATATCTTGGTTCCAGATACTAAAGGATACCTACAGTGGTCTTGTAGAGTCCACGCCTTGGCATGTCAGGGTTGTTCCACCAACAGCATATCAGATCATACTGTTTTGGCTCATCTATGTATATTTTTCTGTAACAATTTGAATATGATATTGAGTTGATCAGGGGACAGTTTCCCAGGCAGTGGCTAGGCCTAAGACTGGACTAATTAGACTGTTTAAAGGTGAAACTCTATTTCCATTGCAGTTTACTTAATGATTCCCATAAATTAACCAGACTGTGGCATCCCGCCATAGACTAATGGCACCACAGTTTAATAATGAACCAAAAATGTCTTAACACTTCTCGTAACAACAAAAACAATATTGTGTTTTACCTCACTGCTTCGGCAAAGCGTCTTTCACTACCCATAGACATGTCACTACCAGTCAACCACTACCTCAACCCCCTTAACCACCCACCACCCTCCCTACCCTCGAGCTGTAAGCGCACATGCTCACACACACGCTCACACACACGTACTGTAACTGTACTACAGACACTACTTATTTTTTTTTGTCTTTAAAAAGTGATAGAAAGGCTAAAAACTATACTAAAGAGCTATTACCTGTAAGTTAGAATTGTGAGTGCACCTCCTGCTGTTTATCAGAACTTTACTTCTCTACAGTTAAGCTTACATTTCTTAAACACTTTGGTGTGCAAGCCACTCTAACAAATTATCATTAACATCAACGCACAAAGCTCAGAGGAGATGATGGACAGTATCTGCATTGTTCTTAAAACACTGTAAGAAAAAAACATCACAAGAGAAAGCACTGTTTTGCAGTGTAGGTTAAATGTAATGTCTTGTTGCTAGTTATAGTGAACTAACCTGTCTGTCACCGCATAAAACAATATAAACACATGGTTGAAAAAAATGTAAGGACACTGTTTTGTCTGACTCTGGTCTTCTCACTTTAAAACAGTGTGCTGTTGAATTTACGAACTTGTTTCTGAGCCTGAAAAGTTGACATTAACGCTGCTAACACATTTGGTAGTGTATTCTCACCCTTCAAAAACGACTGGCAGGCTCTAGCCAGACTTTTCCACAAATGCGAAGATGTGATTTTTTGGTTGAGCTCTTTGTCGCAACCCGTGCAGCAGCAAACATGTCATGCCAGGTTCTTACTGTTTTCGTCCTCTGAGGTGCTAGTTAGCTCATCATGTAACTCTAAGCTATTTGTAATATTAACTAATATAACCTTAATCATAACCAGTGTATTCATGATTAAATTACTGAAGCACGAAACTGTACAAAGTTCTTCATACATCTAACTTCATCTTTTTTATTTCCTTATCCATTTCACTTCAAAATATATTTATATATATTTTCTTGCAGGGGGAGCATGTGAAGTCTGCCCACCATAGTCTCAAATAATCATAAAAAATTTACATTTATCATCTGCATGAAAGTCAAAATTGTTGTATTGTGCCAATATTATATAACCGTTGGACAAATAATCTCAAGCTCAGGACACGTACCAACCCCAGTGTCCCACCTTTAACCATTCTCTCTCCCTGTGATCCTACAGATGGACCTTAGAGGTGCTGACAGGCTCAGGTGTGATAATGTGGGACTGACTGAGTGGATGCAGGAGGCCACAAATAAGCCCACATGGCCCACATCTGACAGCCGGTTAGCTTTTAGGCTGGTGATTACCTTTCTTTTTGGTGGCATTCAACAGCTCTTTCATCCCTCTTGTGTGGATGTTGATTTTCAACTCTGGCTTTGAACCTCAAAATCTTACTAGTGCCACCACTAATCTCCAGGTTGTTTACAAATGGTAGGTGCTCTCTTCATTGTTAGCCCCAAGGTACACCATGCTGACTTCAAATGAGGTTTATCTTCTGAGCAAAGCACGATCAGTCCTCTGTTCTTGCTCAGCCCCTATGATGTGGTGTTACAACTAATTCCTTATGTGTGGAATAATATGAACATGACATATTTATTAGGAAAAGCAGATTAATGTCTTGGCAACTGCCTGTTCTGCACTGCTACACTCTGAGATACTGAAACAGGATAATGGAGGATGACTAAAGCAGATACATTGGCCTCTGACCGAGACGGTATCGAAGCATGGCTAATTCGGGAAGCTGCAGCTGAACACCCTGGGCTGCCCATACACCTGCACAGTTCAAGTTCTCATGGCTGTAAATGCTATCTCAGGTCTACAGAATCTGTTGCTTTCCCAAGTGACTCATAAATGAAAGAATAATGAGAAGTATGTGAGAGACAGAAACTTTCTTTGTCTTACAGCTCTAGTGGAGTAGTCTGGAGATGAGTTTCACCACATGACGTACTCCATAAAAACACAGCCTGGAGAACTCTGTTGGGAAAGAAATGGTGGGGCTAGTTAGTTTTTCGTTTTTAATTTGATGCACAAGCTAAATTAGATATATGTCACTATATGTATATAGCTTTTTCTTCAATACTAGCACCAGAGCAAGTGCCATTTCTTTGCTTTGCCAGTTTTCTTTAGAAGTTATTTATTTTCTTTTTTAACGATATTCCAGTGAACTATAAGCACAAACCTTTGACAGCTACTCATCTTAGACCCATAGTTTTGAATTGTCTTTCGCAGTGGAAGCATGGACAGAAACACCTGCAGATGGTTGAACTGTTTCAGATGCAAAGCAAAAGTCAAGCTTGACTTTCTCCTCTCTTCGAAAGAGAGACTCTTCAAGTGTTGTTTATCTGATGGTGTCAGTGTTGGTGGGCTAACAGATCTTGCACGGTTGTTAGGAGTTCCGCCTCTCCAAGACTCATTAAACCACCGGATCGCCTTTTTTAGTGTTACTGAGCACATGATCGAAGTCCGCAAGGAAGATACATGGATGGTAGTCATGTTTCCTATGTCTAAACAGTCCTTTTCTCATCAGCTTGTACAGCTAAGGCTGTTGTTTCCACTAAGTTTGAAGAAATGCAGGACAGCAATGCAAAACATTTTATTTCAGGAAACAACCATATTTAAATAGCAGAGGAAGAGGCTCAATGGATAAACAATTGGTAATTGTTTAACACACAATGAGTGGATTTGCACAGCAATTGAATTTCAGTCCAAATAACTGGAAACGCATTAGTCACATGAAGTGACCAGTTGTAAATGGGGTCAGTGTCATTGAGATCACTGGGAACAGCTTTTGCTGGGAGGCCACAGCTGTAACTCATTAGCTGGGAGGAAAGAAGAGTTGACAGTAGGACAGTTTTGTGTAATTTTCTAGTAAATATATGTTTACTGCTTTTTTGGCCCCCAGACACTGAACAAGAAAGAAAAGTCGTTCTGACTGAAACGGAAGTGAATGAAAGAGTGGACTTCTGTACAGTATTGTATAATTTGATAAAATCATTTGTCCCATGTCTATTCAGTGTGTAAGTGTGTAAAGCAGCACTAATTTTGTCAAACCAAATTGCTACTGTCTCATATTTAAACAGACTGAAGAGATAGACTGTCTTTTCAGGAGAGATGAAACGACAGACAACAGCATGTGTGTCCTCTAAGGCCTTAATCTTGCCAGGTAAACGCACATTTCAGGACTTAAGGCTTAGCTCTAAATTGGTAGTCTGAACACTTAGATGTCTATCATTAACACTTTTGTTTTTCTTCTGTGTGTGTATGTGTGTGTGAACGTGTGTGTGTGTCTGTGCTCCTGTTTAAGATCTTCTGTAAGATGCTAATCCTGTTTTTGGCTGCGTAAAGGACGCCATACTAATTTTGGCTGCATGGATGATATCAGTATCAAACTATTGTCTCATGCCAGACAAGCACAAGAAAATACTAATTCATGGAACGGCCTTTTAGACCTGCTCAAGCTTTGACCTGTGCACGGTGCTGAATGGTGTGTGGGCTGGGAGGAACTGAGCCTGGTGGTCCAAAAAAGTGGGCTCTGAAATGAAAGCCCTGTCGTCTAATTAGTCAAGGGCCAAGTCTGAGCAAAGCGAATATTTCACAGAGACTTTCTCTCCATAACAACTGTAGGAGGAATGTGACACTCTGAGTGTTTAATAAAGAAGAGGTGAGAAACAAGGATTGCACAAGAGGAGGATCTTTGAAACAGGATAAGACGGAAGGGAGAGCGCAAGAACGAGAGAAAGCAAGAGGGAGAGGGTAAGAGAGACAGAGAGAAAGAGGTAGAGAGGTATCAGGTGTTTGTCTTGGTTTCAATGATGATGGATACAATGTGATTTTAATAGAGCACGTCAATGGATTTTATGGGTTTTGTTGAAATCTCAAAATCTATGATCACGCACACTGTTGAATCACCGCTCATGTCATTACACTGTCTATTGCTGCACAGACTAGTCAACTTATTGACTTTACTGTTTGATATTGATTAATCATTGATCATGTGATTACGACATTAACAACATGGGCACCTTCAGTGGAATTTCAGGATCCGTATCTCTGGTTTCTTGAAAGGTTAGAAAATGTCTGGAAAGGAAACATCACATTCTACTGGCCTGTAGAGGTTCACTTTAGTCTCAACGTTTCTGTGCCAATCTACAGTTTTTCGAGGATCAGATATTGTTGGAAAGAGAACATAACAACCTATAATCCTGGAAATAAGTTGGACTTGGCTCTTTGAAGTAAACCTGCTGGGGTCCGTATCTCCGGTCCCCTGATGACTAGCAAGGGCCACCTGGAAAGGGCAGGTCAAGAGCATACCCTTCTTCTATGCTTTTATTCATGATATCATCAGACAATAGATGTTGAGACGCATCAAGTAACCATCAACTTCAAAAACAAAAGTTTTATCTGAGAGTCACCCAGAGTCGCCAGTTGTTGCTTCATTCTTGAAGAACTTGCAAAGTCAGAAATTTCTAACAGGAGCAGGAGCCTTCAGATGATCACATGATGGTCTAGAACCAGTGTTAAAATCCATTCATGGTGGAAGAATGCATGCAAGAATGCATTACAAGTTACTGTAAGGTTTTTGTAAGGTCACTGTATGTTTCCCTAAATTTCACAATAAAACACATCTATGATCTTGTTCACATCTTAATCACTGAATTCTCAGTCAATTATTTCAAAATTCATAGTTCATAGGTGATTTACCTATTGTTGGATTGCTAAAGTACAGATCTGAACCACAAAACATGGTATTTTGTGAGTAAAATGTAAATGTAAAATCTTGAGATCACTGTAAGCATACTATAAGATTATCACAAGATAATTTTCAGTGATTTTAAATTATCTCACTATAATAGTAGATTGTTTTGCTTCCCTTGATGTCTACAATTAAGTTGTGTAATCTTATAATAAGCTTTCAGCCATATCAGCTACTGCAAACTGAAGCAGTCTTTGCCACACAATCCAATCAGTCAGTGGAAAAAAATAACCCAAACAGAGAGAACTGAAAATTAAACAAACGTAGATTCTGAGCACACTGGGGCAAATGTGGGAGCTTTACACGAACACTAGGTTACAGGAATCATGAGACATAGTGATAAACAGTTAGACATAATACTGACAATCACATCTTGCAAGGTGCCCAGTCACTCTCTTAATGAAACTTATCTTAGCACTTATGATCACTTATTATCGGCTGAATGGTCACTACATGCCTGGGCAGGGGAATTACTAAAACAGAAGAATGAAAAGTACCTTCTGATATCAGACTGACCTGCTTTTTCCAACTCAAGGACAGGATACAAAATCTATACCTCGTCCGATTGATTTAGTTTAGCAGTTTGCTTTCCAAGCGCCAGGACCGATCAATAACGCTTCTGTTTATTTTAGTACAATGATGGGACAGCTTAAAGAATTTAGTGTTTTACTCAAAATGAGTATGCTTTTAGTACTAACTATAGTACTAACTGCAGTACTTTATACTATAAATACTATAATTAATCTATATTGCAACAAATTTTGGAACCTATATGATAGCAATTTGCTTTTGTATTGTTACATTCAATTTTAAC
Organism: Megaleporinus macrocephalus; assembly: GCA_021613375.1. Taxonomy (NCBI): domain Eukaryota; kingdom Metazoa; phylum Chordata; class Actinopteri; order Characiformes; family Anostomidae; genus Megaleporinus; species Megaleporinus macrocephalus. The sequence goes on along the minus strand of CM038709.1, from coordinate 28,668,058 downwards.
TTCTTGTAAAGGTCAGATGGCGTTTACAAATGTGAATTTTTGCGACAGCAACAACGCACTAATGGAACCAATCAATTTCAATTAATCTTGTGGAGAAAACATCAACTGTTCATCCAGCTGCTTTAGCAGAAGGCTTGATTTCTCACACTGTGTACTAAATTGGTATTAGAATTTGTGTTTTTTTTTAATGAACAGAAACTTGACAAACAATCCGTGAAAGCATCTAATAACACTATTATGAAAGTTATGGATAACAGTCCTGGTTCTGAAGAAAAGAGAGCACCAGTTTCACACAACTACAGCATCAGCTGTTCAAATTTTTTATTAACATCACTAGTTGTGTCTTGTTCAAATAAGGGGATACTTAAAGGCCTTTATAAATGTGATGTTTACTGTGATTTCCTGTTTCTTTATAAAATATTAAAATCACTATTAAATATTATACTTTTCAGTTTTTACAGTTGTTAAGGTTGTAGAGAGTATCAGAGAAATAACAGCAATAGTAAATTTACATTACGATTACAGAAATAACTCTCTATGGATTATTTCTTTGACTGGTGAGAATTTTAGCTTATTTATTGATTTATTTAAGTAATGATGTTACAATGTTCTGAAAAAAGGAAAAAACAGATACTACACAATCATTAGATGTTTGGTAATGCGGGTTATTGCTTGTCTAGAACCAGTGTTGAGTACATGAGTAGATGCTTGGCACCCAACCCTAGCTCACTCGTTCACCCTTGAGGACTTTAAATCTGTAGATTTGCTTTTGTACTAAGAGATGTTTCAGTTTGTTCATTTGTGTCTGTAATTCACTCACTCGTTTATCCAGAAAGCATTAATTTTTTAAGGGTCTGTGTAAGAAGTAAATGGAGAATTCCATAGAGACGGAATGTGGAAGCAATCGTTTCTTAGAAAGAACCTTTCAGTTCTGAGCACAGGTTAAACTCATGAAATAGTATACAGATTATGTCTTTACAAACCGTTTCGTACTGCATCCCCAGTAACCCGATCTACATTCTTCTATGAGTGGCTCAAATAGCACAGCATATGCACATTAACATTAGCTCAATGCCCTGGCATTCGGTTTACACTGGAACTTGCGGAAATGGTTGGGTTGGCCTCAATGGCCTCACCTGCCCCTTCTTGTTTTTCTGTATACAGGCCTGAATAAAAATGAATTAAAGTAAATTAAACAATGGCTTTATCTAAATAGCAAGAATAATGTATGCAAGGCTGATTAGCTTAGCATTATCACTGATAATTACTTCATTCTTCAACAACTGCAAAACACTACCCTAACACCAACTCTGATAACAATAACAGAACCTAATATCCTAACAAGAACTGAATGACTAGTATTATCCATGTAGCTCACTAACACCAGTGGCTGTTTGGAGGGAAAGAGTCCATTCTTGTACGAGGCTGCTGCTCCCATGGCGATTGTCATAAGAGGAGCCAGAGAACACAAGCCCCTCTGAACAGGACAAAGGTCAGGACTCAAAGGACAAGCCGTCAACCCCTTGCTCTGTCCAAGGCCTACTCGCCCCTTCTTTCCTTCTCACTTGGTGATCCCCAGGCCCTTCTCCTCTAAAGATCTTGCTGCTAGTTTAATTTATTATAAATACAAACCATAGAGTCAACTGCGTCTTGGCCGATCATCAACTCTCAACATCAACTCTCATCCCACCAGCTCTGATGTCCATGGCAAATATTCTTGTCATTTATTAAATCAGCAGGACATGCGAAACTTCCAAGAAACAAACACAAAATTCCTTGAAAAGCAGATCTACATGCGCTCTTCTATTGAAAGTGAATAGCGCTTAGAGGAAATCAACCATGACCAACTGTCAAAGAAGATCTGAAATATTTCTGACCATTTTAAACTCACCAAAAACATCATAAATACTGGATACAAAGCAGATTAATGGAGTCCATTTAGGGGTGTATACCAACACTGTCATAGCAAAACTCACACCTTTTACATTGTGTGAACATTTCATAAGAAATGGTCCAACAATGGTCCAAATATTACTAGAAATTAAATCTTATTATGTTAACATATTAAGTTATGATACGGGAGATAGGAATTGATTCTATTAATTCAAAGTAAAAAAAAAAGTATACTATTGTATTGTCTTGGTACTGGTTAGCACAATGCGCTGTATGCGTGGAAACATGGCCACGCACGAAGCCCCCTGGGAGAATGCTGGACATGCAGTAAGACAGACTATAAATCTTGTAAGTAGGGGACTGGGACTGTTCGTTTAAATATGTATAAATGTGTTCATGAGCTTGTACTTGGCTGTCAGGCTGGTAAGTGGTTAGTGATGCAGTGGTGGTGCCATTTTTGTTAATTCTGCGTTTCACATCATTTGAACAAGCCAGTGGTCGTTTACATTGTGTGATTTCAGGGTGAATGGACCAAAAGAAATGCTCCAAAATAGCTTGGAAAAAATTCTGGTTCCATTGACTTACATTGAAATTAAAGTATGTTTTTGGTTTCTCCTGTAAAGTTGCAGTTTTGGAGATCCTTGTTTTTCATTGGACAGCGACGAAATAAGAACTAGGTTGACAGAGTTGCTTTATGAGCACTGATTATAGAACGAGGCTCAAAAGTTTGCTTGGTTCGTATCTGGTGTTTTGGGCTCGATTTCATAGAATAAATATGCTTTTTAGAATAAAAATTCTACATACTTCTCTTATATTTTCTGCAGTATGCAAGCAATATTTTTTTTACTCTAATTTATTCTACGTTTCTATAAGCAGTTAGCAGAGTTTACAAATTCTCATCTATTTCATAATAAATATCTCATCTATTTCATATCTAAATATTTGAAGTTAATATAAAAAGGAATCTGCAGCATGTGTGCCTGGTATAGTCATATAGACTGTAACTGTTGGTGAGATGCAGGGCTGGTTCATTAAACAGTGATTCAGGATGATCTTATTGTTAGTTATCTGGCTATCCGTTCATACGGCTGGCATTCATTCATTCATTTTAGCCTGCTTGGTGAGTGAGTAGCTCCCAGGCTGAGCTGCCTAATGGCTAGATGAATAGCAACATTCTCAAAGAACATAGCAACGTGTGTCAATGTTTACATCAACTTCTGAGCTCAGAAAGCAAAACAGCTTGAAAAGCAAATGAATAAATGAATAAATCCTAGTGGGTGCGTTCTTCACTCCATTAAAAAAACATGGAAAATATTGATGCATTACTGTCTGTGACTGTACTACATTAGTTCTGTTTGGATATGAATGATGACAATGCAATTATTTTCTTTTTTCTTCAGCTAAAGGGAAATTACACTGATTTTTTCATTTCGGTATGATTTGATCATTTCGACTTAAAGTGGTTCTGAGTGATGTAATGTTAATTTTGTTAATGTTAATCTGTAAGAAACATACAGATTCAGAATTTTCACAGTGATGGTGATAAGAGCCAGACATATAAGGCGTTTAATGCCACCTCACAGTCACGTTATAAACATAATGTGCAGGTATACTGGGAATTCATTATGGTCTTATTCTTTGGTCAAAAAAGCCCAAATTAGACACTTTCCAGAGAGTGTCTAATTTGAGAGAGAGATAGAGAGAGAGAGAGAAAGAAAGAGAGAGTGCATGCATTGTCATTTAGATTTAAATCTTAAAAATGCAAAATGGGCAGCATAAATATATACTGTTATTAATGCACAGTGAATAAACTATGTAGAAGAATTTAATTTTTATCACATATTGTTAGTTATCTGGCTATCCGTTCATACAGCTGGCATACTTACTGAGTATATAGTAAGACCATGAATTCTCAATATGTGAATCACTGTTTAATGAACCAGCCCTGCATCTCACCAGCAGTTACAGTCTATATGACTATACCAGGCACACATGCTGCAGATTCCTTTTATTAATTTTTATTTTTTATCTTACTAAGTATATAGTAAGACCATGAATTCTCAATATGTGTTTCTTTAAATAAACTGATAGTGACACTACAACCCCTGGCTTTTATCACCACCACTGTGAAGAAATCAAACATAGTTTATGTACAATAAACACACCCATCCATCAATCCAGTCTGAATAACACTGTAGTTTTAAAAAACAGTAGGATTTTTCTTATAATTTCTTATAATTTCTTGTAATTTTTTAATTAGTAGTTCACATTTGTGGGTTAGTTTTTGCTGTAAAACAAGCAGGTCTGACTTGGTATGTTATGGTGTCAACAAAATTAACACCAGTTGTAAATCACTCTAAGCTTCAGAGATTTGTCCTTCCAGCAGCATGGGTATGCAAACCAGATCAAGTATTTCAAAGAGTGAATAAAGATTTTCTTAATGTATCTAGAGTACCGTTTGGTAACGCTATATGACAGTCCAAACGTTTTGAATGAACAAAGGGGCTAGTGTTCATTCTGGGTAATCAGGGTAACCTGGGTTTTGGTGAGGCAACGTTCAAGAGACGCATTCACGAGCGAGAAAGAAAAGCAGATGAGGAGCAAAACAGTTTCCTATAGTAATGCAAACCTCTACAGAGAATTAGGAGAACCATTTTTCCAGCAGTGATATATTTTTATATTTTTTTGCCTAAAAGCAATTTTACAGCTGCTATTAGCCTCAGTGTTAACATTTGGCCAGTCTCTGCCAGGCAGGAGGCTGAAATTGCCTAATGTCACAGAGGTATCCTGACCTTATTTCAAAGTTTAATCCTGTGAGCTCACACTTTGCAGCGTTCACTCGTGAGTTCTGCATGATTGCTGCTGCCCTAAGAGATGAAGGGAGGGAGCTGAGACTCACACTGAGGCCCTGCCAGCTCCGTCTTCCACACTGACCTCGTTGTACAATTCATATTATCAGGGTGGTGCAAGTGAGGTGACCCCTGCAGGACTAATCCCTTGACCTTCAGTGCATTAAAATGACCGTTAGTGGAAATGCAAGGCCAGTCTGTCATCACACCCTCCCCCTAAAGAGTCCACTGGAGCTGGAGAGGTGGGGGTTTGGCCGCGCGTGTTAGTCTGGAGGGTCCTGGGGGCTGACATAAGGCAAGGCATGGCTGATGACCAACAGGGGAGCCTCACATCATTAAGGGATGAAGAGAGATATGAGAAAACTCTCATACAGCTTGGAATGACTCACAAGTTCCATGCTCTTAGTCATAGTCTTAGTCAAGTGACAACAAATAAAATTCTGTTGTTTTTTTTTCCTGTTTTGTTTGCCCTCAATCCTCGAGAGTGATCAAACTGGCATTTTGTGTACTTCAAAATGAGTTATTAGATCTTTTCTACCAGAACAGTCTTTAATTGATTCAAGAGTGGGGGACGGGCATGTGTTTTGATGTTTGCTGAAGTTCAATGACTGCTTTGGGCCCACGGGCACCAGTTTGTTGTTTTTGGGATTTGCTCTTGTCCTCTAAAGCTCAGGGGATTCTTTCTGTGGTGGTTAATAGGGCCAATAAACCATTCTCCCCACGAGAAGCTCTTTCAGCGGTGTCGTCATCATGAACAACGGTAAACAGTTGGAGGGCCTTTTCAAAGGGGATTATATCAGGTCAGGTGCATTTGGACCTTGATTACACTTGACATATGTTTAACCATTCTGTTACTGCCATCAAGGCAACACTTATTAGGGGCCAGGAGCAGAGAGGTCATCAAGGTTAAGACCCCCAACATTTCGAGGACACAATCCTCTGTTTTGGGCCAATGAGTATGGAGCTGACCCCAGGGCTTCCTGTGGTTCAGATGGTAAGGCTCTAGCTTCGTTTCAAAAGACACATGAGCCACAAGAGATGCACTGGATGCTCAAGTTCATTAAAGGGACAGCTTGTACTGGAAATGCCCGTCATGAACCTTTTTACTGGGGAACAGCAACTTCCCACACAAACCACACCAGCCATGCCAAACATGCCTGAGCAACTGTCAAACGCATTCAGTCAGCAGTTACATAAGTGAACAGATGTTTTAATGCAAGGTTGGTCTTCAAATTGTCTCAATAAAATGTGTACCAACCTCCGTAGCACAAGCTTAAAAATAGAGATTCCTCGATGGTTCTTGGCTGGGACACAGAGTTCTCTAAAAACCTTCAAACTATGTGCCAGTTCTTTAAAACGTTGTAAAGTTTTTCACACTCAAATGTTCATTCATAAATATCAAAGGGGAACCCTAGACCTTCTTGGCCTTTTATAAAATACCTAATGATTTTTGTTCTGTATTGTTTCTGTAAAATATAATATAATACTTAAGTATTGTGGGAATCCTTTTATTTCATTATTAATTTTTGACTGGAAATAAAACCTTTCAGCCATGATTTAAAGGTAGATACAGTGAAGCAAGATCCTCTACTGGTCAGGACTCCAGGGGTTCAACTAAAGGCATAGCATGTCAGATTAACCACTAACAATAACGAACTGACAGTAGAATGAACAAGTTTGGATTTACAATGGTTGGGAACAATTTTGTAAGACAATACATTATCTCAGGCCAGTGGTCACCAACACTGGTCCTGGAGATCTACATTTCTTTGTAATCTAGTTCCAACCACAATCTTCCACACCTGTTTCAGGTTCACTAACTAAGTTCTTGATAGGTTTAATAAGACTAGTTAGTGTGAGGTAGGAGAAGGGCAGGATGATAGATCCAGGGTGGAGCTAAACTTTGAAGGAAAGTAGCAAAGTAGATACAATAATGACTGTAAATCTGAGACTGCTCTTGCAGAGGACTGTAAACTCATAAATGTATTCTAACATCGAAAGAAACTCTTGCATCTCCTAAATGGTATCATGACAACAGAAAGAAAAAATACACTAAAACCAGTTACAGCAACAAAGCTGGTTCTTCTAAAGCAGGGGTATGTAATCTTATCTGCAGAAGGCCAGTGTGGCTGCTGGTTTTCATTTCAAACAAAGTGGCGCACACCTGATTCTATCAGGTTAATCAGTTAATCATCCATTTTCAGCAACTGATCATCTGCATTCCTGCTGTGTTGGAATGAAAACTTGCAACCACTCCAGGCCTTTGTGGATAAGACTGGACACCCTGTTCTAAGGCATCGCTCCACAGAACCCTTTTTGGGATGTTTATTTCACACAATGAGAGAGTTAGCCATTTAGGAGAGCTAATAGTGTGCAAACAGATTGTTTTCGGTCATAGGAAGAAACATCACCACAGACGAAGTCTACAGCAGCTGGACCTATTGTGAATGTTTTTCAAGAGATCAAAACAACATGATACACATTTGCATCTTATCATCTCTACCAATGAGCCCTCGCTGTATTTGACATCTCGTCTCAAAACCTGTGATCTATACTCTCTAAACACTGTGTCATAGTAAAGCAGCAGTATAGGTTAAGCAGGGTTTCCTGAATTTGATATTTGAGACCCTGGGCATTAAGCCAAAATGGTGCATTCCCATGAAGCAGCACTAAATTTGTATCTTCAGACAAGATACACTGCTGAGGACTGGCCTTTCACAAAGTGTGTGGGTTTGAAGTGCAGACACTGCAAAAACAACACACTGTATCAGTTTGTTTTTACTATGCTAAAAGTCTCAGTACACTAGACTAAACACTATTCATGCAGGTGGTTGGATTAACATTTACAAGGTTGAGTCAATTGTAGATAGTTGCTTTATATATGCAGTGAAAAAGCAGAAAAGATTGGGCATGATACCTCGTTCTGTTCTGATATGAAAATGATTGTGAACCCTTGATTGCTGAATGAGACAAGGATGGGTTCCCTTTATGAGTCTTGGTTGCGCTCAAGGTTTTTTTCTTTTGCTCTTAGGGAGTTTTTCCATGCCACTGTCACCCCTGACTTGCTCAATGGGGGCATGTACCTGTATCTTCTGTAAAGCTGCTTTGTAAAAAAGCACTATATAATGGATTTTGACTTGACTAATAAAAGTTGGATGACTCCCTCATCACCGCAGACAATCAATAAGCCTATTGTTGTTTAGCCATTCATGAGTTAGAACAACAAGCTTAAAATAATTCAGCGGCATCTTTCGCCACAACTCAGGACTAAAAGTTGTCCCCAGACGTGTATTCTCATTATAAGATCCTGCCTGCCCCCACAAGACTACTCCCTCCTGAGATACAGATACAGCACTATCAGTTACTATCAGACTACATCGCCAGGCTTAACCAAAATGACTGCATTTATTTCATGCCAGGTCCTGGCCTATGTTACACCATGCTGTTGTTAAGACATGTTGATATCTGCCATTATGAGAGTGATGAGAAATTACTTCAGAGCACTGAATGAACAAACCCACGATTAAACCTTTACTGCAGGAAAGTAAAACTTGGAGAGGTCACACCTTGTCTGGAATCTTTACAACATTAACGTGATTAAACACATTTTCCTCTAATTAAAGTTCACACTTTATGTTACAAGTTGCTTTATGGCGTAACAAACTTTATATCACTACTGCTAAGAACCTGGGGGCACAGTGAAATGAAACAAAACCCCTATGGGCTGTATTCATGGATAACCTTTCTATCTGCAGAGAGCAGCCCTGACTTTCCCCAATAAATCTATCAAGTGTGCGTTTTAGAGTTTCTAAAAAAAGACAGGGTGTGTTAAAGGATGTTGATGGTTTGTTATGTGGGACAGTCCTTATGTTTTTAATGAACTCTGCCTCTGCCTAGAATTTATTGCAATGGTGGAAGGAGTGTGGAAGAAAGCAGTCATGCTTCCTGCTCCACAGGGTTGTACGAAGAATAATTTCATTGAAGCAATTCCACGGAGCATTTAGCGAAAGGTGCCAACAAATCTGGCACAAAGGCACTTTTCAGGCCTCTGTTTTCTTTTAATGTGCCAAAACAAATTACTGAATGTTAGGGTGAATGATTTCACTGCACCAAATGCCATAAGTTTGACAAGGACACGTTTGTTACCAGATTTAATTGAGAGCTGTGTTGCAGAGTAGATTTATAACCACGGGGCACAACCAAAGTAAAGTCAATCACCATGTACCTAGACATATAATTCCCACTAATGTGCTGTAATTCTGATTAGTTTGTAAGCTTTTTTCCCCATTTTTTATGGTTTAGTCCGGATAGTTGGCAGCACTTGGAGACTAACTGGCTCTTCGTGTTTTGTAGTGCATCTCATCACCGCATGGTGCAGCAAGTGGAGTTACGAATGAATGATGTTATATTGTAGATGGCAGCAAAAAGAGCAAATGAATTGGCTTGTGACTTCCTCAGAGCGAGAGCAATGTTCTTGGCCAGTGGACATGAATGAGAGGACAGTGGACGCAGCGGGGCCTGTCGGACCAGCTCCGGTCACAAGCCCAGTCTGTTGAGCATGTGGTGGGTACGTAATGACCGCATGCCATCGGCTTCCTCATTTACGCAGAACAGAACCTCGGGTCATGTCAGGGCGTCAAAGTGCTCTTCCAGCGACGGTCGGCACTGACAAGTTTACAAAATATTAAAATATTAAATATTCAAATGAATTCTGAGACTTGTTATATAAGCAAGTTGCTCCCTCCTGGAGTAACAGAGCGACTTTTAACTTTCAACCCGAGAAAACAAGATGACGCTGATATCTGGTGACAGTCTTTACTTCATCCAGCCTTCTAACACATACCCCTAACTAAAAGGTCACCTTAAGAGCGTGCCGTCGGTCATATTCAAAAAAGCGTGTGGAGGACAGGAGTGTGTCATGGCACACTAACAAGGGGAGTCTGATGGAGGAGCTGCTATTTGGCACCCCCCACTGAGACCCCAGCTGCACTTCCACTTCTCAGAGGGCTATGATTCATTTGAACTCTTCTTCACTGTTCCTTCTCTCCTCTGCCTGTTCAAATCCCTCAGTTTTATCGCAACAAACGTAGGTACCGATGACGTTTTCACTGAAATATGCCAAATGATTCGAAGGAACAAGTTGATGAAACTAAAGGGCTTTGAAAGGAAACTGAGACACTCTTCGGAGAAGTGGGACACAGTTTGCACATGTTCTTCTTGTCAGCAGTATTTTCTTTCAGACTCATAGCACTGAGTCTTCTCACAGGGGAAGGATAAAAACACCTGTGTTCTTCAAACCTGAAGCAATAGTGGAGCTTGATTTCTTTTGGAGTTTGTTTTCTATATAATTTTACATTTCCAGCAAGTAACAGTCGCTAAAGTTTGGGGTCCAATTACAAAAACTGTGGCTGACATGTCTCTATCTCTAATTTCATGTATGTTGCAACTTGTGTACTTTTGGCCTCATTGACTTCCTCATAATCTACGGATGAGGAAATTTTAGCTTTTATTTTTTTTATTACCTTTTTCCCATCAGAATTGTCACACAAGAGATCACGTTTCACATGTTTGAGGATTTTCCATTTAGAAAGTCTGTAGCCTTTTCTGGACATTTCTCTTGACAGGTGCTAAAAAGTATATGCGTTCTTTTTTAAACCCTTCTCATCTCCACCTCAGTTTATCAATACCAATACTTGTAGGTGGTATTGAGTTAATTCCAAGCTTGTTTATTTGGACAAATTTTAAAATATCACTGATACCAACATTCCTTATGACGTAAGCCGAGTGTAAGCTGCCGTGCTAATAAACAAATGACTTGAGCTGGCAGTGAAGTAGGCTCTGCTCACATAGGCAGCTGCTGATGCTGTGGCAGTCAGACACAAAGGCCATTTTAAACATTCTGCCTTGAAACCTTTCAGACTGGAATTTTAGGCCCTTTTAAACACACACACAGTCACAAACACAACTGCTTCCCCAGTATGGGTGGAGACATAGAGGCAAACATGTCACAACTACTTCCCCAGTACAGGTGGATACATGGAGGTGAAAAAGGTCAATATATGTTACCAAAGTGTGTATATGCTGACTTTGTTTGAATTAATATAATAGCGATATATATACATATATGATAATACAGCGATTTTATTAGATTGCAGAAAGACTGTACTGCCCTACTGTGTGTTTGCACAGTGTGGTTAGCAGAGTTGTTAGTACTCAGGCGTGCAGCATGTTCTTTTGAATGAACAACTTGATTAAACTGGAGCTGTACTGCCTGTATGTGCTGTGTTCATATGGCATCATGGACAGAGCGTGTTTAAACTGTGTGAGTCAGCAAAGAACAAGATTTCTAAAATTACACAGTGCATGTCTGGCTTTAGAGGATGTTCAATTACAGCTCAATCAACCAACCAAAAACTTTCAATAATTCGAAAAGTTCCTCAGATGCTTTAGGTTTGTTAGCCTCAGATGTGATTCATGCTGTCACTGTCCTACAGAGACTGCTGTTGAGAGAGATGAGGAGCTGAAAGTTACTACGAAATGTACTTCACTCATAGCCGTTAAACATGGAACAAAACCTGCACCTACACTTCAACATAAAACACATTTATAAAATATTTATAAAATAACAGAGAAAAATTCAATTTCCATAACCCAAGTGTAAGTGGGGTGGGCAAAAGTGGAAAGAGTGGAAAAATAACATACTGATACATTTTTGGGTGACACTGAAAAATAAATAATTGAATCTTTTGTACATTAAGGTTCGACTGAAATTTTTGTAAAGGTAAAAGAAAAGGTGGTCTCTGACTTTTGCACAGAACTGTATGCGATTTCAATGGATTTCAATTATGATTGATGAAAAACGAAACAGAATCTTGCCCTAGAAATCAATTTCTGTGCTTCTCTTTCCTCTTATTTTGCTCTCAAAGAACTCAAAGAGTGGAAGACCTTCAGTGTCTTTTTCATTTTCCTGGTTTCATAAAGGCGTTTCTATGATAACTGCCATCAAAGTGACAGCAGCTTTTATGACTAGCGCGTCCCGCCCAGGCCTGAATAGATAGACAGTGATAGTGATGCTCATTGTTAGCCTGTTGGTGGGGCAGTGGATCCTATAGAGAGGGCGGGGCCAGCGAGCCATGCTGGTGAATAGGCGTGTAGGGTGTCCATGCCCTTTGGTGCCCTTCCAGGTGTGGGAATTAGGGGGCAGAAAGCACCTGCAGGGCCTTCACACTGGATCTCATTATATCGCGTGCCACTGTGGCGGACGCCTTTGCAGGCATCGTGTGAGATTCAGAGGCTGCAAGAGTCTGGTTTCATTTCACCACAATGTCCATGAATGCGCTCGGAGATCATTCCTTCTGTGTTCACAAAGACGCACACAAACACACATCATTCAAACCCACACTCGGTACAGTGTGACAATAAGGAGGTCGCTTAGATCTATGATGTATCAGGCCAACAACAACCTACCTTATGTTACCTTACCATGCTTGAAAAAAGAAGTTTCTTTAATACCTTCAACACTTCTCGATATTAAGTTTGCCACATCCATCATTCTCTCCCTTATTGCACTGCAGTGTCACATGTGATGCGTCTGTGTTGCAATGCCATTCCTTACATTCCATGAAGAACTACAAAATGGGAGCCTGTCACAAACAGATCAACACTAGAAAACATAGGAACATTCCTAAGACAAGTTTTAACAAATAACGCTTCTTTAGTTACATAAGGTTCAGTCTGCAATAAGCACTCTGCTTGGAAGGGGTGAGGCGGCTAAAATGACCACCCAGACTGAAGTACTATAGTCATCTGCAAGGAAGGCCATGTGATCATAAGGAGGCCGGTTCAAATGACATCTTACCACAATGATTCAGTCTATGACAATGTTTCAGAAAACTGCTAGTTTGTGTCTCTAACATAGTCACAATAGCAATTTTTGCAAGCGGGTTGCGGGTTTCTGCCCAGCATTACATTCGAGAATGGGTCAAGTGAGCCAAATCTGAACATGAGCTTTGGCTTCAAGAGCTATGCACCCATCACAATGCATTTGTTGTTCTAAGCCAGCCCTCCATAGAGCACCCTTTCTCCTGAACACCCTTGGCCGGACTTAACCTCAAAGCGATGGAAAAGTGTACAGTGGGAGATGTCCTTTCTGCCCACAGCCAGGCCAGTAATTGGCTACGGACGACTAATTAAAAACTCACCTCATCTACCTTCAATTTCCTGAGAACGATGTGTAATATGATACCAATGGCATTTCAATTTTAATCGACGTAAGCACAATTTGGTCCCATGATATTGTCTACACAGAGGTTTTAGATTAAGGGGGAAAAACAAGTTTCTTTCAGTATTTAGCATGTCCACATTCTTCGGAAGATGTGCTATAAGTTGTTCGCAAATTAAATGATTTAGTGATGTTGAAGTTTGGATATTTAATTGCTCTGAAAATACATTTTTTATTTAGTTTTTTGGCAGCTACACATCCTTTCAGATTCATGGAAAACATGTTGAGTTGCCTAAAGATGCTCAAAGATGACAGTTTTAAGCGCTGTTATTGTATCTGTTTTGGTGGTCTACCAGGTCTTGCACCTTTAGGAGTCCCATTTTCTCTGTTTTGAACACTCTGGTTGGAAATCTATCTATCTATCTATCTAAATTAGAAGAGTTATTAACTGGGTGGATTATAATGGCACTATCAAGACCACTCCAGCCTCCAGGTAACTGCTCAGATGTCCTGCATCTACATGTTTTTTTTTTTCTTTATCTGTTTCCACCATGTAAAATGGTATTTTAATCGCTATGCTAGCTCAGATATCATGCAATACCTCCCCGTAAAAAGTACATTTGAGCCCAGGTCCAACAGTGATGGATTTAATATGCATCTTTGAGATATAATGGCAGGATATATGGGGATTTTATAGGGAAGAATCTTGCAAACACATGTTCATGCTCTGAGGCAAACAAGGAGGGATTTGCAAAACCATCTGTTGGACAAAGCCTCTAGAAAAAACACTAATATGGACTTAGGATATTATTTTCTCCACAGGTGGGAATGGCAAAGGTTCCGCTGCAAGGGGCAGAAGAAGGCAGAATGGAAAGAAGTAAACAAAGGTTTGGGGAAATTAGACATTTATAGCTTGTTATTCAGTCATATTTCACAGGTGGGTAGGAGCTGACACAGGACCCTAGTTTTATGGCACTGTTTACATCAATTCTCTTTAATTTGTGTGTATTTTGAACCTGAAACATTAAAAAAGGACCCAAAGATCAGTCTTAAAGGTAATCGTACTTAGTTTTAGGGCAGTAATAGTGTAATACAGTCCAGACATTATAGAACTTAGTCAGTCAATAGTATTTGCAGCTCAAGGTCAAGTAAGGAAAATACAGCAGACTACTGAAAGTTAAGGCTTCTGTTGTAGACCCCCATGAGAGGTTGTGCATAGTTGGTCCAGTAGTAGCATTGGCCCAGCCTATGGGCAATTTCTGCCTATTGATTTCTTATTTGTTTCTCAGCTTGTGAGATTTAAGCCTTGGCTTTACAACATGACTCTTTCTGCTATGAGGCTGGAAAGCTTGTTTGGGATGTCTTTACAACATTGATGAAAAAATGATATAAGACAAAACCAACCGAGGTGTAATAACAGACCGAGGTATAATAAAGCTCCAGTGTCACTTACCATTCATTTTTTATACGAATTATGCCTTACATAAGCTTGGCTTCTTTAACTGAAATTTGGATGATGAGTGCATGACAGGGGGGGCTTTTATAACCATGGCTGTTTTTCTGGTTTCTGGTCAATTATACTTCACCACTAATCCCGCTCTGGTGACCCCTCCCCCGCCTCCCATTTTAGTCATGAGTGGTTTCGCTCCAGGAAAACAAATCTTTAGGGGGCAGATTGCTGCATGTTTGTTGACCTGCCAGGGTGTGGAGAAACATGAAGCAAGACTGTGACAGGGCTCTGAAGTGACACGGGGAATAGTAGGTCAGACATGACGGACAGAACGAGTTGTGCTGGCCTGCTGTCAGGCCGTAAGTCCTTAGTCAACCTCCATCCAGCACACTTAGAATAAGGGAGCTGCAGAGTAGTACAGATGTGGAATCAGATTCAGGCACATATCTGTGCTGGAGAAATAGCTGCAGTCTGTATTCTGATGGCAGGGTGCAATATATTATACAAGGGATTTATTCTGAATGTTCACCTTGTATCACAATGGCGGCACACCACCAAAACCAATTAGATAAACTTAAGATTAAACATAAGATAAATAGAACATACAGCTTTGAGAGAGGAGGCTCCTCTCCTACTTCAGATCTGAAACAATAAACAGGTGTTCCAGTCCATCCAGCCACTGAAAGCAGACAGCAATATGGGTCTGAAAGGACGTGTAGCTGTCAAAAAGAAAAGGAAACAAAGAAAAAAGGAGATCTGCAAATGAAACAAAGAAGCTTCTGGTGTTTTAGAACAATGGGCTGACCACCCCTAGAGTCCAGCCCTTATCACCTAAGACTGTGATTGGGATTACTAGGATCATGAGAAACAGAAAATGCAACTAACGTTAACAAACTGAAAGGAAGCTCTAAATTCCACAAACAGTGGTATTATTTGATATTATGTGTAAATACTTAATACCACACTAGGACGCGGAAAGAACACTTGTTGCTCACAACCAAACAGTCCCCTGAGGCAAATTTAAACATGTTAGAGCTCAAGTTAAATTTGATTTAATTCCTTTTAGCGATAGACCTTTCAATCCCATGCGAGTCCTGATGAGATGTAATTAAAAGGCCAGACTGTGAATCCTGCTCACACATGAGGCATATAAACGCTCAAGGGATTAATTCAGCGTGGGACCCCGGCAGAGCAGCCCACCATGCTTAAGAGGAGGGGAGGGGGAAGGAAGGCTCTTATGAGATTAATTGCCGCAACATTAAGCCATTAAAATCTTATCTCTGATAAATCATTTAGGGGAAGTCTTGGAATTTTTTCATGCTCAATAAAGAGGATCCCGATTAGCAGTCCTTGCCTCCATGAAAGGGCAGTGTGCATGGGACGGCCCACTTAAGAGGCCTGTGGTTTTCCTGATTAGCTGTGTCCTTCCTGATGTTGACGGATATCCTGCTGCCTTTCAGTAAACCAGAGCTCTCCCACTAACCAACAGAGACACTGAAATTACTTATTTTTCCCCCAAGAGTCCAGTTTTTCCCCTCTCTCTCTCTCTCTCTCTTCCTCCACTCTGTTTCCAGAAAGACAGAAATCAACTGGTTACTGGCAATATACCAGTTTACCCAAATGTGAATTTGTGTCTCTAATTAGAGGCGCAAAGGTTAAATTTGAAACTCCAAGGGAGACAAACACGTGTTCATCAGAACCACATGGAACACCTCAGCACTCATCAGTCCGCTTCTTAACTGCAAAACGGGATGACGAAACAAGATCTCTCACTGTAATTCATAATAACAGGTTGCTTCCTCTCTCAGATCTTCTCTGATTGTGTAATCATTTGCAGTTACATCTGAATGTAATTTGCATCTCCAGCTGGTTGGTGAGTTCTACCACAGAGAAAGTGCAGTTATAGGAACGAGCAGTGCTTTGCAAAAGATTCTAAGCAAGATGCAGCAAGACAGCAATGTATTGGCATCGGGTTGACTAGGGGTACCTTTATCTCAAATATCCAAGTAGCACTAAGCGCACACAGGGCCTTGGTAAAGAACCCCAACCACTCCAACTCCAAACTTTTTTAATGAGAATTATTTTCTCAAAGGACAAATTACTCTTCAGATTAATGCAAAGGCTTGCGGTGATTTAGAAACTGTTGGAGGCACCTCTCGAGGGGTGAAAATTTATGTGTTTGATTAAGCCTAATTTTACTTTTCCCAAAAAAGAAAAATGAACAGCCGGGCATTATACTGTTTCGTTATTCCATAAATAAGGTAACTGCTTATATTAAAATGAACAAATGCATTAAAAAGGAATATATATATATATATATATATATATATATATATATATATATATATATATATATATATATATATATATATATATAAATATAGATGCTAAATTCTAGTCACCAGAAGAAAACAGTTGCTTGCTGTGCTGCCAAATGCACATGTTACCACAGGAATAATAGGCTACATTCATTGGCTTACTACAGGACTGTATTATAAGTGATGTGGAAAGTGGCACAGTGACTGCATCTGGTGTAAAATGGGCTTGTCAACTTCCTGGAATCCCAAAAGTTTTTATTTGAAACTGACATAGCATTTCCCAGTAACTGCTGAGCCACTACTTTGTTTCCATTTGTGCATTATTGTTACAATACCTGGCCCTATACATCGGAAATAAAACAGCAAATGAAACAAATAAAGTGGCGAAGATACATATACATTTTTTCCAGGTTGGGTGGCAGACAATGGTTTACAAAACAGAATGATAAAGCGTGGGAGAGAATAGATTTTTTAAATTGCCACAAACATGCCATATGGTACTCTGACACATGGTCAAAGGGTCATGTTTTATATATTGTGCATAAATATCATCAGATATATTTGACTACATCCAGTACTGGTACACTAATTACACTGTCGCTTTTGAATATTATTTATATGTGTTTGGAAACAATATTCTTATTTATTATTTTATGTTTTAAAGATTTGATTGCATTGCTTACAATGTGCATATTTTAGCACATATAATGGCATATATTAGTATATTACTAGCATATATTAGTAACATAATCATAATTATCTTAATCATAAGTTCTTAACTATCGTTGCTCTCTACAAAATTGTAAACAGTAAACAAATATAGTCTTTACAGGAGAGGCCAAAACATGTAAAGAGATTTTGTGGATAACATCTTGTGCTGATAACTGAAAATAATACCGGATTGAAACAAGGAAAACTTGGAAAGGGTTCAATAAACACATCGGCATGTAAAACCACTATTTACTGTATGTTCTTGAATATTTAAAAAATAAAGTGTTTTGCTGAGCCAATAAAAGTTTCCTGTCTGGAATAGCAATTTAAAAATAATGTCCACAAATGCGTAAACTGCATGGCATGTATATGAAATCTATATATTGATTTCCGTATGGGCAGATACATAGTCGATGCAATCATCTCTGCTGATTAACATCACAGATCAGTGTCAGGCATCATTAATCAGCCCAATAACTTCAACAGTAAATGGAGGCCCTTTATGGAACCTAAAGTAAAATAAAGAATCTTTCAGTTACTGTGGGTCCAAAAGTGAAACACAAGTGAGAATAGCAATCAGGTAGACCAGGAGCGATAAAACTATAAACAGTGACACACGTTTAGTCCATTACAAATCCGTAAAACGTGGGGAATTTGAGCAGAAATAAGTGATGTAATTTCTTTGTACTCTGATGTAGATGTACTCTCTAACTTATCTTGTCCTTTTTGCCTTGTTCATTTAAAGATAAAAGCATTACCTTCAAAGTGAAGGGCGTCCTGTGGGCACATATAAAAGGGCAAGCTAAAACATGAATAACACTAACATGGCTTTAACATCATTCTGGAAAGTGAGGCTGGTTTTTGAAGGCAGATTATGTTCATATTGTTTGGGAAAGGCAAACAAAGCAATGACTGTGACACGGACTGAGTCATAGCCACAGCGAGATAATTAAGGATAAGACAGATGTTTACTGTTTTATCAGGGGAATTTCAGAACTATCCAGCAAAACGTATATCTACCCAGCTTTACAGAATGGCACTTGCGCTATTATATATTTTTTATGATTAAGGAAGCCTATTTTTGGTTCCATAATATAGTTAGTTAAGGCTGGCTTAAAACTTATGGCTAAACCTTTAGCCAAACAGGCTCACAAGTAGACATCTGGGTCATTAATGTATGATTAAGAAAACAGAAAATTAATTCATTTTCTTGTTTTTATTCAAAATCTAACTTTGTGAAATGTACTTGAGACAGTTACGCCATATGAGCTTTTTCTGGTTTGGCTGAAAATTGTAAAAAAATTTAATGTTAATCCCATGATTGCTCTGTAAATTCATATAAACAGCACTTTCTGACCAATATCACTGCAGTTTTGAAACTGTTTTCTATAATGTACATATATTTGACACATTGGACCAAAAAAAGGCCATGTCATGTCAACCACCCATATACTATAATGCAATTATCAATAAGAACCATGTTTGTACAGAGCAATATTAAATACTGAACTGAACAATATGTAGATAATCCTGTGGTGTGCACACGTATGACCTGGCGGTCTCTCCTGCTCTGCAAAAATGGTGCTAAATGTTTCACACTCAAAGTCATTTGTCTAATATGTGCATCTTGTTCACTTGTATTTATGTCTCTGAGCATCAGACTCTGTTTAGTAGCTTAGTAAAGCAGTTTAGAATAGTTTAGTAAATATCACTGTAGTTCACACAGTCAGTAACAGTACTTTCTCTGGCTTGAATAAGGCACTGAGCTGCAAGACCCTTTTGCTGAGTAATATAGCTGAGCAATGGAAGTGTATCCCAGGCGACATACTAGCCCGTCTAGTGTAATGCCACAAAATGGTGCCATTGCAGATTTAGCCATGAGCATTTTTACTGCTGCTGCTCATCCCACACCGCTAGCGTGACCCTTGACTTGATTATAGCCTACATTCTTCTTAAAAGAAAAAAATCTGCAGGGATATTTTTCCACAGAAGCCTTGCGAAGTAATTCAAATCTATAGCAAAATTTTGAGCTTAAATATTACAATTTTTACAATCATTTCCAACAGAAAACCAACAAAAATGAAGAAAATATGCAGATCAGATAAAGACGCTACTGGCGTTCCCAGAACAATAGATAGACCATCCCAGTCCAGACCTCAACATCACTGAATATGTTAGGGATTTCTTGGAATGTAAGAATCAGAAAATGCATGTATTTTGTTTTCTTCCTGAAAAAATAAATAACTTGTTATAACTGTCGTTTTGACTGGAAATAAAGAGTCTTCTCACTTTTGCACGTCTACTTTTAAAGAAAAGCAAAGAAAAAACAGGGGTTCTCTGGTTTTGATATGGCAATGATGAACACAATCTAACAAGATAAACATACAATGAGGGCTTAAGGTATAATGATCCCCAGCGTTCACAATGCAGCAGGGATTAGCAACGCAGCATCTCACATTACCAACACAAAGTGACAATTTTCGGTTTCAATGCATGCATAGTGCGTAAATGCAAATATGCAACACACCCACACCCACACACTTTCTGACATGCTCCAGATGTGTCAGCATTAAGTTACATCTCTAAGCCAAGGTGGGTGACCTTTCTGGAGACTAAACTGTTCTAGCCCGTTTGGTTTCATAAAAGTTACATGAGTACAGACATGAAAGTTGATATGGGCTACAGTGTGGGCACTGAACATTCCTGTCATCAGCTCATACACCCTGTACTTCTTACTACAGTTTTTTTTGTTTGTTTTTGCTACTATAACAGAGTATGTCACCCAAGGAGGCAGCTTGCATGATTAAGATGTTTATCTAAAGGTGGACAGAAGTGTTAAAAGTCATATCAAGATCATAACACTATATTTTGGGGGTTATATCTATAACTTGAGCAGTGACCTGAATAGAGGTAATATCGAATAGTCCATATTGTGGGGAAAAAAATTGTAATCATCATCTAATACCTGCTTTGGCTTATTAATACTCAATTATGTTAACATACCAATTACTACTAAAAACAAGAACTTCTTAATGTCACTTAGTGTTTTTATAATCAGAAACACACTAATTGCCAGATAAATGGTTTAAAATAATTTGCACAATATTGTACATTCACATAGCAACCAAACTGGTCTGATTATTTTTATGGGATAAAACTGGAAAATGGCTAAAAACACAAATATCACAGGTGGGGGACAAATCATTAAAATGCAAGATAATTTTAATGAAGTTAAACTTTGAAGTTCCAGTAAAATATAAAAAGAATGTTTGTATAATATTAAACTTGCATGTGATGTTAAACATCCAGCAAAGCTTGATTGAAAAAGTAGGATATAAATATAATAAAACATATAAACATATAAAATCTGAGAACTGTGTGGGTGTGGCCAATTAACAGCCGGATTGAGAGCTCTCTATCCAAGACTCAAAGCCTGCTCAGCCACTTATACAGAACTAAATCATTATCCACCATTTAATGTGATGTTTAAATATCTGACCATTTAATGAAATGAAGGAACACACGAATGAACAATTTTTGTGTACAGATGAACGAATCAACAGGTGACAGGCTGCTAAAGACAGGTGGGCCAGCTTGCAAACTTTTGGTTATGATGGGTTAGCTTTAGATTGTCAAGGTTCTCTGACTCTGAAACTGTTTCATGCGGCCGGGGCAAGAGACCCACCCTTGTGATTGGTAGGGAGAAGCATTCCCCAAGATTAGGGCCACCAAGTTTACCTCCAGAGGAGAGAAATTTGATGAGATGTATCGACCATTTATTGGAAAAGGCAGCATTATTTAAAGAGGACACTGTTTACTGTTTGCCTGCAAAGAACAAAACTAACCTAATTAGAAAGAAACCTCAGATTTAGGTTCCCCTGGTCTTTCAAGCCTAGACACATGCTTTAAAGAGTGTCCTGTGCTGATAACTTCTTAGATCTGAGGCCAGAACTGCAGTATTCATTTTCAACAAATGTCCAACTAAATTATCTTGCTTATACACTACACCTGAGACACGAGGAAACAAACATACATAGACAAAGTAAAAAAAAATAGGACAACACAGAAAAAAGTAATCAGCTCAACAGCAAAGAACACCGCAGTGATATATAAATTCTGTAAGCATGTATGAAAAGGGAAATAATCCCAAATTTTACGAGCAATAGCACTCGCACAACCTAACCTTGTGGTTAAAAAGCTTCATTTTTATAGTCTAGCTCATAAACAGAAGCCTTAAGAAAGCCCTGGGGTTTTATTTGCTGCAGTCGATTAAAAGCTTATACGTATAAGCATGCAATTTGTTTTCCAAAGCAGATTTCCTTCTGGAAGTGTGAAACAATACAATCTTGTACATTCATTAAGGCACCAGTTCTAGCTTGATAGCTTATAAATGACAAAGAAAATAGCATTGGCCTTCAAAACTTTAGGATATGATTTTCAAAGCCAAAGAGTCGTACACAGTTCTCTCTTCATTGTCTATACAACCTCCAACAATGGACCCTCATTCACACTATCTATCTAACTACCCAACTATTGTAAATGCCACTCCAATCTTTTACAATTTCCTATATGTGAACTCAATTGTCTTGGACAATGTTCTCATCTCTCATGATTATTCTCTATACCAAGAGATAGGAGGCCTACTGTGTGAAATCCAGTATACTGTTCACTGCCCAAAGAAAAACAAGTATCTTCAAAATGGCAATGGTCATTTCTGTTGGTAAAATAATAATTACATACAGTTTTTTAGACCTTATATAGCCATATATAGAAAAACAGCACATGCAGCTCAGGAGCACGCAGGAGAATAATACAGAATCTTGAATCTCATAGCCAGGCTGCAAATCTAACCTTGATTAATATTCAAGCTGTTAAACCAAACTGTTTTCTATAGTATAACATTCTTGCAGTGTAATCCCGAGCCCAGTCAAAACGGCCATTAAGCACATTTTATTTATTTTTAAAAATATATGATATATAAAGCAATTCACTTGCATAAGGATGCGGTGCTTAAAGGAAAATAATTAAATTTTAAAAAATATACAGAAAAAGAGTCCAAATAAGACCTGGTAGACTGCCAACACTGCCACCATCAGATAAACAGTGGCTTAAGCTTTTATCTTTGAAAATTCTGATTCAGATCTAAAACATCTACAGATGTTTCTGTCCATCCTTCCACTGTGAGAAGATAACTCAACACTACAGGTCTATAAAAATGTGTAGCTGTCAAAAAAACGTTACTGAGAAAAGAAAACAGACAGAGAGAAGAACATTCGCAAATTAACAAAGATGACAAACCATAGACTGACCACCTCAGGGTCCAGACCTCAACATCACTCAATGAGTTTGGGGTAACTTGGATCAGGAGAAGCAGAAAGAGCAACCAGCTTCAAAAACTTAACTTTGTAGGTATAGAAAACCGTCCTGCATGCCTCTGTCTATGTTTTCTCTTTTTTTTCCTTATATTACTTTTTTAAATATTTCGCCTGATTAGTAAATACATGAACATGTGGTCTCTGACTTTTTCAGTATTTTATAAGAGTTTTACAGAGTTACAGTGAGCGCTGTAGTGTTATATCATGTATGAAGATGCACAGGAGCTAAGCTGCTGTTGAGGAATAGGAGGCTAAGTATCCCTCACTATGGCATTGTTTGCTTTCACAGGGCAGCATTTGGCTCTCACCAGGATTTTCTTTTTTTTTTTTTGACATGTGAGAAGGGTGCTAGACATTAAATATTTAACAGCTCTTGGGCCATTTGTGCTCGGGGTGTGTGTGTGAGCGCGTGTTATGGGCGTGCTGCAGCGGCATGCTGTGCATTACTAGCTCTGTGATGAGTCTCCTCACACTCCGCACTCCTGCCAGCATGACTCAGTCAGCCCTGTGTGCCACACCACAGCCTCCGCCACCATACGCCACTCGCACGCCCCAGCCCGAGAGGAGAGAGGGGGTAGTCTTTTTTTTTTCTCTTTCTTTCTTTTTGACCCATGAGCGTCTTTTCTGACAGGGTCAGGTCACAGAGGTGAGGAGACGGGGCCCGTGTCTCCAAACAAATGGAACAATGCGGGACAGTGGAGGAACACTGAAAGTCAACAGTTTACCCAACCTACAGTGCATCAAGCTGCCTTTAGTTCTAGACCTTAAAATATTTTACTAAAAAAAGAACATTATTTTATTTGTCTAAACTCAAACAAAATGACAAAAAAAACTTTATGACCGAGTTGCATGCAAAAGTTTCAATGCACTTCATCTGCTGTGTAGAGCTCATTTCTGCACAATTTAAAGCAAATTTTGCAGTAAGTATTGATTTTAACAAACTTTACACAAAGCATTCAATAAAACATCAAATGTGACATGTGCAAAAGTTATGGAGCATTTGATAGTTTATGTTCTTTTTTCCAATAAAAGTTACGCTCTACATTTTCCAGAGAAGTAACATTTTATGCTTGTTGTAGAAACCTAAAAATTGACTGCGGAATAAAAAGACTAGAACTAGAACAGAATAGAAAAGCTGGAGCAACTGCACTTGACCCTAGATTCACCATGCCCAGTGCCAGCTAAAGGGTAAAAAGTCCACCAGCTTTGGGCTGTAGACCTGTGAAACTGTGTTCTCTGGAGTGATGGGGCCCCATCATCTACTACTGCGATGAGTTGAAGTGGCATTTGTGGTCCAGAACTAATCATCCAACATCATGACCTGACCTCACAAGTTTCAAGTTTCAAGTTTATTTGTCATTTGCACATCATGTCAGGACATAACATGCATTGAAATGCTTGGGGTGAGGCTCAGATACAACTCTACAGCAGGGCAGTATTATATATGTAAAACAGTGCAAACATATAATAAATAGACAATATTAAAGTAAAAATAAGCTAAAAAATATACATATAGTTATAACTGAAATTTATAAAGGACCATACAATACACAAGATATATACATAGGATACACAGGGGGACATCTGTGAAAAATTTTGCATGGGCAGGTTCTAAGTAGATATATCTATTTAAAGTGACTTAGTGATATTGTCCATAGCATATCAGAATAAATAATATAAAGTGTAACAACGTAGCAGTGGTCGAGTGAATTAATGCTATTGTGGCTGAATGGCATCAAATCCTCGCAGAAATATTCCGACATCTAGTGTAATGTCTCCACAGTGGAGGCTGAGGCCAGAGGCTGACATAGAGCCAGCCATACAAGGTTTCTTTGTTTGTTTATATGACAACTATTGTAACCAAACAGATTTCAAACCAGCTATTAAAACACAGCCTCAATGAGAATAATCAATAATTAGAAATAAGAAATCCTTCTAATATATCCTTCTAATATTGCATCTTAGATTCAGCCAATTTTGTCTCTACGTCAGCTTCTGCTAAGATCTCTTAGAGGTTTGTTGGATTCAAACACTGTTTACATAGTGGTGGTCAAAATGTGATTAAAAAGTCCAAATACGTTTGTCGCCTCTTCAGGCAGAGTTCAGTGAACAGGAAAAGCAAACTCGCATTCCAACATAAAGACCAGGCGTCAGACAAAGGAACATCGCAATTGCGGTGGAGTCTACAAATGGTTGAGAAATATCCAGGGCTTTGATGTTGTTTCCTGCTCTTAGGCAGTTCCCCTTCTTTTAAGGGCAATTTGGAAGACAGTCCAGCTGATCCCAGCTCTTTCTCCACTGCCCCCCTCTCATTCTCTCCTTTCCCCCAATTTACTCTAACAGCGCTGCCTTCCTTGCCACACCAGAACACTTGAGAAAAGATCCAGGCCGATCCTACAAAACCTTTCGCGTGACAATGATAAGTATAGGGTTATTTTCTTTTTCTGCCTCATTCAAATCTCTTCTGACACTGGATTAGTGGGTCAGCAGTCCAAAGCTATGGACGTCTGTCAAAACCACTTATCCTTTTTGGGTAAAAAAATCAATAAATCAATGATGGCATTTAGGAATGCGCCGATCTGAAGACATAATAAAGGTAAAGGGGTGCAGTAAACAAAAGAGAATCTAATATATTGAGGTTTTAAAAACATAAACAAATGTAATAGCACCAGCAAAGAAATGTGTAGCTTATCTGGTAACAGGTTCCGGAGAGGACTGTGTCATTCAAATGAGTGAAACAGCATGTGCTGACCATTTTGCATCTATGCTTTAATGGATTTGCAGTTTGTGGTGGTTTTTTTTTAGGACCAAAATGTATTGCGCGGTCAAAGCAATTAGAACATACAGTGTGATTTACTAATGATATGTATGCATTTTCAATGTCACTGTTCTGCATCCTATTATTGTCAGTGAAGCTCTGCTGGATCCATGCAGTCTAAAAACTCCAGATTTCCAGTGTATGCAAATAAATCCAGCCACTCCAGACATTCCACATGAAACTTTCCCCAAAGATCTCAGCAGTGGCTATCATTCCACCTCTAGTTTTACACATCCACTGCTGATTTGGTGGGAATAGGCTTGCTAATGAGATAAAGCTAACTTGTTAATTCATGGACATGACTGATGCATATCATAAACATTTCTGTATTCTCATTGTAAGCTTTGGTTCTTCTATTGGTTCTCTTAGTTCCTATAACACATCCTACACCTACTAAATGGAGGTAATTCCTTAGAAAATAATTTTAAGTACATTTGACATTTTATTTATGTTATGAAGAATAATCATATAAATTCAACCCACTATGCAACTAAGTACAATCTGATCTGGTAAAAAAAGATGAAATATTTGGTAAATAAACTACTAGAGTCAATTTTGGTAATGCTTGGTAAGGTTTGGTAAGGTTTGGTTAGGTTTTATTATATGTTATGGTATGTGGGTGTTTTTCCTCCTTTTATGTTTTGCCATTTTCTCCTAATTTTAAGCTTACCCATGCTCATACTGTTGATTCCAGCAGCTATTCTATTGCTCAAGCTGCTTTATGTAAACTAAGACCTCTTTGAGATCTAACTATTACTCGCCAAGCACCAGGTGTTCAGGGAATTTCCTCATTGTGCAGGTATCAACATAAAATTGAGCCCAATAACAGATGAACAGAAATGAACAGAAAAAAATATTCTTTAAATATTCATACAGTACACCAAGAAATGTCAAGTAAAAGTATGGGCAATGTGAGATAAGTACAGATATAACCAAGAGGGTGGGGCGGCAAATCTAAATGTAAACATGTTTACAGAAAGTTTTATATAGTGCAAGCCAACATACATATGTGCACATATGTACATATACATATGTGAATACAGTAGAAAAGAGGGAAAGCTGTTAGTCAGAAGGATTATGTTATGGTATATACAGCGGTTATGTACATTACAGTGTGTGTTGCAAAGCGTTAATGCGGCGGTTTAAAGCAGAGGGATGCAAGAGTGAGGGGGTTAGCCATGATTATTTTCTCACTCTTCTCCTCAGCCTAGATGAATAAAGTTCTTAGAGGGTAGAGAACCCACAGTCATGACTTTCTCTGCACAATGCACTGCTTACGCTTGGTCTGTGAAGATGCAGGATGAAACAGATGGACTCTGTTATGGCAGTGTAGAACTGGACCAGCAGTGCTTCAGGCAGTCCAAATACCTTGAGCTGTGGCAGGAAATACAAGCGCTGCTGTGTCTTTTTATAACTGCAGTGCTGTTTCTGTCCCATTTAAGATCCTGCTGAATGGTAGATTTTTTTCTCAAGCAGTTTTGGAGCATTTCTGTAGGTCCAATCATTATAAAATTAAACATTTTCATACAATGTAAAGGACAGCGGCAGAGCTCAAAGAAGACTTGTTTTTTTGGGTTTTTTTGGCAAGCGACTACATAGTAAAGTAATCAAACTATTATTATATTGGATATTATTAACTATAACTACAATTTAGACATTCAATTGATTATTTAAGTTTAAAGTCCTACATTAACATTATAAAATAAAATAACTGTAACTCTATGAATTTATTTTAAACAAAAATGCATAGAAATCTGTGTGTCCATCAGCCTGTAATGCAAATTGCTTAAAAAAAAACAAATAAAACTAAAAAAACTAAAACTTGCCAATTCATTGACAGTCATTGGATAGAGTGAGGGGTGGGAGAAAGAGAGAGAGAAAGGGAGGCAGCCAATGAGAGGTATGAAGAAGAGAGAGAGACAGAGAGAGGTTGGGTATTCTGGGGTGGGGTTGAGTACAAGAAGAAAAAGAGGGAAAGAGAGACAGCTCAAGGGGTATGCTAAGGTTGTTTTAGGGAGAGACAGACAAAAACAGACAGAGTAAGGAGTTGGTTAGGTTAGGGGTTATGTTAGGCAAAGGGGGGAGAGAGAGAGAGAGAGAGAGAGAAAGAGAGAGGGGTAGGCTGGGGATGGGTTGGCGTTGAGGGACCCCAGCTGCCCGGGTGTCAGGGTTAGTGGGACTTGGAAGCGGGGAGATAATCAGCTTTATTAGCGCTGCTAAAACCAATTTAGGAGCAGACTAAGGGGATCAGACGGGCCAGCTGTCCACACCACCCCCGCCTACTTCTCATCAGTGCCCTATTTCATTTCATTCAGCATCACCACAGGAGCAACCACCCCCAAGAGCAGGTAGCATAACTGAATTAAGAATCATTTAAAAAGCATGAAAACCTGACATTCTTGCTTCCCATATACCTACAGAACATCAGGTGAAGCACAGCCATGTGTGGACTCATTTAAAAGATAAATCAAAAGCTCTAGAATCAAGATTGTCATCAAATAAGGAGCTTACAAATAGCAAGGAAGACCATAAACCTGTTCATTTCACTTTTTGATTTTTTTGTTTGTCATTTGTGAAAGTTTAACAGTCAAAGACTGAAAAGCAATGACACATTAAAGAAAGATTAAATCAGAAGACATTTCTTCTGTTCCTAAGTAATTTGTATATCCATGTGTATGATGGACCATTATAAGTGTGATGACCTCATAGTATTTCTGAGGACTGATAAACAGACATGGAGCGAGAAAGGAGTGAGCAAGTGGGAGGAGGCATGCTCTCAGAATGAGGCCAGCTTCATCTTAAAGAAGGGGGACTTCACAGTAGTCTAGTGAAACCCTGTCCCAGACAGAACTTCAACAAGTCTCGGCTAAATCACTTTCCAGTCAGTAAAAGAGATTACCTTCTACCATCTCCTTCTCAGCCACAACAGTCCAACAGGACGCAGTACTTTTCATGATAGAGGATATGGGCTACTTAACATCTGCATTAAACCCAGCAGGAAACAGAACTGAGTACAAAATACTGGCACATGGCCTCACAGTGGCATTTAATCAACACAGTCAAAACACCAAGATACAACTAAATCAACTAAGAACTCTTATGAAGGCCAGGTTAAAGACATATCATCACTGTCCTAGTAAAGACATGTATCCCCATCTTAATTTTTCTACATCTTTTTAAAGCAGCAGCTTTTATGATGAATGGAACAATAGAAATGTTTCAAAATAGTTTAGAAAAAATGAAAAAAGTAAAGACTGTTTTTGGTCTCTCCTGTGAAGTTGCTGTTTTGAAGGTACTTGTTCTGCTTTGTGGTTCTGTGACGGTATTATTTCACTGTGGTTCTGAGTGAAGCTGACGGACGCTTTTCACAAAAATGGCCAAAAAGGCACAGCTGACAGCATATTTCAGGTAAACGAATTCAGTGAGAGAAAATGACTGACTACTGTATATGGGATCATCCAAACAGACTGACAGGGCTTCATGTGCTGTACGCTATGTGGGACAGTAATCATTTCTTCATTTTTCAAAGTATTTAAGCACGTTCTGTAATCGAAACACTAATCAGCAGTGGAACATATATTTGATACTGCCATTTTGAGGTAGGCGCCAGAAAGATCTGACTAGTACACAAGTCTAAAGTGATTTTTGGGTTAAGAGCACCAAATAGAAAAAAGACAATGGCCAATAGTCCAACTTCTTGAGAATCATATTCTTAGGTAAAGTAACTTTGGACACTTTGGAACTTTGGAAAAAAATCCTCTTCTTGGTGGTTTTAAAGTCATTAGTACAGGTCTGTCTGAAGTGCTTAACAATAGTTGGCATAGCCTTAAAGAAGCAGGTGTTATGAATATAAGTTTGACTGCTGGGTTCAGGAGTTTATTTATACTGTGGCTACTACAATAAAATTTGCAGCAGCACAAAAGGTGGTAATCTAAAACACTGTCAATATTTCCTGATAAACATACATTCCGGTTCCACTAACCAAACATTCTGGTCTTGGTTCTCTTGCCTATGGGGAAAGTGGTAAAGGCAGTCATCATTAGATCATTCGTTCCCTAGATGGCCTCACCGGTTAAGGCTTCAGTTACTAGGATGTAGAAGTGGGTGACACCGAAGACTGTGTTTAAGGAAGTCGTGTGACATCCTTGAACTAGTCCACCTCTTCATGTCAGGTGAACTGGCAGCGTTGCCTTGCCGTAAGCGCTTGGGTGACGCGACAGAGCATCCTGACCCGTGACTGGCTAAGCTATGTCTACCTGGACAGTGTGCCAGTCTGCATGTGAGTAAACGCACTCAGAAGGAAAACAGAGCTCACGTCTGCTGGGCCCAATCCAACTTAATCCGCTGTTTAACGGTTGTTTAAACAACCTCCGTGAACGTTAAGTGGGCTGCCTGTGCAAGTCTGAATGGGAGGCATTTACCTCATTCGAAAACAGGCACCGGGGGCCTCGGGGGTCATCCAGAGCACCATTTAGCTTGCACAAGAAAGCAACCATTATCACTCCTGCACAATGCCACAATTCTCCATCACCTTTATCCCTTTTGGTTTACATCAGCTGAAATGAGCTGATGATGCCCATCTCTAGGCTGTTTATTGTTTGATTCAGCACCAAAGGGCAGCTGACAAACACTGTGTACCATCTTATGATGAGGATGGTGGTAGCGAACATCTAAACCTGGCACAGTCATCAGTATACCATTTGTCTGCTGTGATAAAAAGAGAGATTGCTGTTGCTAAAATAAGTTTAGTTACATTATAGCATGTAAAAAAGAACACAGCATGTCCGTAGATGTGCGCACGTGTGTTTGTGTGAGGGCTGAATGTGTCCCTCTGTTTCTCCTGTCTTTATGATTACTTTCCGTGGTAATGTGGCAGCAGGCCTGACAAGTGGAGAATTAGAGGAGTGGCACATCAACGCGTGGAGAAGGCAAACACGGCTGCTGGGCTGGGCTGCTAACAGGGCTTCAGGGGATAGAGTGATTTACTACTCCTCTCAGCTGCATTAGAAACAGCCCCTTGGCTGTAATGAGCTTCTGACATCGAGCATGTTTGTACAGTGTTTTCTTTTATTTCAGGGGCATGACACGCTGATTGCAGAACATTAGGACTCCATTCCCCTGCCTAAACACACCCTTTCAGTTCACAGTAAAAAGGCAGCCGACTAATCTAACAAAAGTTTCTCGGATTGCCAGAATCAACATGAGGAGCGCAACCACCTGAAGTGATTTCTTTTTTTTATTAAAATTGAACACTAATGAATTAAGCATCGCATTATGTTTCTTACCTTGTCAGTTCACCCTTGATCATATGAATCCTCCTCAAACTTCTCTTTGTTATAAAATCCATAATGACATTGAGCCTTAAACTCATGCAGGAAGCTAACAGGTATATCTCCACTCGTGGTTCTCACACAGGCTTATTTAAACTGTACCGCATGGCAGTTCAATACACCCAACCAGCCCGTTACACATTGGTTCCTGCTGTCTACTGGGTATGGACCAATGACCAAGAGCTGTGTCAGACTGGCTCGGGCCAGCTGCTGAGACAGCCAGACATTTGGTAACACTTGTGCTTTGGCTGTCCAGATCTGTTAGTCAAGTCAAATCCCTAAGTCTGTACTACAGTGACCTCACAGTCCTGACACTGTAAGGCCAGGATATATACAGGCGGTGCTCCTGCATGCCTCTGTCAGTATTAGTCTGTACTTGTGCTCTTGGAAATACTATGGACCCACGACATGGCTCACATCACATCACAGAAAAGTAGACAACACTTTCACCAAACCTTCACAGTATTCCTAACATTATCAATGCTTCATGGAAAATATACAGTTCAGTGGCGTAACAAGGACCTTATGAGCCCAGAGGGAAAAAAAGGGCCCCTCCATGAAAAGTACTTTTAATGAATAAAAAGACAATGCATTTACTGGTTTCTTTATTACTGTTATGGTATATTCAAGACCTGAGAAGCTGAGCCTCAAAGCAATTAAACTTCCAGTCCCTTCCAGTACTAATTCCACTGCCAGAGTCCAAATTATGATCCAAAGGCATCTCCAGGATAGATTGTAAAGTTGACCGATATAGGTTGATACTCATTTAGATTCATTTATATTCATTTCATCACTTACAGTCAATGAATATTAGAACCTTATAAAAATTCTGCGTTTTGATCTTTAAACTGCATAAATGTTTAACATGCAAATTAACAATAACAAAAATAACTTTTAGCTCTCAGTGACATTTAATAGTCAATGATGTTCATAAATAATTATGCAGCTCAAACAATGGACTCAAGACCTTTCGGTTAAATAAATGTATACAAATATATAATGTGTACCCAGTTTTTATATAAAACAGAGTCACTGACAGTGCTGAAAGTATGAAAGTTTCAGTATTTCAAGAAAACCTGGATAGTGTGTAAACCTGCCTACAATAACCAAATACATACAACAGTAAATGCAACCCCAGTAACATCTGAGCAATTATGCAGTAAAAAGTCCACTGAAGCTCTGCTGTAGGTGTACACATTCTGAATGTATTCAAACCATCACAGCAGCAGTGAGGGTCCACACATTGTGTTTGCTCCATACACAGAAACCTCACTCTCATCAAAATGTAGAATTTATGGCCCAAATTACAGGCACAGGCTTATCATATACACATAGTATTTACAGTTAATAAATACCCCCAAAACGTAATTCATGTAGTAACAATTTATGTAGTAACATAAACTACTTTAATAGTAACTTTAACACAGAATAAAGTTTTTAACTATTTTTTACAATGCAATGAGTTGCTATTAGTTTCCCATGCCCACTGAACTGGTATTGACTGTTTTAAACTTTTCTGAAAGCTATAATTTTCGTTTCTGTCACTGAGAGTAATGTCTTTTTTTAATACCTCAGTTATCATGAGGCAAAATTTAACAGGTCCACTAGTGAGCAAATTATACCCCCAAAGAAAGCATTTCTCATACTGTGCACATATAATAATTAGGGCACTCCTGAATTCCCAGTATAAAGGCTTGAGCTGAGTTGTAATTGACAGTTAGCTTGATACATGACCAGAGGTTATTCCAGACAGCGAGTTCCCTAATAACCTGTTCACACTTAATCCCACCTCTTGACTTAACACAGCAGAGTGTGTCGCGCAGGTGCAGCCCATGTAAGTGTGTCACCCACATGCGGAACCAAAACAAACAGGCATGAGCTTAGGCTCACTTTAAGTAAGGAGACGTTTCTTAAAGTAGTGTTTGCAGAAAGGACACGCAGATCAACAGGTCGCTAATCACTAACCAGAGGTCCAGAGCTCCAGCTGAAATACTGATGAATGAGAATGCTCATGAACAGCGCACTGTTTACTCTACAATGTGGCTATTATTAAACAGTTAAAGAAGCAATTCTTTAAATGACACTTGCCTTGCTGCAGGCACTCCTGTGTCAAACTTCCAGTATCACCGCACCTTTTCCAGTATCCTATCCTTAGTTTAGTAAATGAACACCATATGGACACTCCAGAGAGACCTGTGGGAAACGGGCATGGTGAAAGAGGGAGGCATTAGATGACAGGTCCACTATTGTGGCCATCTGCAAAAAAAGTGAGTTTGAGCTGAAAGAGAGGTAGACTGCCCAGTATAAGCAGGTTGCCGTTAGGATACTCTCACTTTAGTTGGAAGATGACCCTCTAAGTTCTTGTGTTTTAGTTTTAATGAGGACAAGTTTTTCTCATCCTCTGAAGAGAGTTTCATCTTGTATATTCTTATAAAGTATCTGTGTGTTCATTTTTATAAATATTTTCAACCGCCTTTCATAAGATTTTTAACTTCCTGTGCTTTTGTTATTGAGCCTTGAAGATATTTGTAAGTGCCTGCCATGTATTTTAATGTTTGTAGATGGACTAAACCACCATAGGTCTAATAGACAGATGTATGCAAATATGGATTTCATGGACTGGTGGGCTATGTTTAGGAACTTACTTTTTACATATTGATACAAATTGTATCAATATTCAAAGTGTTAATTTAATATATGTGTACATACATTAAGTTTTATCTTTTGTACACATGGTTGGATTTGTATGACTATTTAAAGACCTGCCCAGTTATTCAGTAGTGCTAGTCAGCGATCTCAAGTGTTTCGTTACTTCAAGACTTTTTTTGTCAAAAGTCCATGTTCGCTGAATTGTCTCACTCTACCACACAGTGGTGTCAGAAGTGGGATCACCCTCTAGTGGACACCAGAGAAAAAGGTGACCTTAAAGATAAGCAGCGAGGAAGAGGTCCAAACCTGGCCAAAGAGAGCGAGGAGTCCAGCACAGTTAAGCCTGGTGATGGGGCTGGCATGATGATTGCACACGTCGGTGAGGGTCGGGACTCAGCAGACACATGCAGCACTCTAACTGGTGTTTGTATAAAATTAATTTTGATACAAATATTGTGGAGCTTTACCGGTAATAACAGGCCAATAAATCATTCACATAATGTCTAAAAAATGTATAAAAATATTGCTTCTTTAAATCAACACTCTTACAATCTGGACTGTCAAGTCCCCCAAATAGAAATGTTTCTGATCAGGACTTATTAGGACCTAAACCATTATAGGAAAATTACTGATTTCATCTGCAAACATCTAGATATGAGAGCTATTACTAGTTTTACTTATCAATAAAATGACATGAAGATGAAGCACTACACCTTTCACATCTTTTAAACCCTATATTTTAATATCAAATCCCAAATTCTCTCTTTACCAAATAACCAAGAATATCTGTGAGTAAATTTCAGTGACTAACTAACAGCTAGCTACGGCACAAGCCGTCTAAGCCAGGGGGTATTTGAGTTGTGTGGGCCTATTTTATGGTAGGTGAAACACTGTAAATGGGTTCACTGAGTTTAAGGATTTGACAACCTGTGGGACACTAATGTAAATTATTCACCCTCCCGTATACTCCATGGCCCTGGTTTTGCATAAGGCCACAGCTCCAAGCTATTTTCTAGAGCACGACAATTCAGGCCCAGCTTCTCTGAAAGGGACACAAGGTTGCTGTTTGTTCCTCAAATGTCATAAGGTACACTTCGTCTTACCCTCATGGGACAGCTAGAGGCATAAACAGATAGAAAGCAAAAGCAATGTAAACAAAGTAACAATAGGCAGCTCTGGCCAGCACGGCGTTATCCCTCTTGGGCAGTATGAAATCAATGGCTTCGGTAGGCGTTCATGCGTGAAAGTGATACTGTCCATCCTCAAGGGAGGTAATGAACACTAGCATGACATCTCTCTCCAGGGAAAACGCAATGCATTGAAATCTGAAAAATGTGGTCCGTCACAGCTCACATACAGAACAAAGCCTTTATAATGCCTCTGACACTGATACGCTAGAAGGAGCACAAAAGGTTGTTGGGCAAATACATATTGTACTGGATATACATTGAGCACTGCTTTGTCATATATATAGACCTTTTGCCCTATCGTACCATTACAGGAGAAGGAAGGCAAATGGGAACGGCAAAAGACTTGTGCTAATTTGAGTTCACTTCTTGGGGGTGAAAAGTGCAGCCCACGACGAAGGCTGTGACTTTGTGGAAAAATACCTTAGTCTTAACTCATTATCAACAACATGGGTAATAGATAGCAGGTGAAGGATGAGAACAACATCAGCACTGCAGTTGGGACCAAGCATTGGCAGTTCTCCAAAGAAAACTCTCTTCTTGACAAAAAAAGTTGTCATACATACTTCAGTACTCTGAAATGCAAGCGTAAAGACTAATGAAATCCCCCCATTTGACTTGGACACAGCAATTAGATGAGCAGAACAAGACTGAAGAGAGACTGAAAAACACAGGCTATTAGAGAAAAGTGGTGAGCAAGTTGGAAACGTTTAGGTTACACGTGATCTAAACCAGAGGGGACAGGAAGGGGGGCTCAAATAAAGGATGATTAAAAATAACAGGTTAATGTTGCAAAGAGAAAAAAACAATGGGGGGGGGGTTGGGGAGGATGGCATTGTGATGACTGGTGCTCTGTTGCACCATACTTCTAGCAATTGCATCAAACACAGAGCACAGTTCAGAAGATTAGAGGTGATTATTTTTCCGTATGACACCATGATAAGTCAACCACAGTAAGCACATTAGTGTAACACAAATGATGTGTCCTGCCTTTGTCTGCAGTGAAAAAAACATGTCTAGTGGGTCTGCAGTTCAAGTTTAATCTACTTGACTGTCTGGAACATTTCCTCCTTGACAAATCTGACTTAATATATAATCCAAAATATGAGTCTAAAACACAAAATTTAAATAAACAAAAAACATACATACATAAACTATAAACATTTACTGACATGGGTCTGTTCTCCCTACAGATTACAGATCATTGTCTGGCTGGTAACGTGTGGCTTTCGCAAAGGTTTTTGCTGCCTGAATTAATCCATTGGTTATGGGACAGGGTTGGATGCAGTCACTGCCTCAGTGAAGGTTAGCTAGTGTCAGGGCGGCTGTGCTCATGCAGACCGCTCGGTCTAGACTCTGGTAGCATTTTAATGGGATTACACAGATTTGCAGTGATTAAACTAGCGGGCATAGTACACACGGCACACTGCGTAGCTTTGGCCGACAATACAACCTCTTTATACATTTCAGAACTTGCCAAGGCCTACAACATTCAAGGACAGAAGCACATTTCCTGTTGATGTCAGTCTTACTTATTTTCCCCAAACAAAGTCATTTTCACCACCTATCAGCTCAACACCTAACAAACTAACTGCACTGACCACAACACACTCCGATCCATACTACTGTAGTGGAGAGCAAGTTAAAGTATTCGAAAGCCACTGCAAGGCACTTCTATGGGTTTGGCTGGACAAGGCTGGAGGTTTGAAAAGTGTTACAAGGTCCACAGCGATGAGAAGAATGGGAAGGGGAAGGAGAGGAGACAGTAGGGGGTTTTAGTCAGCTCAGGCCTCAGGTCATTCTCAGATGGACCGTCCAGTTTACAGCCCCTTTTTATGACAAGTATGCTAAAATTCCTGGAATTCTTAGGTCCCCCTCCTCCATCAGACTCCTGGAAGAACTCCTGGACAAGAGTCCCACCAAAAGACAGTCTGTCTAAACTTTCTCTAGTATCCATTAGATTACTCATACGCAGGTGTACGTGTACAAATCAACAGTCATGTAGGTTTTATGTTTCAAATGAAAAGACAGAAGGAAGCTGATGCTAGATTTTAGGACATTCTGGAGCTAGACCTGAACTTTTTTCAAATAAAAGTAATCACTATCACACTTTTTGTTTATAAAAATGTTATGTTAAAACTCCTACACCTAAACATAAGCCCAACCTTACCCTTAGTATCCAAAAGAGCATTTGTTCTGCTTTCTAAGGTATAACCCGAAAATAGGATTTATGGAGAAAACAACATGCTCAAGTAAGGACCGGCTAAATGGATTCACGTTACTAATAATTTCATATTGTACTATACTTGTGAGGACATGTGGTCTTAAAAGAAACACCACCACATGAACACACACATTTGCTGATGTTTTGTTGGTTTGCTAAGAGTAAATAAGTTAACATATCCTCAACAGTAAACATACTCTTACACATTTTAATATACAAATACTGTTTATTTGCTGAATTTAACAAATTAGGGGAAACATAACATATGGACTGTTCAAGTAGTTGTGACTCATTTCCTACATAGATTTTTTATTTAATTTTTTTTCAGTATGTTAAACTCAGCAAATAAATAAAAACGGTGCAGAAACAAAGTCAGATGTACAAGTATCTCCATTTTTTATTTATAATTTTCTACATCCCTGGAATGCGCTTGGAATAGGATCCCTTCAAACTGACTTACATTAAAACTTTAAAAATGTTTTTGCCATCTCCTGCAAAGTTTGCTCCTTGTAAAGGATGTGTATCTTATTTTTACATCAAATATGGCTTGTACTTCATCCCTTTGTAGAAAACCTTCAGACGGCCACATTTTATAGATATCTATTCCGTCATTACAGCGGAGTCACTCTAAAACAGATGCCAGCGGGACACCACAAAGTATCTTATTTTCATATTTTTACAACTCATCTGAACTACTGGGGTACAAAGTTTGTATGAAAATACCTACATATTTCCTTTAGATGATATGGGCACATTCTGAAAGACAATTAAACATTAGATTAGATTATTTAATAACAGTTAGCAAAGTGTTCAAACTGAAATGAGTCCTCTCTAGTTCTCAGCTCTCTTCCACAAAACAGCGATTATCGCCTTTGAAGCATTGTCACCAGCTTATTTGTCAATCATCACTGATATCTGGTTACACCTGACCTATTGAGACCTATAGGGACAGACCTGTCAGAATCAAGATGACCATCAGAGATCTGTACGTTCTATGAGCGTTGTCTTGAGAGCATGATATTGCACTTTTTAAATCAACAACGTCTTCATTTATTTACTTTCGTAATCGAGCAATCTTTATGACACTCTTTCCAATTCAGCTGCTCCAGGTGCACAGTGAGCCCTTTGTATGACTTATTGGTCAAATGCCCAAATCTTCACAATGCCACAACACCATGCATGCAAATTAGTAACATGAGAGGACGCCTGCTGACAAGGTAGTCATTAAAACATGCTGATCTTTTCAGAGCGCCATTCAAAAGCAATTGAAAAGTACAAGCAGGATATAATTGGGAAGTAGAAATGTTTATGAGATATCGTAAGTCACCGCTGGTTTTAAGTCTCCTTCCCTAGCATTTTACACAGCCCAAAACAATCAATGTTCTTTGAACATGATTTTAAGCACTTTGAACTTTCATCAGGCACACCTGTCAAAGGAGAAATCCACTCCCCCATCCTCCAGCAGCACACCATCAAAGCAGCCACAAAGCATGAAAGTTGTGGCAAGTAGCGGAGGGTCAACTCATTCTTCTGGCTGTAAAGCCATGGATGATAACAAAAGTGAGAAGGGGGAACCCAGTGACCTCTGACCCTCTCTTTCTAAGGTGCTCCTGAGAGGAATCAGGTCTCCTTGCTGGAGCCTATATGATCTCTTCAAGTCATTCTCAGGCCTTTGTAGTTTATGCTCAATGCTAAAAGCTGAAAGAGGACTGTTAGCAAACCACAACAGGATCATATCTTTAAGAATATCAAAGAATGACCACCTGTGGAACTTTTTAAGTTTTCTATTTCTAAAACATGCTAAGGAAACGATATTTGAATAGGAAAACTGGACGAACCTTCCACTGTTCCCAAGTGTGAACCAACCATTAGCTAGAATACCAAAAGATCCCAGACTTTATTTCACTATCACGTCTTTTCATTAAAAGTGGCAAAATATTTCAGTTTGGAGAATCACCAGAGGGCCCTGCCCCAGTGACACTGTGGCATCACGGGGAGAGTTTCCTCTTTTTCCATGCAGATGGACGATGCATATCTTCAGCTTGCACAGATCAAGATGAAGCCCTCCCCCGGAGTCCTTGCAACTCTCCCAAGCTGCTTAAAAAAAGAGGGAGATAGTATCCAAAGAGCCATGGCAAGATGGTGACGCACGAAGCCACAGCCCTTTATCAGTGCATCTGCAGCTGAGAGCAAAGCTCAAACTCATGCCAGTCTGCTCATATTTCCACAGCCCTGCGGCAGGCCACTAATCGGCAAAGAACACAATAATAAATGCATTACCAATGAGGCATGATAAGGCGATGAAAAGGAACAGTGCAGAAACGGGATGGCCCTGTCGAATACAAAACATCAAAACTCCAGAACTACGGTGGGACTACATATTCATTAATCAGACTATTTTCAGATAAGTTGTTTTTGGCAAGCTCTCTACAACTTAGCATGGATTTGGCAAGGGCCTAAAATCCAATTTATAAAAGCATGCCTATAACTTAAATGCATGGGATTACTTTTTCTGGGACGTAGATGAATGTCCGGTAAACTTGCACAAAGTTTTCGAGAAGTTTCTTCCTCTGGGCCTTTTTATCAAGAAGGATGCAAATGACCAGATAAAAGAAGTTAATTCTAAACAGATTCCTCTCAGAAAACAACAGGATATATCTACCAAACAGAACCCCACCAAAGGGTATTTCTGTGGTATCTTTGAGGACATGCAGCTGCTCAAACCACCTGTTAACAACCACAACACCATTGGAATGCCACAGGAAAAAAGCCTTGTTTGTTCTCATTACTTTTGGTAAATTTGCAAAGCTGCTGCGCTTTTCACAAAAGGCCACCAGGAACAAGAACCTAAGACCAAAAAAAACTTTTTCCAAACCAGAGAAAGAGAGATACTGAACACAGTGAGGATTAAAACAAAGACAAAGAGACAGCTGATATGAACGTGATAAAAAGAAAACATCAAGTTAATGTGAACAAAATGAAACTACATGACACTACATGATTAGAAACATTAGTAACACCATTATGCTATGTACACTTCCAAACGTACTGTGGGCACATATCTTATCTCTCATAGATTTTCTAGTTCTGTAATAATTCTAAGTCCTATAACAAACACTGCAGAGTTTAAACCATTGTGTACTATGTTATCACTGTTGTACCACATCCTTGTATAGGTTTTAATATGACACTGGTATTATGGACGTCTAACAATATGACCTATAATTGGCAATACAAGGAGCGTCAGGCAGCCGAACGGATGTTGCACCGTATGTGTATAAGGGGAAGTCCACGGTGCGTGGAGAAACAAGGGTGAGAGGTGAACTGGGGGAAAAAAACAGCCATATAATCAGGAGCATAGCGGAAACTGCACTACAAGTTATACACCTGTCAGGCACGGACATTGAGAAGAGCAAGAGGGTCACCGTGCAATTTGTTTAGTCTTCAGTGTTTCCAAAAATATAATGGTCAAGTTGCCTGGGGATTTTTCTTGCTGTTAGGTCTTTAACAAGGTCACACGCTAACACTGTGCCAAGTGTGTGTGAACATGTTAAAGCACACTGTCGCTCATAAATAACTAGGAACGGGTGTGTAACACTTAGTTGAAACTCGTCATCTGGAAAAAGAGTCAGGATCGCACAAGGAGAGGTTCCTTGCACACATGGAGTCAGATACCTGTACAGGCCTACGCAAAGGTTTTGGCAGCCCTGATTAAATCAGGTTACATGTTTTGTTGATTTTCCAAGTGAAACATCTACAGGAAACAAACATATATATTTCCTATTTTTTGTGCAAAATGTAGATTTGTTTCCTATAAATTTCACAAAAATTCAACAATACAGTAAACAGAATAAATGGAACAGAATAATAAAAAATATTGCTGCTAAAATGAGAACTTTACAGGAGAAGGAACATACTTTACTTTAAATGTAAGTCAATTGAACTAGCCACTTTATATGATGTCAGTAACTGAAAAATGACAAAAACAGAGATATAATTATGGTACTCTATAAAATAAAATAAACTACAAATGAACATTGTAGTCAATAAACATTCTACTAATTACCACACTGAACACACCAGCACTGTCTGAGCTTCACAGTTCCACAGCTGTGATCTCAGCATCAAGGGTCGAATCATGAGTCGAGTGTAATGTTACACCCGTGCTTAGTTATGAAATTATATATTAATTTAAAAATTAGGATTAGTGATCATTTTGCCTATGTTTTATGATGTTTACTGTTTAATTATAACAATATTTAATTATAACCTGTTGTTTACATCAAAAAGTTTACAAATAAACATTAATCAAAAACATCATCTGCATAACTCTAATGATGGCCCAAAATAAGATATATTCCTTTGTCTTAATACATTATTAAATAAATAAATAAATAAATAAATAAATAAATAAACAGACTTTTGTTAAACAAAATTAATTAAAATGATTTATTTTGGTATGAAAGAGTTCCACTAATGAAGTCCTCAGAAAATGCCATTTTGAAATGACTTGCAAAAACAACTAATTGCTACCATCTAGTGTCAGATTTTGCAAGCTGTCGCTTCAGCATGCTCATCCAGTCTGAGTCCATCTTATTTGAGCCGCTCTTCACTTCCTCAAACAACAAGCAATAAACCATCTCTATCATTACCCGAAAAAATGAGCCAAAACCCCAATCCGAGCGCAACCACACTTTACTGGAAAACCGGAGGCGTTTTTCCAGGTCACCGCCCCACTTCAGAGGCCTCTGGTCTTTTTCTCAGAGACCGTAAGTTTGTCATTAGCGGGGAGGACTTTATGATCGAGTCTCGTGCTCTGGCATGGCCACTGTTAGCACGACATGGCATGGTAAGGGAATAAAAGTGGTTTATGAGTCACAGATGAACATGGCCTGGCTGCTGTTACCTCCCTGATATAATCTGGACTCAGACAGCAGCCATGCTTGCTGTATAGTTGCTGATAGACCTCAAAATGTTGCACTTCCACACAACTATTTCTCACTACTTACCCGAATGGTACCATAATGTTAGCACTGAGGAGGACTATCCAATCATTTCATTAACTATTCTAGACAGTGTTTAGAAACCAGTTTTGTTTTTGGCAGGAAGGACATATTCAAAAGGGCTTCAGCATCACTAAGAGCTACATATATATACTGTTCCTTAATTGTGGGCCCTGAGTCAGAAAACAGAACCACGTCGCTCAGTTACCCAACCTTTTGAAGTGGTGGCGTTGCTCAAAACAACACAAAACTTCCCATGACAAACCAACCACCTCTTAAATGACCAAAACACTTCCACTAGTTTCATGGAAACTTTAGCATGACAAATCAAGACACTCTTTGTGATACCATCAACTGTACTGTAAAAAGATGGGGGCTCATTTAGGTTTCAAAGAAGTCTAGACACAATGGGACTCATGCGAAATTTGCACCACCCTGTCTTAACCTCAACAAACATTCAAGGACTGATTCCCATCAAACAAGCAAGACCAGGAATCTCAAGCGCTTAAAGTTGTCTGATGCTGCCTGATTCATGTTTCAATTGGACTATTAAGATCTAGTTAATTATAAAAGCTCTTTTTTCTGTAATATAGACCTACCTCAACATCTCTCTCACACACACATAGATTTTTTTATTTTGAAACTGTTGATTTAAAATTGTTGGAATATAGACAACCAGTAACAGCATACTGGCTATTATATGGCATGTGACAAAATATAGCTAATATCCGATATATATAAAAATAAAACGTAACAAAATAACTAAAGCAGCAAGTGGACCTTCGTAGATGGAGAAATTCGGCCAAAGAACACAATTCTAGCACAATTCTGTTTTTAGGACTTTTAAACTTACATTAAGTAAAACTTGGCTTGTTTCTTTAGTAACTAGGGCCTACACTAAAATTCTCGGTTGACAGGATCGCAGAGTTGGTTAACACCATACAGAAAGAGAAGGCAAAACAATCTACCAAGAATTACTTGAAGCCTGACCGTTCAGTAATCCCCAGACACCTACTGCTGCTTCAAACTATGTTGACTATGAAGTTTTCAATGGCCAAATTTACACTGTGAAAATAAACTCCCAGAACTTCTAAAAGAGTAATAAAGTAACATGGGTCTACAGATGACGCCATATCCTCTGCCATTCACCTCTCACTGACCCAACTAAACAGAAAAGAAGATTTTGTGAAATCTGTTCGCAGATTTCAGTTTAGCATTCAACACAACCATTGCAACTTGCTGGAAAGCTGAACACCTCCTGAACACCTCCTACTGCGACTGGATTCTGGACTACCTGACTGGGAGACCTCAGTCAGAATCAGCAAGAACACCAGCATTCCCCGGTGCTGTGAGCTCTGTCTCCTGCTATTCCCGCTGCTAAATCATGAGTGTGCTGCAAAGCATAGCTCAAATCACATCTCCAAGTTTGCTGATCATACTACAGTGGCGGGTCGAATCAGAAACAAGATCAATATACCGGGACCGGCTAAAGCGACTTGTAGACCGATCTGGAGACAAAAATCTCTCTCTTGATGTTGGTCAGACGAAAGAGTAAGTTATAGACTTAGTGACATGTAATGATCACTCTCCAATCCAGATCAATGTTTCAACAGTAGACAGAGTCTAAGGATTCCTTGGTGTGTCCTACCATCCTCAGCACATTCTTCAGGAGACAATAGAGAGTATTCTGACCAGTTGACTCTGATATGCTAACTGCACTGTCTTGGGCCACAAAAACCTATACCTGAGAAGATATTCAGGGTGTCTTTACCCCCAATTGACTCCTCTTATCAGCTACATCCACAAGCACTTCATCTGCAAGGCCACAAGCATTGGTAATGACTCCTCCCATTCCTCTCATGGACTCTTCAACATCTTGCCATCTGGCAGAAGTTACTGGAACATCAGCTCCACCATCTCTAGACCCTGCAACATTTTTTTAAGGCGTTAAGATTACTGAACATGTACACCTGGCCTAATCTAGACCCATTCCAACATCCACCATAGACAGATCACACTACCCTTTACCACCACTGCATACCTGGACATATATATGTCCACATATAATGTGTTTACATACATATATATGATGTCCATGCACATATAATAGGTTTGTCCTATCTAGCACTTATTGACATGTATTTATTATAACATATATTTAGTACCTGGTGCATTTATTGTCTGTTTTGCACTTTTTCACACTGTCATCTATCTGCACTCTATGAAGTTCTGTACAATGTGCTGCTGTTGTGTGTTACACCATGAGGCCTGAAGAATTACATTTCATTCCAAAGGATACAAGTTATGTTGAGAAATGACAAAAAACACCACCAGACTTGACTTGTCTGCAAGCTACATATATAAATATTTTGATCTCTGGGTAGCCTAGCACCATGAGAAGGATAAATATAGAAGCTAAAACATAACATTACTGATCACAGCCCAAAAGTCTGAAGTCTCAAATAAAGATCCATGTATATATAAGCCCCAATCAGAAAAGTAGAGAAAGATTACTTTGACTTTATTTTATAGCAGGCTGTATGAACCCAAGATATGTCATGCTTTGCCTGGTCAGTTTTGTTTCATTTGTAAATATACATTCGTTCCCTCATTTCAGGCCTGCAACACATTCCAAAAGAACGGACGGGGGAAATGTAGGGCTAGTAATGGCATTTCAAACAAGTGATGTCAACAAATGATTGTAATCATGATTTGGTAGAAAAGCTGTATCCACAAGTCTTTGAGTAGCAAAGATGGGCAGAGA
Source organism: Megaleporinus macrocephalus (assembly GCA_021613375.1). Lineage (NCBI taxonomy): Eukaryota > Metazoa > Chordata > Actinopteri > Characiformes > Anostomidae > Megaleporinus > Megaleporinus macrocephalus. The sequence goes on along the minus strand of CM038709.1, from coordinate 28,623,266 downwards.
TTCTTCAGTTTGTCAACAAATGCATATAAAAATTAATGAAACAATAAAAACAAAAAAAGACTGAAGGGATTTGCATATTTCTTTTTTGTCAGTGCAAAATATTATTAAACAATGTTAAAGAATCAGGAGAAAGTTCAGTGCGTGGTGGCCTGCTGCCTGCATCACAAACCTGTCATTCAGCATTAGCTAAAAGACCCACATGCAGTTCTCCTTTGCTTCCTGTTCGGTAAAAGAGGTTTTGCCTAAATGCATGTGTCTTGTTCTCTGCCAGTGTCCCAAAAATAGATGAGGCTGTCAAAAACTTACATCCCCTCACATGTAAAACTTAAGCTTAAAAGGCCAATGAGGGGTCTACATATTGTTTTTCTCCACCAATGTAAAACACAAGTGCCTAAGACATGACTGAGAAGTCTGACAGAGTGTGGCTAGGCTATTCAAAGTTGGAAAAGACATTTTTTTTGTTCTCAATTTTGCCTTGACAAGCCAACATGTTTCATGTATCAGTCACTGATCGGAAAATACTGAATTTACCAAAGGTAACATAACTGAGTTGTGATTTATCCCAGAGAGGCTATAATGTTATCCTGGACTGGGACGTTACTTCCAGGATAGCAGATTACTTATTTCTTACATGTGTACGTGTGTGTACATGGCTAGCACTTAGCTCAGTCCTGGTTGTTAACTTAAGACTGCAGTTTTCGTTTTCCCTCACTCACTGTTTTCCAACAGCAGCCAGCAAAAGAACGGTTAAACCATTGATTGCTGTAGCTGAGAGACTGACATTCTCACATTTCCACCACATTTGATTTTGACTGATTTTGATTTTTTGCCATCATGAAGTTTCATTTAGTGTCAACAACTATTTAGGCCTGGCTAAGTTCACTGTTATGTTGAATGACTGAATAAACTAAATAATTCAATATAGTAATACTATAGTAATACTACGGGAATTTCAACAGTATTCTTATAAGAATCTCAACTTGGACAATTACTATAGGTTGATATAGGGTACCTAAAGAATCTTATAGCATCATTACAATCCTTGTTTCAGGAAAATTAACATAAGGCACACTTACCATTAGGAGCATTACTAGTGGCTCACGGGTAGGTGGGCTGAGCCCATACTAGTTTGTTGTAGGGGCATCTTTTTTAATGTCTTTTTGTCATGAATTTTTAGAGCAACATAAGTAGATGTATTAAAATGGCCATCTGTCTCTTTGTGGTTTGTATTAAACACAGTAAGTAAGACCTAACAGTATATCCATCCACCTACAGACATAGATCAAGTTAAGGTCCTGAAGTCAAACAACGCTATCCAGTGCACGAAGTGGGCCTGTAGCCTCTGGAACAAAATACCTGCACTTAAACATTTTACTTACAACCTGCCAGTGAAGTACTTGATTCTGTTCCCCATGAAGTTTATATTTCATTTTAGAGGGCAGTTGCTCAGGCACATGCATTCACCCAATAGAAACCAGCAGCAAGGAACACTGGAATTAGGATAAGCGGTGAACAGCAGACAAGAAATTAATTAAATGACTATTCACTGTTTGTTCAACTTAAAGATAATATATTTCACAAAATCTCAATTCCATATTTACAAACATTACCTTATTGTATATGTTGTGACTACTGAAATAACTACATCTGAGTGCTGATCACACCCGACTTACAAAAAGTCAGTCATTAGTATAATAAAATGTTATTGAATTATTATAGACTATTATTTTAGATGATATAACTTTTAGTTTTGCCAATTGTTGTCCCTTTGAATATATACATATTGCGAACATCAACAATATCTCCTATTACAGGTATAGTGTAAATACACTTAGAATGTAATACTTGATGATTTGCTGATATTGACTGATACACACACCAACATGTGATAAAGACTATTGTTTTCTCAACTTCAAGCACTGACGCTATCTCCTCTCTCAAATACGTGAGTACACAGATTACAGATCAGTTCAGTCTCGGTTGGTGCCATCTGCAAGAGTGTGATTTTGCTCTGTAAGCATGTGTAATACGCTGTGGCAGAATTTCATGGCCAGTGACACATCTTAGATTTTCTCAGTTTAGTTTAAAGAAATGCAGTATTAATTTTAACTGAGATTTTAACCCACTCTCCCTCACTTCCTTCTCCTTCTCTAACCTCCATCAGACCTGCTTCTTCAGCCCTGTCAGTCCCCCCAGGGTGCTTCTCTCACTCTCCCCTCCTCTGTTTAATAATAATACATTATTTTATTTAACTCAGATTTACAAGAACTCAAGAAAATAATGAGGGATCAGTTCAGTTGTTTGACGGAGATGCTGCCTCTTCATTTCCATCTACAGGTTGAGGAATTGTGGAATATCTCATTAAATTACATCATTATCAATACTATATGACACTGATATAAAAAAATGACACATGGCCAATGCTGGTGTCACTGTATTCAAATAATTACACATAAATATAAAAACAAAAACATGATGCCGTTTTTCAATCTTTATCGCTGATTTTCTCTTACTGTGAAGAGAAGGTTCTTTAAATTCTTAAACTAGTTGGCTTGTCGGTTACTTAGCTAATATTAGTGTTAGTCTGGCTTCTTCTCTTTACCTCACACAGAACCCAACCTTCTCTTTCTGGCTTTCTAGTTTAATATGCTGGCAATAATTCACCACAAATCCATGTTGTAGGTGAATATATTCCCTCCTGTAACTACTTACTGTTTCACGTTGTGTGTTATAAAGTTTAAATGGAGACTAATGTTTATATAGGTGAATTTTCAGGTCGAGTCGTTTATCTTCAGCGGCGGTCAACTTCAGAGCCAAAAAAATCAGAGACCCGCCCCCAGGTCTGATACTATTGGCTCACACCTTACAAGCTCTGATATGATTGGTCGAGCCAGGGGTTCAATATTTTACATTATGACGGTAAAGGTCTGCATTCCAGATGCAGCAGCGCCTCCCCCAGGTTGCTCCCTGCTGTCACAGTATATTCTTATTTTGTAGACACCGTGATGTGTATAAAATAATAATCAAGAATGAAACAGAATAAACTGTAGATGATTTGAAACAGTCATGGTCATTTATTTGGAAGGGGGCTAAATAACATTTACAGTGCAGTGAAGTCTGACTTTTGCTTCCAAAGCCCAGTATTTGGTGAACAAACATATAGGAATGAGAGGTTTGTCAGCTAATAGTCTACCAAAAACAGGTTGATGTCCTTTACAATATTTACAATAAATTTGATGAGTCTGATTATTTTCCAAAGACAGTCGACCCCGAGACACAGATTGTGTGCGTAGGCCAAAGGCAGGTCATCAAACACATGACTGGACATGTAAATCCGAGTCATTGAACTAAACTTTTAAAAGCTTAAAAATGTAAACAAATCCAGACTGTTGCTAGTTTTGTTTGTAAATATAGCCAAGTGTTTTAAGTGGAATGTTTTTTGCCTACAGAGGTCCATCATCATCATTCCTGACCTTAAACCGCTGTTCACAAGAAGAGTGAAGAATAAAAGGCTAATATTTTCATTAAGCTTTACATTCAGTAAAATTCCACTAGATGGAGCCATACTGTCTCTCTTCAGCCAACGTGCAGTGTTCGCTGTCTACACAGTCATGTAGCATATTAAACATATGTTTCAGGTTATTTTTAACATTAGGTATTGTTTAATATGTGAATAAAAAATATAAATAAGAATTTATTTATTATTAAGGGGAAACACAATGGCAGCAGTTTAGTTGTGTGTAGGCTTTTTATTGTAGTATTTTGTTTTTCATAAATTCAGAAATGAATTATTTTTAATTTACTTCACAAATGTCAGTACAACAAACAAACAATCTTTTCTTTTTACAAATGTGACTTTTTAGGAAATGGCAAAAATGGGTTCAAGTGATTAAGACCCAATGTAACCCAAGGTTGTGGGCCAAAGTTGGCCTGTACCTGTGAGGTTGTGTGTTTGGCCAGCTAGAAAGTTAATCTAACCCCACCCCCTCATCCAATGGAGGAACAAACATATTGTCTTACCATATACAACATTAAATTCTTATTTTCCTGTACAATCTCTGTTTCTTTTTGTATTTATATAACAAAATATAGAGAAGTGTTGTAATGTCTCAGATTACGTCTGTGTGGAGGTGTGTGGGTGTGTGTGTGTGTGTGTGTGTGTGTGTGTGTGTGTGAAATACTAAAAATCACTTGCACTATAATAGTATAAGATAGAGGTGACCCAGTGTGCAGTCTGCACTAAACACAATGCAGCCAGTGTCTCAGAATGGCCCATCAGAGTGAAATTACCTGACATGGTGGGGGATAAGGGGCCCTTTCACAAACTTAACCTGCTAAGGAGATTTTGTGTGCACACGTGCATATAAAAAATTACCTCTGTTGTACATGTAAATCTCTCTAAAGCCAAATGTTTTGTTTTTTGCATGCGAGAGTGAATTTGTTAGAATAGGCAACACAAGTGCGAAGGTGTAATTGAACTTATGCTTTAGTTTTACGTTAATGTTGACTTAAATGTGTTTAAGTGACCACTGGAGAAAGCTATACATGTTAAAACTATGTGTATAACTTCAAACTGAAAACATATATTTCATGTGGTAACAAACAATTAAACTGGTTTTATTCGGCTGAAGAAATACCATTAATGAAACAAAACAAGGTTTTAGGTTCAATGAACAAAGACAACATTTTACAAGAATTCAAACCCTAAAAACACTTCAGTTCACCTTCTGCCATGTTCCACTCTTTACGGCGGGTTCATGTAATGCACAAGCACAGAACTGACTACAGTATAAATATACATAAGAAACATCTGTAATACATAACTTACATACAACGCTCCAACTCTGGCTTATTGCCTGTTTGGCTACACTCTTCAGAATAAAAGCTTCTAAATGAGTCTTGGCTTGAAAGTACAGTTCTGCCGTATTCACGGTTGAATCAACGTCGAATCATGATTTGATTTTGAAAAGTGAATCAATGTTGACATGGCGATGTGGTCTCAGCGTCTTACTTTTCAACACTGAAGTTTATTTCACATTGTACCCTCTTTCAAAAGATGGCTCTGCAAGAGTTCTTTAGTCCAGACAGTGGATTTTACATGTCTGTAGCCATATAAACATATAGTCAACAAACTTGATGAAAAAAAAAGACTCAGCAGCTGGCCTCAATATATCTGTGCTTCATAATGACATCTATTTAGTTAGACAGTTAACAGAGTCATAGAATTCATTATGTTTAATAAGGGCTTTGGGAGGCCAATTCCAAGTTTATTCACAAACTTTACCTACAAATGCATTATGATCAAAATAAAAATAAAATACCAATCAAATATCAATATTGATCATATTTAGGAGGCAGAATGTTGGAGATGTTATGTTGATTTAAAGTTACATTTTCAACATTGATTTAACACTAAATGTTGTTTTAATAAAATGTTCAATATTGAAACAACAACTGTCATTATTTAACCAAATTTTAAACCTGAAGGTCATGTGCCAGCTGAGTTACACTATGTGAAGGTTCTGTACACTTGGAAAAAAAATGCTTTAAATAGTACAGTGCTTTATATAGTACAGTGGGAAAGTTCTAGGCCTTGTAACTACAGCAGAACCATTGTGTTACTCTGTATAAACTTTTTAAAAAATCATTTAAAGAATCAAATACATCAGGCTCACAGTCAGAGAAGAAGCATTCAGCCATGCCACTGCATTCAGTGTTTAGTATTTACAGGTTCTGTATATATACGGTACTGTTTTAGACAGTTGGAGACATAATTATATTTTAAAAAGCTATTTTTAGGAAGCTTTTATTTCCTTAGCAAAACACTTTATTTTTAAATATTCAAACAGTGTTAATACAGTAATGACTTTACATGTGTCAGTGTGTTTATTTAACCTTTTTCAAGCTTTGTAGCAACTCAGTATCATTATTACAGTCATCATTTAATACATACTTTTACTACTCTGTACTTAATGAAGTTAAATCAATACTGCTGCTGAAGAAATGTAATAAAAATTCATACAATGTCTGGGACGTCCAGGAGAAATCTGTAACTAAACTTTCAACTGCTTCTTTAAACTGGCGCACAGATATGATCTACTTCTTTTAAAAAAAAGGATATTTATGCTACTTTGTATTGTATTAATGTTTTTTTTACATCTGTTCTAACGATATATGGTGCTGTTACAACTGAAAATACACTTTTGCACAATAAATATATATACACATTACAGTTGCTTTTACTAAAGAACTCCTGAGGAGCTATCAGAATCAGAATCAGACTTTATTTCACAAGTACCTGTAAACTTAACATATTTGTATATTTGAAGTAAAGTGATGAGTGCAGCAGTAAAGGGCAGTGCAGACTGAATTAAATAGATATAAATATGGAGAACAGAAGAGTCACTGGTAGATACGGTGGTACAGAGTGTTCTGAGATAAATAAAAGTGCAGCACAGAGAAAGAAGAGTGAGAGAACATCTAGATACGGATGTATGTATGTGGTAGACTATATCCAGAAAGAAGTATTATAATTTTCAGCTTTAAACATTTTAAGGCTTTAAACATCATATTCACACTGTAATATTTAAAAATATTACAAAGTCCTTAGCTTCTCAACTCCGGTCCCGGAGTGCCTCTGTCCTGTGTTTGTGTTTTACTTGGTCCAACACACTTGATTCAACTGATCAGCTAACTAACAAACTCATCCTGAGGGAAAGTGAGTAGCCATCTTCCAAAAGCGAAGCTGCAGTTAAAAAAGTGTGGATCGTTAGTAGCACTGTCCTACGTAGGATCCTCGTTGCTACTACATATTACAGAACATGTGCACAAACGCTGATGGATACTGTGATA